>CM062291.1:193490969-193827437 GCA_031216915.1 Pictodentalium vernedei | reverse complement strand
AAATGTTTAACAATGCATGGAGATTGAGGATGGGGCGTCACTTGAGCTTGGTCGGGGCGGCAATATAGGCCTATGCTTATCCGCTACAGGCACAATCTTGGACTCCAAGGTGGAAAGACCTGGGTAGGATGGGGTCAGTGGCTGTGGTCTGGAGAAACGCACCCCACCCCGCCCCAAATAATTAGGCCTACATTGCCCCCATCCCGCCCCCACCCACCCACCGCTAAATAAATTTCAAACAGCTACTAAGGATTTCCAGCCCCCGTCTTTCCTTAGGAGACTCCAAAACCCTTGATGGTGCTTCGGAATTTTAGAACATTTTGGATAGACCCAGACTCCCACCGGTCCAATGGCCTCATTATTCTTCAGGAGGCTTCAGAATTGCTCTCAACGCTTCACTGCTTGAAAATTTTACCAAGGAGGGCATCCGGACACCTATCAATGGTTTCACCTTCCCCTCAGGAGGGCATCAGAATGAGAATCGCCGACAGAGTTAAATAATTATATTTCAAGGAAGGGGCCTCGGATCCAGTAGCCGCTACAGTGTGTGTGTGTAGGGGGGGGGGGGGGTGTATGGGAGGGCATTTGCCCCAAAACATTGACTTTGCCCCTCCCCCATTTTCCACCTGTCCATCAGTGACAGATCCACACACCTCTCTAACACACACACACACTGATTCTCTTTTCTTTATTTCTATACAAAACTCAGCTGATGAACATATCCATTTGCAAGTTCGGATGCAGATACTTTTGAGCCATGTACGTTCATAAACGTATTTTTTTTTTAAATATGGAAGCGTATCTCGATTTTCGACGTCCAAAAATGTGAAGATTTATCCTAAAAGCACCAGAAGATTTCATCTGATTTTTTTATCTGGGGAGTAGAATCCCCCCCCTCCTCCCGTGGAGTGGGCCTCTCCCCGATTTATTAGAAATTGAATCCCCCATCCCGAAAAAAACCTCCAGCAAACCTCCTACGTTTGCTCTTGCATCAAGAATGTAATGATATAATACTTTATGCCCCCCCCCCAATTAATGGAAAGCATGTGCCCTACTTGCACAACCCCTCCTCCACCCCATTGCGGAAAAAATCTCCGGAGCCTCCTCTGCCCGGGTCTCCCAATGGAAGGGGTGATACACCGGCCTATACCTTTCCTCTCCGGCCTTCGGGATATACCTGTGGCATATAGACCCCCATCCCCACTTGCAATCGTCCCCACCTGCGGCATATCGACCCATCTCCCCGCCCAGCCCCGCCCCGCCCCCCAATTGCAATCTCCCCCCCCCCCCCACAAGTAGAGATTCTAATTCCGCCATTGGACCAGATTCCCTTGCATGGCGTTGGTAAGTTTGCCTTGAGGGTCTGAATGTTCGGACAGTGGGCGGGGGGGGGGGGGGGGGGGTGTCGAGAGGACCATATGTTTTTTTTTACCAAAATGATCCGTGCGCACGATATAATAATCCGCGCGCGCGGATTGTTAATTTGTTTGCACGGATTATTCTTTCATGCGCACGGATTATTTTTTGTGAGATATGGTCTTGACCTCCCAACAGACAGGTCCGCTAGACCTACTTACCAACACCATGTATGAGAATCCGGCCCAGTCGAGGGGAGAATTCCAATTGAGTGTGTGTGTATGTGGGGGGGGGGGGGGGCACTATGCCGTGGGAATATCCCGAAGGGCTAGCCGGGGGGGGGGGGGGGGGGGGAGGGAGTGGTGTCATACTGCGGTGCATTGTAAACCCCGACAATGACAGAAAATAATCGAACAGGACTCCTGTTCATTCTAGCGCGGAGTGTTAGGGGCCTATAAAGGGCATGTTCGATTGCATTGGAAATTAGAGGGTGCCCCGTAGTGAAGAAGAACCCATATTTGGAAGAAAGAAGGCCTGACGGAACCCTTTCGTATATCCCCTCCCACGATGGCAAGGGACATAATAATGTCCGACAAAGTTATAGGATGTGATACAGGTGTGCGGAAGCTTAACTCCTAATGGTGTCTTGTCACTGTCTATACATTATGTCCCTCACACACGCATCCATCCACCCTCTCCCCTCGCATGCACGCACTGTCTCTTTTGTATCCCCATAGGTCCAAATATGTGGAATTTACCCTAAAAGCACTCCGAACGGGTGGGAAGGCAGGGCAAGCTTCTCCTCCCAGATAAAAAAAATGAGCCCCCACCCCACCCTCCATCACCCTCCAGCAAACCTCCCATAGGATCACTCGTGCCTAAAGAATGTAATGGTATTGCATGTTAAAAAGCAGAAGACGGCCCTAACAAGTGGTTTCGTATATACGAAAAAGTTTTCGTTTAAACGAAAAAGTTTTCGTTTAAACGAAAAAGTTTTCGTTTGAACGAAAGTGGTTTCGTTTAAACGAAAAAGTTTTCGTTTAAACGAAAAAGTTTTCGTTTAAACGAAAGTGGTTTCGTTTAAACGAAAAGGTTTTCGTTTAAACGAAAAAGTTATCGTTTAAACGAAAAGTTTTCGTTTAAACGAAAGTGGTTTCGTTTAAACGAAAAAGTTTTCGTTTAAACGAAACAATTTATTTTTTTTTCCACGTGGCAGCAATACGCTTCCGTAAAAACCTGTTCTTCAGCCGGCCTTTCAAATCAAAAGTCCGTCGTCACATCTTTTCATTTGTGACATTATTAAGCCTTTTATTGGCGATTGCTAATCTCAGTGGATGCAAATTTGTTATCGAACAAAGACAGTAACCAGTTAAGGTGGGGAGAAAACATGCAATTATTGACAGATACGACGCGGAAAATCAATGCGTAAAACTGAAATCATTGATTTTATATTTGAATTGTTGCATTGATCTCTCGTGACGTCAATTTTTGTGTTAGTTTGGACTTTTTAATCCTTTACCTACATGTAACACGAAAAGCAGACGACACTTGCAAAAAAAAAAAAATTCTGGAAGAACTATTTTTTTTCATTTTTGGTCTCAAAAACATAGGTTATGACCCCTCATTGGAACGAGCTCGACAAGCTCGTTCCAATGAGGGGTCATACCTATGTTTTGAGACCAAAAATAACGAAAATTAATTGGCAATTTTTGAGAATAGCGCTGGTCGCTTTTGGCCGTTACGTTGGGTTAAGGGTTAACTGTTTGAGTGCTGGAGCCAGTATTTGGGCTTTACCCAGAAGAACGAGAACCACAACTTAAGGAGTGAACAGGCCCTTAAGTGTGTAGTTTTGGGTGACTTCAACAGTATTTGTAGGGGGAGGCGTTTATATAGGCTCAGCCTGTTCGCCAAACTCAATTTCTACTTTGAAGGAAATAAAATTATTGTTTAAAAAAAACCCCACAACTTAAAAACTTCATATTTTTGTCGATGTGCTTCATATTATCTTTGAAGTGAAATCGTTTAGTCTGTAAAGATTTGCCTTGTTTCAATTTTATTACACGCCTGTTCTATTTAATCCCCATCAACAGCAACACTAAACCATGCGAAAAATGAAAATCTGTTACGCACATATGTACGAAACGGAAATCGTTGACGGACTATTTTTAAATAGAAGCGAAATTTCACTTGCATTTTCTACAAATCGTGCACAGCAATTACAATTTTAATCGCTAGCGGCAACTAAAATCGTACCCTGAGTTCCAATGAGTCCCAGTAGGCACATAGAACACATTGAAACGAAATACGAAAAGGACGAAATAGTAACACGGGATCCCCTCGCAAATTTGGTTGGCGATAAATGTGTTCTTTTTGTTTATAGTTGCCAAATGAATTGATGAGTAAACTTCTAATAATTGTTTCTTTTGACGGGAAGGCGTGTAACAAACACAAAACGACACATGCGTATGTCGTTCTGTGTATTTATGGCACTCTCCATAAATCGTAACAAGGCAAAGACACACGAACAAACCCCACTGACCAAAAATAATCAGCAATCTACCAGTTTAACTAACGAAACCCGACCAGAGCTATTCACGGAATTGACTGAAATATGAACTTTTCCAAGGTAGAGCCGAAGGTTTCTCCCTAATTTGCTAGGAGGGTTATATCTTTATTTGTCTTTATATGTCTTTATTTCGCAATGCTGTTAGGGGGTGTTTTTTCTCAACATTTTGCTTTCACCAAATAGCCAGGTGCAAATGCCTCTGAAAGAACAGACATCGCCGTGTTTCAAAATAACAAATTCAAAGCAGAACCTCGAACTTTGACTTATTTAGTGTTTCGGTATAGAACTGATCTACACTGTAAAAAGTCATCGTTAAAAATGCGGTAAAGTTCTTGGCAATCCGTTGTTGGCACTTGTGCGGAAAAAAAGTTTCGATTAAAACACCGTATTAACTGGTCGAGGGCTCAAACTTTTTTGGTAGTCTGAATTTGTTCATCAAACTTTGTTTTATTACAAATTATTGAAGAGTGCCCATGGGCACTCTCCAATAATTTGTGATAAAAATAAATTGATATAAAACAAAATATTATTTGCGTTTGCCTGAATAAGTTAAACCAGTTAAACCAGTTTAGCAATGCCGTACTTTTTTGTTCGATGGTGGAGCAAAAACATGGAAGTGTTATTTGGTTTCTCTTCATCACATCAAAAGCTGTTGTCATGAAGAGTAGACCATTTAATATTTTTAACGTGCAGTCTTTTGTTTTATCAGTGGTCTTATATTTAACGCCAGTTCATTCAACACACTTTTGGATAAGTGTATGGAAATTTGCTAATTTTGGGACAAAAATGGCATTCTTCTCGATAAAGAGGTCTGCAAGTCCCAAAGAACTTTTGTATTCCTACTGTGGCGTTTTTGGGTGGCCGTGGTGGTGGCAGGGCAAGTTGTAACACGAATAAGGAGGGTAGGATACTACAGGTAATGTAGTACTGGCACTTTGAGGGTTAATCTTCAATCAAAGACGTCTAAAGTTCCCAATTCTTCTCCCACGACCTCCTATGAGGGTGGATTTGATAACCAATACTCAGTAGCCGAGCGGTCAAGGTGCCACATACTGGTTTTCTGTTAAACAAAGGGTTAATATTTGGACATAAATGTACTGTACTGGCAGAGTGACCAAATAAACCAGGTCTTGAAACTTAACAGTTTAATTTATAGTTGTCACTAAAGCAATGATAAACAAAATGCAACAAAACAAGTGTACAATTCATATATGCTTTGAGAAGCAATCATCAATCGCTATGTTGAACCTCATTTTCTTTTCCTCGCTTCAAGTTGCAGGGGTGAGCTTGAACACAGTTCAGATTATTCATGGCTTGTGCGAAACAAGGGAGCTACACCGAAGAAGAGATAAATAGCTTAACACGTTCCATTACGAATGTAATCAGACGGTGTTCTGCTATCGATATCATCTGTAACGCCGCAGCTCAGTGGAAGATTGCAAAGTTGACAGATATCCTAATAAGTATTATTCAGTGTCTGTACGACTGGACGCTATAAATCACCTTCGATTCCCGGTCCGAGTCCCAAAACTCAGCGCATCTGCGCTAGTAATATTTATTTACTTGCGTTATCATTAAGGATTTACTCAATTACCAAGTAATTATTACCTTTACTCAACAGTGATTAATTCACTCAAATTGCTGCTTAATACTGGCCAAGGCTAATTGCTTTGTGCAAGCGTTATTCGCAACTGAAGGCAAACGAAAGGTTCAGTGCCAAAAAGCAAGAACAGTGATATGAAAACATTTGCGCTTAAATGGACGGGCAAGTATTAACCAAACACCCTGATTGGTTTATTTAGTTAAAGTATAAATATAAGTACACGATAGGTTAATTATTACGTGAGTAATTAAGCTCTGCACTAATAGGTGCGGGACATACGTACGTAAAAATACCAAGCGCTGATTGGTGGAGGATGACATACCCACATTCAGCACAAAGAAACATGGCTGAAGTATGCCAAGTGAAAACTTTTGAATCGCAAACCACAAACCTTGACGCGAAACGAAATACAAAATATGTGACACTAAGTTAGAAGGTTCGTATTGAATTCTGTGATAAGTGAGGATTAACAAAATCGGATTACTGTGATTTCCAACAAGAATAATTTGAAACTAAAACCCGATTTCGATGCACGAAATTTGGTAAGTTAATAACGTTATGACAAGATCGCAAGATCGTTACACCTACCATGCCATTAAGGCATGGGGGTATGAATATAACAGAGTATGGTTGTCCTTGCACGACTGTGCCCCACTCCCAGTTCGAAATGTTACGTACGCCCCAGC
The DNA here is from genome assembly GCA_031216915.1 of Pictodentalium vernedei. NCBI lineage: Eukaryota > Metazoa > Mollusca > Scaphopoda > Dentaliida > Dentaliidae > Pictodentalium > Pictodentalium vernedei. The sequence goes on along the minus strand of CM062291.1, from coordinate 193,821,226 downwards.
CATTAGTCGGTGGCGTAGGAACCAGATGGATGTGGCCTAAGGAATGCATTTACCCCCCCCTCCCCCCCCCCCCCAAAAAAAAACCCAAAGCAAACTCTCAAATTATCTCATAGCCCCCCCCCCCCTCCCCCCGCCAAAAAAAAAAATATCCCCCCACCCCCAAAAAACAAGCAAAATATTGCCTTTCTACGCCACTATACCCTTTGTAATACTGTAAAAGAGACAACTTTTTCAGTTTACAAGAGTGATAAGTAATCGTTGTTCCCTGCAGTGACGGTCAAGGGAAAGTGAAAAGATAAAGTACTGTGTCCTGAGAACACGCCCCCTCCCCCTTACAGCACCTCGCTTCCAAAGGTGCGAAGTATGTAATATCAAACAACAGCAACCGTTACTTAAAACAAATAAATGGTCTTTTTTCAAATGTGTGATCACCCTCTGCACTCTGATGTCAAAATGGTAAAGTTTTCACCAGCAAATATTCTCCATAATACAGTTTGATATTTAACCAAAGATATCTTGTTTGACAGAGCTCAGTGAGCTCCGTCAAACAAGATACAATTGGTTATATTCGCAGTTAAACGAGAGAAAAAAAACAGTGATTGGAGACAATTCTGTTTCACTACCACCAAGAGTACTAGAGGCGGTGACTCAGATTTAAAGAGCATTGAACTTCAAACCGAAAGGTCCTAGGTTCAGTCCTGACCAACGGTAATTGCGCTGTGTTCTCGGGCAAGGCACTTAATCCTGTTGACCACATGGGGCACGGTGGCTGTGTGTATTGAGATGTAATGCACGCCGTGGTGCACTTGTCTTCACCCAGTGTTAACCCTGCCTGCACGGAGTTAGCACGTGGGGAGTCTGACAGTTGCTCGTCGCTGCTTGGAGGTTTTGTCCCTAGGTACGCGACTTACTCCACCCGTAAAACAGTCAGACACGAGGTGACTCTGGCTGTCGAAAGAGTCTTTAACTGTCCCTCAAAAGCTTCAGATGGCCTAACCGTTGTCAAGTTTTTACTCATAGAAACTAACTGGGAGGGAGCTGTTGAATTCGAGCAAACTACTTTATAATTACAAGGACCTCAGTTGAATTGTCAGTCACCATAGGCCTATTCACGTCCCTAAAAATGAGGTGCTTTCATGTAAAACAACCCTGGAAACTGGCAACTCATCCTTTACATTAAACCCCGTGAAAATTATAATCTATAGCAGCTTATAGTACCCCAAAATGTATGCATATTATGTTAAAAACACGATCTCACTACTCTTTGGATTGGGTTACTGACAGGTGGTAGGACAGGCAGTCATGATCAGTTCCATTGGGATTTTTCTGCCTCTTTCATAATTGGAATGGACAGAAATTCAACCCTCAAATGGCCTCGGATTTAATCCTGGCTGTTTATTGATTACTGTCAGTCCTTGGGCTTCGGTGTCAATACACAACAGGAAAACCATTAACACTTACGCTGCCGAAAGTGACTATTCTCATCTATTTTATGATTATTATCTGTACGTTCTGGTATGCGCAGATTAAACCTACCATCTGATTAATTGTTGGAAAGGGCCCAGAGAGCCCTTCCCAACAATTAATCAGGTGATAGAGTTTCAAGTGTGTCATAAATTTCATTAAACTTCCTTGCATACAGGTGCACATAGAGGTCCCACATATATGGCTAAAGTGGTAGAGTTGAAACAGTTAACCGATTAAGCGATTAAGCAATGATCAACGTCTTGATCGATCAAAAAAGTAATTGATCGATTAACCCGTTATTTTTGAACTACTGTATTTTCTGGGTTAACAAAGGAACAAACTTGCCCCAAAACAGGGAAACATTGTCACACTGACTTGCATCAATTATATGAGATAGAGTAAAGCATGCAAGTTACGTGATGACAAACTTCAACATCGCAAGATCGTCACACCTACCATGCCATTAAGGCATGGGGGTATGAATATAACAGAGTATGGTTGTCCTTGCACGACTGTGCCCCACTCCCAGTTCGAAATGTTACGTACGCCCCAGCCATTAGTCGGTGGCGTAGGAACCAGATGGATGTGGCCTAAGGAATGCATTTACCCCCCTCCTCCTCCCCAAAACCCCCCAAAACAAACTCTCAAATTATCTCATAGCCCCCCTCTCCCCCCGCCAAAAAAAAATATCCCCCCACCCCCCAAAAAACAAGCAAAGTATTGCCTTTCTACGCCACTATACCCTTTGTAATACTGTAAAAGAGACAACTTTTTCAGTTTACAAGAGTGATAAGTAATCGTTGTTCCCTGCAGTGACGGTCAAGGGAAAGTGAAAAGATAAAGTACTGTGTCCTGAGAACACGCCCCCTCCCCCTTACAGCACCTCGCTTCCAAAGGTGCGAAGTATGTAATATCAAACAACAGCAACCGTTACTTAAAACAAATAAATGGTCTTTTTTCAAATGTGTGATCACCCTCTGCACTCTGATGTCAAAATGGTAAAGTTTTCACCAGCAAATATTCTCCATAATACAGTTTGATATTTAACCAAAGACATCTTGTTTGACAGAGCTCAGTGAGCTCCGTCAAACAAGATACAATTGGTTATATTCGTAGTTAAACGAGAGAAAAAAAACAGTGATTGGAGACAATTCTGTTTCACTACCACCAAGAGTACTAGAGGCGGTGACTCAGATTTAAAGAGCATTGAACTTCAAACCGAAAGGTCCTAGGTTCAGTCCTGACCAACGGTAATTGCGCTGTGTTCTCGGGCAAGGCACTTAATCCTGTTGACCACATGGGGCACGGTGGCTGTGTGTATTGAGATGTAATGCACGCCGTGGTGCACTTGTCTTCACCCAGTGTTAACCCTGCCTGCACGGAGTTAGCACGTGGGGGAGTCTGACAGTTGCTCGTCGCTGCTTGGAGGTTTTGTCCCTAGGTACGCGACTTACTACACCCGTAAAACAGTCAGACACGAGGTGACTCTGGCTGTCGAAAGAGTCTTTAACTGTCCCTCAAAAGCTTCAGATGGCCTAACCGTTGTCAAGTTTTTACTCATAGAAACTAACTGGGAGGGAGCTGTTGAATTCGAGCAAACTGCTTTATAATTCCAAGGACCTCAGTTGAATTGTCAGTCACCATAGGCCTATTCACGTCCCTAAAAATGAGGTGCTTTCATGTAAAACAGCCCTGGAAACTGGCAACTCATCCTTTACATTAAACCCCGTGAAAATTATAATCTATAGCAGCTTATAGTACCCCAAAATGTATGCATATTATGTTAAAAACACGATCTCACTACTCTTTGGATTGGGTTACTGACAGGTGGTAGGACAGGCAGTCATGATCAGTTCCATTGGTATTTTTCTGCCACTTTCATAATTGGAATGGACAGAAATTCAACCCTCAAATGGCCTCGGATTTAATCCTGGCTGTTTATTGATTACTGTTAGTCCTTGGGCTACGGTGTCAATACACAACAGGATAACCATTAACACTTACGCTGCCGAAAGTGACTATTCTCATCTATTTTATGATTATTATCTGTACGTTCTGGTATGCGCAGATTAAACCTACCATCTGATTAATTGTTGGAAAGGGCCCAGAGAGCCCTTTCCAACAATTAATCAGGTGATAGAGTTTCAAGTGTGTCATAAATTTCATTAAACTTCCTTGCATACAGGTGCCGCATAGAGGTCCCACATATATGGCTAAAGTGGTAGAGTTGAAACAGTTAACCGATTAAGCGATTAAGCAATGATCAACGTCTTGATCGATCAAAAAAGTAATTGATCGATTAACCCGTTATTTTTGAACTACTGTATTTTCTTTGTTAACAAAGGAACAAACTTGCCCCAAAACAGGCAAACATTGTCACACTGACTTGCATCAATTGTATGAGATAGAGTAAAGCATGCAAGTTACGTGATGACAAACTTCTTCACTTGCATGATCATTGTACTGTATCAGTATCTTGAACTGGTCATTCTTATGTTGACTTTTACCCAATGCGGATAGCAGACGACACTTTAAAATAGATTCTTGAATTGCAAATTTTTGTCTCAAAAACATAACTTATGATCCCTCATTGGAACGAGCTCAACGAGTTCGTTCCAGTGAGGGATCATAAGGTATGTTTTTGAGACAAAATTGAAAACATAATAAAATCTGAATGGAGATTTTTGTATATAGAGCTGGCCGATTGTGTCCTTTACGTTGAGTAAAGGGTTAATGCTACATCATCAACGATATGGCAGTTATTCAGCTACCTATAAGGACAAGTAATTAGTGAGATAACCAAGGTTTAGCCATGTGATTAATCGATGAAGAAAACCCTTTAACCGTTTCAGTGCTCAAAGTGGGCGTAGCAGTAAATGGGTTAAATGTTACTGTGTGGAATTAACCCTCTGTACACTGATGCTAAAATACCGAAATTCAAGCAGCTTTAGTTCCCAAAATGCAACTAGACATTAAATCAATTCAGTCTTGCTTGACAGAGCTCAATTTAAATTCCTAGTTATTATTTGCATAGTTTGCAAACTGAAAGTCAAATATTTTTGACATCAATGTACAGAAGATAAATGGGTTGTACCACGTGTGGTTACCAATTTAAAGCATGTCTGCACTTTTGCTGTGCATTCCTCGAACATCTCTCTTTGTCATGATGTGGCCAAAGTTGGGTCCCGCTTGCGTTTCGTTAGCCGGTTAAATATGCTTACTCTTTCTAAAAATCATGGCTACGTCCATGGCTATAACTGCTAGTGTTGCGGATCGTATCGCAAAATACCGGTCCAGAGCTGGGCTGCAATTCGGGTCTATCACCCTTGCTCTACTAATACACAAACGACCTGGACCTGTCCGGGCGATCCAAAGAGGCATTGTAATGTGTAAAATTTTCGGTAGTTCGGGGCACAACGCTCAGTTTGGGATTTTACCTTCCAACTTTACGTGTGAAATAACTAGAAAATCAGTTCTGGGAGCACGCTTCGTTCAGCCTAAGATCAAAGTCGTTCCAGATAGGTGACGTCTGCCCATTTCGATTGAAAGCATAGACGGTTCAATATATCAGCACGAGAGGATATACAAATCGCTTGTTACAAAGCCACAATGCTGTTTACAAGTCTTCGTTTTCTGGTAGTTTGTTAAACATGTCTGAAATCAACCAAAGTGTCTGCAGTTAATCTCCACCACAGAATACATATGTACAAGGAAGGCGTGAAAATTTCGTATATTGGTTAAAATTCGAAAACACTGTAGTGGGCCGCATTGAACATGCCCAGTGGGGAAAAAAAATGGACCAGGTACCCGACCGTATCGGGCCGCTATTTCTGTAATAATAATAACACTTTGGCCAGCCGCTGATTTGTCGCGGTTCTCGGACGAGAAGGCCATGGTTACCCCTGTACTCCCAACTTCCTCCTTATTCCCAACCTTCTCCTCTCCTCCCAACACTCGGAGACGAACTGCTTGATGACATCCCTTGCCCCATTCCTCCCAAACTCTCCGATTAGCATATTAACCCTCTCCTGTGAGTCTCCCCCTAACCACATGTCCTTCATTCTCCCATCCCACTTCCCCATTATACTCCCAGTGAATCTCATTAGTTTAGACTGATACTTTGGGCATTCTAGAAGAAAGTGTTCCAGGGTCTCCACCATGCCCAAGTTACACATCTGGCATTCCCTTTCACTGTCTTTCCGAATTTTTCCCCTCAGCTCCAGGGATCGCGACCTCAGCTTGAACAACAGTGACCCCCCAAAGTTGCCATCAAGGTACTCTTCAAAACCTGGCTTCTCTTTATCACGCAGGCCACCCAAATACCTCTTTAATTTGACTCCCTCTCTGTACTGTACCAATAACAGCGGGTCCGGTACGGTTCGAATCAATGGTAACCTCATAGAGTTCTTTCATCACAGAAACTCTTCAATACTTATGATACAAGACTTGTAGCTTGTAGTGGAGTTCATCAATGAATTCGCAAATGCTTAACCAAAGTTACATTATTATTAAAAGTTACAAAGGGAAACTTGATTTTTTTTTTGGCAAGGCATCTAGAAGAACAACTTCACAGAAAACCCGCCATTATGAATATGTATCCGTATCACACTAAGTTAGAATCCATTTTGGCACTTTGTTTTGCGAATGTGTTTTTCAGTAATTTACAAGTTTTTATTCTTCCCAGGAAGAAAATAGGCAAATCTTACCTAATATACTTTTATGTTAATGGAAAGGACAGTGTCTGTATAAAATATCACGATGCTCACACTGTTGATATAATGCACACAGAAAAGTTACAGAAAATAAAGATGGCCAAAACCCGTTTTCTTATATTTAAATTGGTTTCAACAGGGAATAATAGTCAAACGTCCCAGCTGATTGGGGAAAAAATGTAAAAAGCCAGCTTTGTGACTTTTTATACCACTCTTCAGGAAAATGTCTGAAGTTTGTGAAATGATGCGTACATCAATGATACAAATTCGCTAACATTTCGAAATTTACAATGGGTTAAGGCTTACTGCATAGGTACACTGTACCCGTGCTCTCAATAATAATAAATCATGGTTTTCTCGACCGCCATACATAGTTCACAGACTCCCGTCAATGATTAGCATCTTAATTCAATTCTATTCAATTCAAATTTATTCACTTATCAACCCAACATGGGTACATGAGGTACAATTAACATATGAACATAAAGATACTGATGGTTTCCTAATTTAGATATAAACACATAAATGACACTGCACATTGTGATAATTAAATTGACTGAAGATAGGAATACGAGTTGTGCATAATTCCCCATTTGAACTCTAGTGGTATCTTCCATTCCAGTTCAATGGAAGCACTTGGGGTAGCCTCGGGGCTGCATGTTGAAAATATTGATTGCCCCCCCCCCCCCCCCCCCCCCCCCCCCCCCACACACACACATTTACCGAACAGTCATCCTGTTTAATGACGTTATGACCTATCGTGTTCATGGCTGGAAAAACGGCCGCTAGGGTTCAAATGGTTAAATTGACTGAAGATAGGAATACGAGTTGTGCATACCAAGACCTCGTATTGTCCCTTGTGAGGAAACGGTTGCCCACTGCAATGCTAAAACATTGCAGCAGCCACCCTTTCACTACCAAGGGACGACGTGTTACTCTGAGGGTTGAGTTAATCCCCCTCCCACTCGCGCAACAACTCCACGGTACGATATGACCATGATTTCTTTATTGGTGTTTACTGATGGAGATTACGTTCACTTTGTTGTAATGCTGGATCCCTCTTTCCCAGGATACGTCGAAAGGGGGTAAAGCTGAGTAAGACATAGAGAACAGGAATAGTTTTCCTATTTGCTCCAAAAGAGGGAAAGATGGGAATGCGCAAAGCTGGTACAAGATAGACAATGTCGTATTTCATATATAGTGGAACTTAAAGGTAAAATGAGGATCATACCTGTATCCGGAAAGACCCCTTACGCAAAATCAATTAAGGAGTAAATATCAGGACCAGTAGGGTATTGAGGAAACTCCATCAGTATCCCTGCTAAAACACTGGGGGGAAGCTTGACCGTGAAAATTTGGTTGATTGCGCCGGTGTCCGGTTGATTGCCCTTTCTCTTCGATATCAAATTGTGGTAAGTATACGATTTATCGTAAATTTCTCTAAATATCAATAAATTGGGAACCCAGGAATATACGCATAGGTTGTGTGAATGTATCCTGAACACGTAAATATATTTTTTATACTTAGATACCCGAGTATTGCCTGCTAGTGACTTCATATTCAATCCATCAGCGGGTCGTTTTCGTCAAATGTTGACAAAAATGGCTCGTACGCCTCAAACACTTTAACTACCTAATTTCTTTTTACCCTGCATGTAGATAAGGTGCAGAAGATCTTATAACCTGAACTACAGCAAACAATTTGCTAAATTAGTTGAAAAAACATGCGAAAACCGCGTGTCCGGTTATTTTGTTGATTGCATGTAGTGATCGGTTGATTGCAGTTCTAAATCATGCCGATGTCCGGTTGATTGTTTTACTTGTGTCCGGTTGATTGACAAATACACTTAGTTCATGTCGGTAATTTTAATCCCATAAACACTTTTTATCACATAATCACACCATTCTACAGTGTGTTGAAGCCATGTAATATTTTTTTTTTATAATACACTAGTGTAATAAAGGTAGAAAGCCACCAAATCAAATGCAAATGGAACGTGAGCATGTGATTGAATCACATGCTGACATTCCATTTAAAGACTTTTTACAGGATTGACTGTACATGTATTACTACCCTGTGGTTTATAGATAGAACTGCACGTTTGGGTGAGTTGACAATTAGCTGCTTGCATATTACAGAGTTGTCGTTCTTGGCGTCAGGTATCCTGAGTTTGCTTGCTCACTTCAGTCATTAGAACAATGCAGTTTGCACTTTTTTACATTCGATCAATTGCGATAACCCTTTTTGTTCAAATCAGACAAATATTTTGCCAACTGAAGCTTTGTGTCTCTGTGTTTGACCTTTCTGTCTCTTAACCCTTTATCTAACATGAGGTACAGATGAAAAAATAATTGTATAACTAAATATTTTCATTTTTTGCTTCCAAAACATAGGTTGTGACCCCTTATTGGAACGAGCGCGACGCGCCCGTTCCAATGAGGGGGTCATAACCTATGTTTGGAAGCAAAAAATGAAAATATAAAAAAAATGAAAGGCGATTTTTATGCATAGCGTTGGCCGGATTTTACCGTTACGTTAGGTAAAGGGTTAAAAAATAAATACATATACATACCCACCTTTTTTATAACATAAACTGTCCTCAAAATCGATTCATTAGTCAATTTTGAATTTGAGAGACAGTATCTCTGTTTTTATCGAAGAATGCGAAGTTATGTGGAAGACATACCTGACGCCAAAAACGGTAACTCTGTACTATGCAAAGGGTCAATTACTGCACGAGAAAGCGTCGCGAAAGGATACCACGAGAGCCGTGAGGCTGGAGTGGTATCCATTCGCGATGCGATCGAGTGCAGTAATCGTTAACTCATTCAAGCATATGTGTGGTTCTATATTTATTACTCACAATCAGTTACTCGTAGAAAATGAATTTAAATTGATTGTGGGCGAAATGGACATTTTCCATGCTGACGAAGTGATATCGTCACGAAATGCGGGAGAACCAGTCTTCGACCCTGACACAAAAACGCGATCCTCTAAAAAGCCATCTCGTTTCGCAAAGTAAAGTGTTAATTGGATGGTGTTGGAGATTAGGGGTATGTTAACAATAAACCACAGACGTGTTGTTGCAATCCAGTTCCCCTTTAAGCAACCATCCTTGCTGTCATCCATTCGGAGGTTCAAATATTGCAGAAGTGGATTCTCATTCTAAATTTAAAACTTCGTGTAAACAAACGGTATACCTAAAAACAGCAGATCACCACAAGTTACCGCAGACCAGCACAGGGCACCTGAAAATAAGTTTTTTTGAAATTTATTGGCTAGTGAACGATCATTTACATTGTTTAGTGTTGATTCTAAACTTATTCAAGTTAAGAATAATTCTCATCTGGTCAACTTTGCTGGAAAATTTCACCGTAGGTCAGTTCTCATGCCTAACTGACTTGCGGTAAAACTAGTTTAAACTACCCCGCAAAATCGACCAGATGAGCATGTTTCTTAACTTGAATAAGTTTAGAACCAACCCAAAATATTGTGACTGACCGTTTAGCAGCCAAATAAAAATAAAAAATAATAATAATAATAATAATAATAGATTTTTGTATAGCGTGAAACCACCGAAGGTGCTCTAAAACGGTTCACAATCACATGAAAGGTACTATGGGAAAGATGATTTTCTGAAGACATGTGGTAGCTTGCGGTAGCCCGTGGTGACCTGTGGTGTTTTGGCATACCATAAAAGAACGCTGCAAGCGCTTCAGGCACTTTTTATCGGATCGCAGTTGACCTTTTCGGCAAAAATTACCATACAGCTGATCGTGTAAGATACCACTATGTGTGTGTAACAATAACTTTTATTTCACAATTCATTTTGGGCTTCGTGCTACATCTGAGCGTCGTGAAATGTGCGGGTAATATTAAACTTTGTGATGAGTTCAACCAAGGTGCATATCATGAGGTTAACGCGCGTGTGAAACAAAAACTGGAACTGGGTCAAATCCATGAGATGTGCATCGCGTGAAAGCCAGGGGCGTTGGAACGAAAACATATTGGGGGGGGGGGGGGGGTTGGTATAGGGTCCTAGGACAGGCAGGGCCGACCATGGTTCGGCCCTGCGTGAGAAAATGTTCAATTTCCAAGTGGAAAAGATGCAATTTCCTTGCATCTGAGCCATTTGTTCAATGATATTAACTCAGGGTTAGATTGTATAGCCGGTAAAATATAGTTGGTGTCCCCCTCTAGAGAAGTTTGGGAGGCACGCCCCCGCCCCCATGATATGCGCCCATGGGGGTATCCTATCACTTGAGGGGCCGAGCCCTGAATTCAGGGCTCGGCCCCTCAAATGATAGGATGCCCCCATGGGCGCAGATCATGTGGGCGAAGGGCATGCCTCCCAAACTGAATAGGACAGCTTGTAGGGTCATTGGAACAAAAATAATGGCGGGGGTGCATGATATCACCTGAGGGACAGAGTCCCGAATAGGAGGACAGCTTCATAGGGGTGGCCTCGTCCCGGAGTGTAGGGGTACGGGTATGAGAAACCGCCAGAAATGGCCAACTATTTAATGTTTTTCATGGGCATGAAGGCGATTGTGTAGTGATGAGCAATACAGTTAAAACTAGAAGTCCTGTCATGAATTGTGCGCAAATAGCACGTCGATCTGCGCGCTTTGTTGTGTAGTATGGCTATCAAATTCTGTAATATGGCCTGAGCACAAGCACTGTTTCATCCAATGGACCTCCGGGTAACCCGGAGGTCCATTGGCTGAAACTGTGCTTGTGCTTGCTATGGATAGGCAGGATAATCTACCGTGGCTTGGTTGCCATTCGATATGGAAATTGCGCGAAATTCCTACGCGCAATTAAGGCTAGATAAGTGCACACTTCATGACAGGACTTCTAGTTTTAACTGAATATGTCTATAAGCAGCCAGAATCCCCGCCAACGAGAAGGCCGAAGCAAGTAATTTTTTTGTTTTTAGTAGTTTACATCGGAAAAATTACAATATTGGATTTTGTAATAAATAGAATCCAATATTGTTCCTCTGACAAAAAAGCCACTGTCTTTGGATTTGGCGGCCATCTTTGGTTTCGAAGAAATCCTAAAACGACTTGGTATCCTCAAAAACTCCTAAAGCAACCTCATGATCATCAACATCGCGCAAAAGGCAGCTGAGCTATTGGGAAATAGTGTACTCTGGGTGGTAGCCATTTTAGTCACGTGATCAACAGGGCGACATCGTCTACAACACCCTGATAACACAGTGTAAGAACATTTTGAATCCTTTAGCTCTCCAGTTCATCTTGTAGTGTACAAAATTCTGGATCTTGAGTGGGAAAGTCGTTAAATTCTATCAGTGAAGGAACTCCAGGCTCAAATCCCTCAGATCAACCGTCCCATGGCGACGACTTTCCTGGTAGTTTGGGGCAGTGCGTATGTCTCACTGTGAGAAATATATTCAAGTAAAACAAGTCCCGAGTTGTGCTAACCTTCATTAGCAAATCAAAATAAACTTGCATACATTTTGCTGATAGTAATTTATTGTGTAGTTACATCATGACCATGATTACCTGCGCGTCATAGACAGTAATTCACTTTGCATTATATTATCGTTGATGCTACAGACAAATGTGCAAATGTACTTTTATATAATTTGGCATGTTTTTTGATGATAAATAGTTCGATAGACAGTTATCAATATACCTAAAGATGCAATCAACCGTACACCACGAATTTATCAAATACCAATCAACCGGACACCACTTAAGTAATCAACCGGTCACTACATGCAATCAACAAAATAACCGGACACTCGGTTTTCGCGTGTTTTCTCAACTAATTTAGCAAATTGTTTGCTGTAGTTCAGGTTATAAGATCTTCTACACCTTATCTACATGAAGGGTAAAAAGAAATTAGGTAGTTAAAGTGTTTGAGGCGTACGAGCCATTTTTGTCAACATTTGACGAAAACGACCCGCTGATGGATTGAATATGAAGTCACTAGTAGGCAATACTCGTGTATCTAAGTATAAAAATATATTTACGTGTTCAGGATACATTCACACAACCTATGCGTATATTCCTGGGTTCCCAATTTATTGATATTTAGAGAAATCTACGATAAATCGTACACTTACCACAATTCGATGTCGAAGAGAAAGGACAATCAACCGGACACCGGCGCAATCAACCAAATTTTCACGGTCACGCTTCCCCCAGTGTAAAACCGGCCGTTTATACTGTGGACTTACTTGGTCGCGACCAGTGAGTATTAAAAATAGATTTTAAGGACTAGGTTGAAATTATAGATTGTAACCGTTCTGAAGAGAAGAATGTGTTAAAACAGATAGCCTTCATTATACGTGGAATGATGGGTTCTCATTTAGAACATTACCAGCTTGAGAATATATCCACACTATTGGGCATTCCTGCCACTTCATGGATTCATTGCGATGTCCGGTGGAGTATTTTTTTTTCAACTGCAACGGAAACTTGGAAGCTCGTCATCTGAATTACATACTTCTCTATCTCCCGGTAAGAAGCGAGAACAGCATGGAACTCAGGCGACGAACTGCAAAGGGGTGGGGAAAGAGGTTATGATTTAGATTGAGTAATCTGTGTAAAACAACTGCATCATTTGAACATTGAATTTATTTTTCTCGATTGAACTGCAGAACTGCTTCAGTCACTAGCGGCCCTCGGCAGAACATTGGCCCATATGCCGCAGATGAAGGTAAGACTGCTAATCAGTCGGCCAGTCCAACTGCGCCGGAGCAAATGTTAGGCGGCGTAAAAAAATGTTTTTGGGCATTTCAGCTTTTCGTAATTTTGAAAAACAAAAAGAAATTGTCAAAGTTCGAAAATTCTGAAAATGAAACGTTTAGTTCTTCATTGTATAAAGTAAATTTAACTATTTTACTTCAGGCTGGTATTAAACACTTTGCTGCTTCTTTGCAGTATCCAGGGGCGGGACAAACAATTTGACTTTCCGCCCCAAAAAGAAGCTCAAATCCTCGTATCTAATGCAAGTGTCGACGCGGGGGTAGAGAAGTATGTTTTAACGTTAGGTTCTTTTTGGTGTAGAACCCACGGGCCCGATCGTTGTTATACCCCGGGTAAACGAAAAATCTCCCCTTCACAAAAAAACACGAACAATCCTCGTATTGTGTATTGCAACGAAAGAATTTCAATGGTGCGAAACCCGCGCCGGCCAATTTTGGGCCCTGAATAAACGCAAAAATCTCTCCGTGGCATTTGTGGACGCCGTGAGTAGGGTAACATACCGAGAGAATTTTAGTTGGGGTTACCTAGGAGCACCGAGTGCAGGGCAATACATCCAGGTGGCATATAATAACTATCCTCTTCAGGTTGAATCACAGTGTTTCAAATACTCGCTGTTTTTCCAAAAATGTTGTGCATTTCGCCAATCTTGGGAAGCCTTTTTGTCAAGTCTGACATCGGAACTAGGCCTGTCATGATTAATCGAGAAGTCATCTCATCGTCGGAAACACCTATGATCGACTACAATTTCAAAGTCAACGATTATGGATATTCATCACCCCTTTACTGATGAATTATTAGTTACTCTCCTCCCTATCGTGTCCGTAAGAAGTGCCAGACGCTGTAGAATATCAAACTACATTGTGTGTGATATGGGAAAGACGTTTAAAGATATACAACACATGACACCAGGTCTGACGTTATAGAAAGTAAGGGAGTACAAATAATTGCCCGTCTCAGTTTGCCAAGTGGAACAATTACCTTCTTAAATCTCAATGCAGCTATTATTAGACTCTTGACCTCCTCAGGTCCAAACCTGAGTAGAGGCTCAGGTTTGGGCCTGAGATGGTTAGGAATCCGAATCTTCCTCGGAGAGCTGTAGGCGTGCAGAAAGCCTGCATGTCTAAAGAATGTCCGGCCCAAAGAACTGATGACCAGAAATATTGCTGTTTCACAGAGCACGATTGAAGTCGAATATTTTTCTTCAAAAGTCGATCATAAAATTTCATAATCGTTCCAGCCTAAATCGGAACATCTGGAAATGGATACAATAGCAACAACTTTTTGTTTTAAAGGTTTTCAGAGCAGATGCGTTGAGCATATTTATACAACGAGGTTTGTGAGCGACACAAACTGCTACACTGACTTAGAAAGTAGCCGATCCTGCTTGACCCGGTGGCAGTAGGATGATTATCTTCATTTTCGGGTGTCCCAGTGGCAACCGAACCCCTTCGCACCACAAGTGAAGCATTGGCACCAAAATTATACTTTTGGTAGGTCTCCGAGGGTTTGTGATTTACTATTTCAGTTCATCGTTTTCAATCAAATTGGTGCACACAGGCAAGACAGAATTCATGCCTATCAAGTAATCTTTTCTTCCAAGTGGATATTTTCAAGTAGAGTTTCACCTTACTGGCATATTGCCATTGTGGTTACTGTGACATTTGTAAGGTATTTTTCTCAATTTTAACCCTTTGAAACAAATGTGATACTTTTTTTACTTTTATGTGCAGGTTTTGAGGTTTATCTTTCTTTTCTTCCAAGTGGCGACTTACTTTGTAGCATATCGCCATGGTTCCTATTTTATGTTAGGATGCTTCTTGGGGCCAGTATTATTGGCTCATCAACGATAGTTGTGTGAGCCTATGGCATAGCCCTCATGTCGACGTCGTCGTCGGCGTCAGGATTAATTCATTTTGAACTTTTGTGTGCAGGTTTTGATTTTTTTTTTATTTTGCTTTTTTTATGTCAGCATGCTTTTCAGGGATAGTAATATTTTATCCAACCCTTTCCATGCTTACTTACTTGAATTTTGGACTTTTGTGTATAGGTTTTTGACTTTTCTGTGCAGGTTTTTGACTTTTATGTACAGGCTTTGAAATTTTGTCTCCAAGTGGAGTTTTACCTTACTGGCATATTGCCATGGTGGTTACCTTAACATTTCAGGGTATTTTTCTCAATTTTAACCCTTTGAAACAAATGTGATAATTTTGACTTTTATGTGTAGGTTTTGAGGTTTGTCTTTCTTTTCTTCCAAGTGGATATTTTTCAAGTAGAGTTTCACCTTACTGGCATATTGTCATTGTGGTTACTGTGGCATTTACAGGGTATTTTTCTCAATTTTAACCCTTTGAAAATAATGGGATACTGTTTTTGACTTTTATGTGCAGGTTTTGAGGTTTGTCTTTCTTTTCTTCCAAGTGGCGACTTACCTTCTAGCATATTGCCATGGTTCCTATTTTATGTTAGGATGCTTCTTAGGGCTAGTATTATATTATTTAACCCTTTAACTGCTTATTTACCTTAATTTTGGTCTTTTGTGTGCAGGTTTTTGACTTTTGTGTACAGGTTTTGATATTTTTTTAAGTGGAGTTTTACTTCACTGGCATATTGCCATGGCAGTTACTGTATTACAACATTTTCAGGGTATTTTTCTAAATTTTAACCCTTTCAAACAAATGTGATACTTTTTTTTTAACCTTACTGGCATATTGCCATGGTGGTTACTGTGACATTATCAGAGTATTTTTTTCAATTTTAACCCATTGAAACAGATGTGATACTTTTTTTTTACTTTTATGTGCAGGTTTTGAGTTTGTCTTTCTTTTCTTCAAAGTGGAGACTTAACTTGTAGCATATTGCTATGGTTCCTATTTTATGTTAGCATGCTTCTTGGGGCTATTATTATATTATTTAACCCTTTAGATCATTATTTTATTCATTCATTTTGAACTTTTGTGTGCAGGTTTTGATTTTGTTTTTTATTTTGCTTTTTTTTATGTCAGCATGCTTTTCAGGGATAGTAATATTTTATTCAACCCTTTCCATGCTTAGTTACTTGAATTTTGGACTTTTGTGTACAAGTTTTTTACTTTTCTGTGCAGGTTTTTGACTTTTGTGTACAGGTTTTGAAATTTTGTCTCCGAATGGAGTTTTACCTTACTGGCATATTGCCATGATTACCTTAACATTTCAGGGTATTTTTCTCAATTTTAACCCTTTGAAACAAATGTGATACTTTTTTGACTTTTATGTGCAGGTTTTGAGGTTTGTCTTTCTTTTCTTCCAAGTGGATATTTTTCAAGTAGAGTTTCACTTTACTGGCATATTTCCATTGTGGTTACTGTGACATTTGCAAGGTATTTTTCTCAATTTTAACCCTTTGAAACAAATGTGATACATTTTTTTACTTTAATGTGCAGGTTTTGAGATTTGTCTTTCTTTTCTTCCAAGTGGAGATTAACCTTATAGCATATTGCCATGGTTCCTATTTTATGTTAGGATGCTTCTTGGAGCTAGTATTATATTATTTAAACCTTTAGCTGCTTATTTACCTTAATTTTGGACTTTTGTGTGCAGGTTCTTGACTTTTGTGTACAGGTTTTGATATTTTTTTTAAGTGGAGTTTTACCTCACTGTCATATTGCCATGGTGGTTACTGTAACAATTTCAGGGTATTTTTCTTAATGCATTTTGAAGGATTGGGAGTTATTACATGCAAATAGACCAAATTGACTACTATAATCCCCCCCCCCCCCCCCCCCCACACACACACACTCCCTGTGTCATTTAGAATAAATGTATTATACCCAAAATGTATTTTGAAGGAGTGGGAGTTATTACGTGCAAAAAGACTCTTATAACCCAACGCCCCACTCCCATTTAGCACGAGAACAGATATGACAGATTCGTGAGCTGAACGGTTAACAAAAAATAGCTCAGACTATTTTGTGTCTAAGCATTGCCATTGCTGAGACAGTCGGGCTGCATGTGTGACATCACTCAAGGTTTAGGCAATAATTTGTGTTTTTAATATTTTTTTTTAGTAAATTGTAGGCGTACAATATCCAGAACAACATGCGCGTTCGAACTGTCATTTTTTTACCGCACTTGGCCATTCGTCCGTCCGTCCGTCCGTACGAAATTTTGTATTATAACTCGAGCACCAGTTGTCAGATTTTAATGTTCTTCGGTATGGCGATAGTGCAGCTTGGGGGAACGGATGCCCTCGTACCTAGCGTTTCGTCCATTCATGTTTGGTAGAGTTATGGTTTTTGTTGTTTTTGGCCTCTGTTTCTGGCAAAGGTAAATTGTAACATAGCCTATAGGGTTGTTTGGATGAACCAATTCTCTTCTGACATTCAGAAGTTATTTATTTACATGCAAGTCCGACTTTGCTACTTTCGGGGGCATCAGCATGGCTAATCGTGACCGTGACTGTTTTACGGGTGGAGGAAGGCGGAGTACCCGGAGAGAACCATCGAGCATCGACGAACAACTGTCAGCTCCTCAACATTCTAACTATGTTCAAGCTCTACTCAAGCAGGGTCACCGCGGTTGAAGTCATGTGCACCATCGACGTTCAGTACGCCTTAGTACACGCCGTCATCGTACACGCATGTAGGCAACCGGGATAAAGTGCCTTGCCCAAGGACACAACGCGGGTCGTCCCGGACGGCTCAAATCGGTCTCTTGTGATTAAAAATGACAGTTCGAACACGAATGCCGTTCTGTCTATGCCTAAACCCTGACTCTATAGTATATCCATGCTATCGCCATGCAAAGATCGTGTAGGCAATAGTCAAGTATCTTTGGCACTGGTTTTTGGTCAAGTCTTGGTTGCCAATAGATACCGCCAAGACTTGGTTAAAATTACTGCTAAGCCACTTAACTCGCAAAATGTGGTGTACTGATAAGTCTGGGAGATTACTCAGCTCCCTAAGGATTAAAGGTGACTCGATATATTTCCATTAGATTTCTTGTGCGAACATTGATTTTAGTATCTTTCAGTTTATCAGGGGTGGGCGCATATGACGCTCTCCTTATTTTCAAATCAGATGTGCTTTAAAGGGCGAGATCGATCGCTCACCTCAAAACAACAGGCCTTACTCAGTGAAGAACAATTGAAAACACCACAGTAAAATAAGGAGGAATGAAGACGGGATTGTGGTTTGTTGCACTCTCCTCCCCATTTGCGCGCCATCAACCTTTTCCCACAGATATCGTATAAGATTACACTGAGTTTAAAAAATTTAGAGTATGCAAATTTTTCACTGTACAGATCTATATTAATTGCAAAAATAAACATTTGCAGAAGCATTCGGCTCCCCTCGGTTTATTCTGATTCACATGATAAGACCTCAGCTGGGTGAATAGAGTGCTGTGCCCAGTTGTTCGCCTGAAAAGAACCTGACCAGTCAATTTGAAATGTAAATACGCTTCTTAAAAAATAAATACACTCCGTAACAGTGGCTGGACTACTAGACTTCGCCCCCTCCCCACATTTCCTCTGTCCACTCCATCCACACATACATACCCTCACACCGTCATCTAATCACTCACTCACTCACTCACTCACTCACTCACACTGTCTCTTTTCACCTTTGTTTTGTTCGTCAAAAATGAAGAAGCGTGAGTACTCGCGCCTTTTCATTTTCGACGTCCAAAAAAGTGGAGATTTTTGTCCAAATGTGACAGTCACCAGAGGGCTTCATTTGAAAGCACAATGCAATTTTTTCTGGAAGGAGCCCCGCCCCCATCACCCCCTCCTCACCCAAAGAGAAAAAAAAAACAACCAAAAAGCAAGTTAAACACTCCCCAAAAACAAAAAAACAACCCTTCTATGGTTGCTCGTGCCTTATGAACTCGCGCACATGTCTGCGATATCTAAAAGTAAAGCAATGCTATTATGGTATGATCCTAAAAGGCCACTTGAGGACTTGTCCACCTTCTTGGAGAAATTGTCCCCCTACCTGCCCCCACCCCCGAGAAACAATTTCTGGCACCGCCACTGCTCTACAAGTATGCCAAACGGGGAGAGTGTTTCTGTTTAACATACTTTAACCACCCAATATGACGCTGTCGAAGTAGAAAACTGAAACGAAAAGCATTTAACCCTTTACCCAACTGGAATAATGGACGACAATTGAAAAAATAAAAAATCTTAAACAATTAAAAACTAAATTAACCCCGCGTTGTGTCCTTGGGCAAGACACTTCACCCCGATTGCCTACATGGGGGCACGGTGACGCTGTGTACTGAGGCGTACTGCACGTCGATGGTGCGCATGTCTTCAACCAATCTAACCCTGCCTGTGCTGCGGTGCAGAGTTCAGAGTTACGATGTTGGAGAGCTGTCAGCAGCTCGTCGTTGCTCGGTGGTTCTCTCCGGGTACTCCGGCTTCCTCCACCCGTAAAACTGTCACGGTCACGATTAGCCATTGTGCATAAGTATGTGACCTTAAACACCAATAAATAAATAAATAAATAAATAAATAAATAACTAAATTAACCGAAAAAACATAGGCTTGTGACCTGTTCTTGGAACAAGCTCGTTCTGTCATAAACTATGTTTTTGAGTCACAAATTTGAACCAAATTATAACATTTAAATTCCGATTTTTTATGAATATCGCTTGACTATTATGCACATTAAACAAGGTGAAGGATTTTGAATAATAGGTTCATCGCCTCGCTCATATTGTCAGACTCTCCGAAGCGTTAACAATCAAAACATGTCACTCTATGTGCTTATAAGGCCGTGACTAATGATGACTGATATTGTTCCGCAGGGGGTTCGGAATGTCAATAGTCTAACTGCGTTACTTCCACTTTATCCAGGAGAGTGCAGTTTAAAGGTTAAGGCACCGATGTCATAATACTGCAATGAAACTTGTGTTGTTCCAGAAAATCCTTTAAGGTTTTACGCCAGATTCGGGCAGTGTGCATACGAACTGCACACAGACGTCTGGATTATGATGGAACTCACATCAAATGATATTGTACCAAATAAAATCAAAGCCATGTATCTAAGAATCAGTGGCGGATCCAGAATTTCGGGGTGTATGGGGGGATACATTTCAGTCATGGGTACCGGCGATTTCGTGGGTGAGGAGGGGGGGGGGGGGCGGGGCTAACCCTTTCGTCGTTGCAACCCATTTTGTAATGGTTGGTACAACAGGAGACCCGCGCAGGAGCGAGATCTGTATGTTCGGGTAGGATATTCCTCGCGATAGACCATAGACAACCATTTCTTCGGGTAGTGGGTGCCCATGCACATGTAATTGCAGATAATGCCGTGCTCTTCAGGCTCAGTACGTGTAGTAAAATGGGTTACAAAAATATGAGGGGAAGGGGCGCCTTGTTACGTTGGATCCGCCCCAATATAGGACATTGTTTGCTGCTGTTTCTTCAGAAGTTGAGTATACTCAATGGACAAAGTTGGTTTGGCTGAGCCGATTCAAACACGAGGCTCAGGTGGTTCGGCAGATAACCACCAGGAAGAATGTCATGAAAGTGATTTGATTAGATTTGATTTGATTGGACGAGCTGACAAGTGCTCAGGGGTGTGTAAACCATCTTCGCCCTCTTCCCCCACCTACAGTGCGACTACGCTGTTTCTGCTGGTTTTGGGTTTTTTGTAGTTTTGGATGGACTCATTAAGCTGAAATGGGTAAAGCAGTATCCAAAATTAATGTTGGGTTATCGTTCTTGATTTGTATTGGCGTACTGAATTTTGAATGCTCAACATCTAATACTGTTCCTTTAAAAGTTGTAATATTGCTCGTGAGTCATACCGGTAGAATTATTATGGACAAAATCCATCAGGTTTAAATTGTTTCGATAATTCTTGATAGTTTCATCTCTTCTTTTACTCCCATTTTCCTTGAGATACAACTTAGAAGAAATATTGGACGCGAAGGGTGATTTATCCGTGAAAAAAAAAAACAGAATTGAATTTTAACTATTATGAATTAAAATGCATGCGAAATGCGCTCTAAAATCAGTTGGGTTAAAAATTAACTCATATCAACTGAATTGAGTGAATATGAACCCAACTGGGTTCATATTCACTCAACCCAGTTGATTTAGGTTGAATTTTAACCCAGCTGGTTTCAGAGTGTACAAACCAAGTCTCAGGAGTTCAGTCTGGAGGTCTATTGACTGAATGCTAACTGCGCTACGCTACTTAATCTCTTGATAGCGTATGTTTGGTGGAAATTCCATTCCATGGGTGTTTAGTGATAGCCCTTTCTCGGTGTTCTTTATATTCATTGTATTATTTGAGAAGAATCTAGCTACGTAATAAAACGATATAGTTATTGGTGCTCTTGCGATGCTCTAAAACATGTGTGACAGGTTGTACTCAATAGATTGAATCTTCGATCCTGGAAAGCATAGAGCTTTGCACAAATAATATATGCACATGTTGACAGTGACAATGGAATTCCCAATACAACGGATAGTAAAACAGCGAGTAGTCATTGTGTATAATATTAGTAGTATAAAGCATCAGTGCACGAATTAATGTTCATAACTCCTAATTTCATGTTATTGAAATAATCGATGAATTTTCGCCCAGTCTTATTCTTTACAGTTTTGTTACAACTCCTGAGTAGGGCTGTAAATATCCAATTAGAAGACTACCCAGTAGAGCCCGAAGGTGCATTGGTAGACACGCGATCTGTGCTGTCTGAGTATGACTGTACTAAATATTTGAATTAGAGTTACCCGCCTTGAAATGTTGAAATAAATAAATAATAGAGAGGGTGATTGTATTACTTCTTGAACCTAAAAAAATATACTACTCAAAGTATGCTAAGCACCAAATATTTGACACGTCATTTTGAAATTTGCTTGTGACATATTTGCGATATTTTTGGTGGATATGATTGAGGAATGTATTGATATTGTCCCTAGTGTTTACATTAGCTCTCTTGACAGACTGGCTTTTCGTGACAGTCATGAAAAGCATGTACCCCTTGATTTTCATGATGTTTTCATGTACTCTCTACATGTACATGACTTGTGTAGGGTATTCAATCTTCATTTCAACACAAACCCTTGTGATTTAATGATTGAATATGGCAAATGCAAATGTAAGAATACCTTTGTCTGAAGCAGAAATGTGGCGGGCTGTAGGAATGGTGGAGCAAGGGGCTACCCATCGTCAGGTTGGTGAAGCCCTTGGTGTGCACCATACGGTGATCACCAGAGCCTGGGCAAGATTTCAGCAGTATGGCACACCAGTGAGACGGCATGGTGGTGGCAGAGACAGGGCAACATCTGCAGCTGAAGACCGGTTTTTGATCATTCAGGCCCGTAGGAACCGCTTTGCCACAGCAACCCAGCTTCGCAGTGACCTTCAGAATGCATCCGGGGTAAATGTTTCGACGCAGACTATCCGGGCAAGGTTGCACGAAGTAGTCTCCGATCGAGAAGACCATGCATTCGCATTTTGCTGTCCCAGAACCATCACCAGGCACGATATGAATGGGCCATGGACCACGTTGGATGGACCAGAGAAGATTGGCGACCTGTCCTTTTTACAGATGAATCAAGGTACTGCCTAGGCCACACGGATAGGCGATCTAGGGTATGGAGAAGACCAGGAGAGCGATTCCATGCAACCAACAGAGCTGAGCATGACCGCGATGGTGGAGGGTCAATCATGATCTGGGGCGGCATCAGCTGGGATGACGTACAGAGCTCTGTGTCCTTGGACGTGGTACATTGACTGCACAACGGTATATTGATGAGATCCTGAATGTCCACGTCAGATTGTATGCAGGTGCAGTGGGTGATAGATTCATTCTGATGGACGATAATGAACGTCCTCATGTTGCCCATGCTGTCGGGGAGTACCAACAGAGGGAGGGGATTAAGCGTATGGACTGGCCAGCAAGATCCCCTGACCTCGATCCAATCGAACATGTTTGGAATGAGTTGCAGCTTGCTTGTGACATATTTGCGATATTTTTGGTGGATATGATTGAGGAATGTATTGAGATGGTCCCCAGTGTTTACATTAGCTCTCTTGACAGACAGACTTTTCGTGACAGTCATGAAAAACATGTACCCTTTGATTTTCATGATGTTTTCGTGTACTCTCTACATGTACATGACATGTGTAGGGTATTCAATCTTCATTTCAACACAAACCCTTGTGATTTAATGATTGAATATGACAAATGCAAATGTAAGAATACATTTGTCTGAAGCAAAAATGTGGCGGGCTGTAGGGTTGGTGGAGCAAGGGGCTACCCATCGTCAGGTTGGTGAGCCCTTGGTGTGCACCATACGGTGATCACCAGAGTCTGGGCAAGATTTCAGCAGTATGGCACACCAGTAAGACGGCGTGGTGGTGGCAGAGACAGGGCAACATCTGCAGCTGAAGACAGGTCTTTGATCATTCAGGCCCGTAGGAACCGCTTTGCCACAGCAACCCAGCTTCGCTGTGACCTTCAGAATGCATCAGGGGTAAATGTTTCGACGCAGACTATCCGGGCAAGGCAAGGTTGCACGAAGGTGGTCTCCGATCGAGAAGACCATGCATTCGCGTTCTGCTGTCCCAGAACCACCACCAGGCACGATATGAATGGGCCATGGACCACGTTGGATGGACCAGAGAAGATTGGCGATCTGTCCTTTTTACAGATGAGTCAGAGTACTACCTAGACCACGTGGATAGGTGTTCTAGGGTATGGAGAAGACCAGGAGAGCGATTCTATGCAGCCAACATATCTGAGCATGACCGCTATGGTGGAGGGTCAATCATGATCCGGGGCGGCATCAGCTGGGATGACGTACAGAGCTCTGTGTCCTCGAACGTGGTACATTGACTGCACAACGGTATATTGATGAGATCCTGGATGTCCACGTCAGATTGTATGCAGTTGCAGTGGGTGATGCTTCATTCTGATGGACGATAATGCCCGTCCTCATGTTGCCCATGCTGTCGGGGAGTACCGACTGCGGGAGGGGATTAAGCGTATGGACTGGCCAGCAAGATCCCCTGACCTCGATCCAATCGAACATGTCTGGAATGAGTTGCAGCTTGCAGTTTCAGCCCGTCCAGTCCAGCCAAGAAGTGTCCAGGAGCTTGGTGCCATGCTGGTCCAAGAATGGAGCAACACCCCACAAAGGACCACCGGGAACCTGATTGGGGGCATGAGAAGGCGTTGTCAAGCTATTATTAACAGTAATGGGCCTCATACTCGATAGTGAAGCCATATCAGTTCGCTCTGTCAACTTTTTGGCATATTGAAAAATTTCCTCTTTTACCAAAAATATCCATTTTCCATGGTTATCGTTTTCAAATGCTAAAAAATAATGTCAAACACAAATAAAATCTTAATTTCTGTACTTAAATCATTAAAGATATAATTAAATAAAAAATATATACACTTTTCATTACAATATTTCAACTAAAACGTAAAACAGGTAGCTGGATGTACTTGGTGCTTAGCAAACTTTGAGAAGTATACAAATGACTTTTGATGTGTGTTTGTTGGGAATTCCCTGAAAAATAAGTGCATGTGACCAGTACTTCCCTTCCAGTCAGTGTTTCTCTCTTATTTGTTGCATGACCCCCTGTTTTCGGGTCATAGAAGGTTATTTGAAGGGCTATACTCGACAAAGATATTTGAATGCCAAAATTAAAGTAATGCGATTATATTTTATTTTAGCCTGAACGTTATAATGGTCGTCTATGGAGAAATATTAGTACTGTGATACCAATAAAACAAGCCATGGCTGACATTTTTTGGAAGAGATTTACAGGAAAGTTAACTCCTCTTAATTTTCTAAAGTTGTCAATAAATTTAACAGTAAGTGTATGGGAATTTTATATAGAAATTGAAATTTTGTGTTGGGGGCACAGTAATCAACGCTTGGTGTGGAAGTCCTCTGAAGTAGACTGCATTGGTATGAACAATTCGCCAACCTGGAGCCATGACTATAAAACGTTTAGTTTAAACAGTATTTATTTCCGTAGTATCTAGGTACAAAAGACAATAAAATACAAACTTGTATAGCTTACTTAACAATAGACACAGGAGGAAATGGATTCAGCAACAAGCTTCAAGCTTATGCGGGGCTGTTTCCATGATAACAATTCATTAAGTTTACATTTAGGCAGCTTTGGCGTTTAGACACAAGGGACCCAAGGCAGACGTAGAACAAAACAAGTACATACACGCGCCCCCACATACACACGCAATTCACGTATGCATGCAAACAACCTGCGCCAGCACATGAGTCCCTATTTTATAACTGAACAGTATTAAGTATGATACTATGGATGAAAACACTATTTGAATGGTGGGAGAAACATGGGGGTATGAATAGGTGGACTGTATTGTTGGTAGTGACAGTAAACCTAATAAGGACACCTACATGCGAATCAGTGAAATGTGCAGAAATGGGCAGGCCAGCCAGGGATGGCCAGTTGGCTTTCATATTCCATGATAAATAAAGATGTCTGGACTGGAGAAAGTTCTGGGGCATCAGGGAGCTCACATAACTTCGCTAACTCCTTGGTGGGGGAAGGGAGGAATGGCGGTTGACATTTTTAGAAAACTGGTCGTGTTTATATTGCGACTTAATGGAGTGCCCTGTACAGGATGAATTACATCTGAATTTGGAAACACTGACAAATTCAGTGTTTCAACTAACCCCAAAATAATGTCATATATAGCACAGGAAGCAGCAGTGATCGTACACGGGATAATTACTGCCCCCGAGCCACATAGGACATGTTTATATAATGTATACGTTTGCACGGTTCCCATTAACCATTATCAGACTTAAACCTTTTTGTCAATAGGATAAAACTATGGACCGATTCAAAGATTCTTTTGTTAACTGTGGGGGGGGGGGGGGGGGGGGGGAAATTCACTTCCATATAAGAGGGTGTCAACATTAATTTCGATACTTAGAGAGCCAATGGTTGCGCCTCGTATATTGCTGTGATGCGAACAGAACAATAAAAAGTATTCGGTTGTTTCACGTACGCCACATCTGCAAAGGTATGTCTCGGATAGGTGATTTGTATACAAATGGTCATTCAAATTGCTACATCCTAGACGAAGTCTGCAGTGTAAGATCTGGGCTAAGCGTGATTTCTGGCAAGCGTAAAAGGTTGGTATAATACGTTTGTCCTTGTTGAGGAATGATTTAAAATTTGTAGGATTTGGGTTGTTTCTGACTTCGCTTGGGGTCTCGTTCCAAAGGCTAGTTGTTGCGGGGAGGAAAGAGGTTTGGTGGCTGTGAGTGCGGCATCTAACATTGTTCAGGTTTGTTGGGGTTAAAATTTACAAGCCATTGACGAGACCAGTCTTCAATTACTCTGATATCCCTGTTGATAATTTCAGCTGCCAAACAGGGGTCTTCAACAATGAGATACAAGGTTGTATCATCGGCAAAAAGTCTTATGTTACTATAAATATCATCAACTACGTCAATGATGTAGATTAAAAATAGAAGGGGGCCCAAAATAGAGCCTTGAGGAACGCCGGCAGTGACGTCTTTCCAAGATGACGCAGCTGAATTTAAATACACCCGCTGCTGTCTGTTTTCCAAGTAGCATTTGAACCAATCTAGTAGAGGACCAGTAATACCTATGCGTTCAAGTTTAAACAAAAGACCTTTGTGCCAGACTTTGTCAAATGCTTTGCTGACATCACAGAAGACTACGCGGATTTCTTTACCTTCGTCAAGAGCGGAACTAAATGCGTGATAAATTTCGGTTAACTGCAGGACGGTTGAGTCAGAAGGGAGAAATCCTGATTGGAAAGGAGTTAATAGGGAGTTACTTTGTAAAAATGAAATAATCCTTTTGAAAATACACCGTTCAAATACTTTGCTTATGGAACTGAGCAGGGTTATTGGACGATAACTAGTTACTAACTGAGGATTCCCGGCCTTGTAGACTGGTGCAACATTACCTCTCTTCCACTCACTGGGAAAAAACGACTGATTGAGCATCATATTGAAGGCAATTGTTAAAGGAGGTGCTGAACTAGTAGAGCACATCTTTAATACTCTTGGGCTAATATTATCTCGACCACATGCTTTCGAGATGTTAAGAGAGTCAAGTGCTACTTTCACCTCATCAGAGGTAAGGCTGATCTGACTTATTGTTGGTCGGTCAGGTCTCAACAAACCTGTGGGAACAGGGTGATCTTTATCGTCAACTGTTGAAATATTGCAAAAATAATCGTTTAGAATGTCTGCTTTTTCTTTATCGGGTGAAATTACTTGATCATTTACAATGAAGTCGGGAATGGACGACCGATTTTTAAAAAGGATAAGTTTTCCACCACTCAGATGGACTCGTTGAGGGACAGTTTAAAACATGGTCAATTTTGTTGTTATAGTGTTGTTTCGATTTCCGTATTTCGTTAATAACTTCATTTCGTTTTTTCCTATATTTTTCCCATGATTGTGGAGAATTTTTTATTTTAGCTTTGCGGTGGAGACGTTTTCTTTGGCGGATTAGACGCCTGAGGTTATTATGGAACCATTTTGGTTCTAGGGGTCTTTCAGTAATCAGTTTGTTGGGTATAAATTTTGAGGCTTTACTTAATATTATGCTAGAGAGTTCCTGTGCAACGGACGTAATGCAGAGGCCCGCGAGCAGATCTTGCCAAATTATATTGTCGTAGTCTCTGTTCAGTTCAGAGAAGTTAGCTTTGTCGTAATACCAGACTCGGCGCTTATGTGATTTTGTATGTTTCTTTCTGAAGTCTATGGTGGCAATAACAGGGCAGTGGTACCTGACAAAATTTCCAAGGAAGGGGTCACCTACAACAGTGGATAAAATTCGAAGGTCACTGTTTACGAGGAACAGATCTATGAGTGATGACGAGTTCTCGGTATAATAGGTTGGCTCAACGATCAGCTGTTTCAAATTGAACTGAGCAGTATGTCGGTGCATCGGGCCAGTCTCCAGTTAAAAGAAGGTTATTAATTCCTGTGTCGAGTGCTCTATCTATGGATGTTTCAATCAAGTCCCATAAGTCTGTGCTAGAATTAGGCGGTCGATACAGGACACCAATGAGAATCGATCCATTGGTAGTATATATTTGGGCCCACAAAACACTCAAGATACGGAATGTCCAAGTCTGGGCGGGGCTTAAATGGGACACCGTTCTTAATGTACATTATCACTCCACCACCTCTGGAGCCACGATCTTTTCGTAATGGGGCTTGAACAGGGTGATCTTTATCGTCTAAAACGTTTACAATTGTATTTTCGAGAATTGTATTTTCTGCCTACTAATATAACTTTAAAGTAAATCATTAGAATTTTCAAAGATATGGCAATTTGCCAATTGGCAAATTGCCATATCTTTGAAAATACTAATGGCTTACTTCACGCTTTTGAAGTCGTAACCAGAAAATTCTACTCTAGAAAACACAATTGTGAAAGTTTTATAGTATTGAGCCCTAGACGTCAAACTCCACCAAATTAATAAGTAATTATCAACAAATATTCTAACTCCAAAACAGAGTAAAATTTGGTGTTGTACACAAAAAAAATTAGCCTGCAACTGCAAATCAAGAAAGTTAATCCTGCACTAATTCTACAAACTTCTTTACCATTAGAAGTTAATGGATCCATTCAAAACGACAACAATAACAAACAAAAACAAACTGCAGATACAGCATAATCGCATTATACACTGTGATACAACACCATCATCTTTCAAATTGATATGTTGATCTAGGTGCCTCGGGCGCCTGGGGAGAGACACAAGGCCACTTTGCATAGCTAACTTTTCAACCTCTTTTGCGGTTCTTTGGTTTGTGACGAGTGCGTTTTCTTTCTCATTGTGAGTGCAGGCTCCACTCCTCTCGAGATGACGGAAGATAAGGTTTTGAGTTTTCTCATGTTCTTCATTATATTTCTGAATGTCTTCTTTATGTTTCTGCTTATCACTATACGATTTGTTATATTAATAAGTGTCTGTGACTCTGCTTGCAATGCGTGTATTCTCTTGGTCGCTTCACTTCTACGCGGAATTTCAACTTTCCTTCAGGCATTCTCAGTCTTCACGACTATTTCATCATCGACGGAGTTCTGGTCTGGAAGAAGGTGAGCATTCAGAGAATGAGGTGTCGAAGACACAGTTTTTATCGCTCTCTCATTGTCACTACATAATCCTTATCCTCTGTTTCAACCCTTTGGATCGGGCTAGAGAGATATCATATGTCTGGAGAGGTAACATATATCCATGTCTGCAGTTGAGGCGGCGTAGTGGTGTTGTTTGGAAACAAATGATTCCTCCTGTAAT
This sequence comes from Pictodentalium vernedei, assembly GCA_031216915.1. NCBI lineage: Eukaryota > Metazoa > Mollusca > Scaphopoda > Dentaliida > Dentaliidae > Pictodentalium > Pictodentalium vernedei. The sequence goes on along the minus strand of CM062291.1, from coordinate 193,792,013 downwards.
GGGGCCTGAATTATTTTGTTAAGCCATTCCATTGTTATGTTTATGTTCTGACCCTCAAGTGTCTTAATCTTATTCTCATCCTGATGTGGCTGAGAACAATAATGCGTGTGAAAATATACTGAGTCAAAAAAGAAAGTATAATAGAAACAAATGTGACAAAATTGCATAAAGGATGAAATATAATAGTTCTAATATTGCATGTTTGTGGACAAGAAGTCGTGCAAAGAGTTTAATGACATGTTGTTGTCCACCCAACCGTATACAATTTTGCTACGGATTTCAAAATAGCACATGCTACCCGAGAATGTCAAATTGAATGGGTGACCGACGATTTTCTTTGTGTTATGTTGCGCTAGAGAGCCTGGGTTATTGAGAAAACACGCTAGTTTTTGTCTTTTAAAAAATGCCATGGTTAACCGAAAATCAGAGGTTGCGTGCCATTGGTATGCATGAGGCTGGGATACCTCCAGATGAGCTCGCTGCTGAGTTCGAGTCACTGTGGCCACTATTTACCGACTCATTGGAAGGTATAGAACCACTGGATCTACTGCCGACCGACCGCGTTCAGGTCGACCAAGAGTTACGACCCCTGCACAAGACCGACACATCAGGATGTCTCACTTGCGGGATCCCTTCCTTCCGGCGACGAGGACTGCAGCAATTACTCCTGGTAGAACTAACAATAGAATTAGTGCACAAACTGTCCGCAACAGACTCGCCGAACACGGCATCCGAAGTAGGCGTCCATACCACGGACCAATCCTTACCCAACGCCATCGTACCGTCAGAATGGAATGGGTACGTCGGCGTGTTTACTGGACTCAGCAGCGTTGGAGCACAGTTCTTTTTAGTGATGAATCACGATTTAATCAACGACGTGCTGATGGTAGGGCAAGAATGTATCGCCGGCGAGGAGAACGATGTTCTGATGCTTGCGTGCGGGAATGCGACAGTTTCGGCGGGGGTAGTGTAATGGTTTGGGCAGGAATTTCCTTGCACCATCGAACGCAGTTGATCTTCATCGATTGTAATCTAAATGGACAGCGATATAGGGACGAAATTCTTAACGCTGTTATTGTCCCGTTGTTCAAGGCTAACGTCGGATTGCAGTTATTCCTGCAAGACAATGCCCGATGTCACGTGGCGCGTATCTATCGTGACTTTCTTGAGGAGCAGAGCATCGAACTTCTTCCTTGGCCCCCTCTTTCGCCAGATGTGTCGCCATTCGAGTATCTTTCGGATCAATTGGACCGCCGGGTACGACTTCATGATCTTCAGGCGTTAGGCGATTTACGTAATGTTCTCAAGCAGGAGAGAAACTCAATACCACAGGGTGACATCCAGAGACTTATTAGGCCCATGCGCCATCGATGCCTTGCCATTCAAGAGGCAAACGGTGTACATACACGCTATTGACTGCATGTGTGAACTTTTTTTTCATTTCACCCCATGTCTGAATTGCGACGTCCTGACGTGATGCTGGCAAAGTGAGAATATGGAATTATGCAAATTCATACAGCTAGACTCGAAATAGGAATTTACAATAATTTGTTTGGGATTAAAGTCGATAATACTAAAAAAATTGTTCCTCAAAGTTTATTATACTTTCTGTTTTGACTCAGTATATTTTGGTGGCTTTTTTCCTAAAGTCGATCTATCGGTCGTTGATTTGGGTCTTTCTTCTTTTTTTTCTCGTCCAAAATTCCAATAACTATAGCCTCATAATGGCTCTTCACAAATCGTCAAAGGACGACAATGTTTCCAACAAAGAACTTAAATGTTCTCTGCAGGGGATGGAGGAAAAATTTACCTCGTCTTTGGACTCAATTAAAACCGAACTGAAAAGTGAAATAAAAGTGATCGGGGATCAAATCACCATAATCAACCACACTATTGGTGAGATGAAGAAAAGTCACACTGAACTGGTGAAAGATGTCGAGTATACTGCACAACGAATCGAGGAAATTTATTCATCTACATTGCCTGATTTGACACATAGATTACAGGCGAAAATAAGCGAAACGGAAGAGAGACAATTGTTGTCCGAAATCCATGATCGAAAGAATAATCTTTTATTTTATGGAATTCCAATGTCTGCAGATGAAGATCCTTATGTAACCCTCACTAATTTATTCACTCAGGACCTTCAACTTGAGAATGGTGTGGCTTCTGGGATTGTACAAAGAATTGATAACGCTCACAGAATTCCTTCGTCTAATCCCAACAGTGTGCAACCGGCTCCACCCAAACCACTAATTGCCAAACTTGGTACCGATAGGGACAAACAACTTATTTTATCGCTGGTACCCAAACTCTTCGGAAGCAAGAAAAGTATCAGAACAGATTTATCAGCCTCCTTAAAGAAGGAAAGAGGAAAATTGGCCACCCAAGCCTATAAAACTGAGGAGTGAGAAAGGGTATAGAACCCGTATCAGAGTAGTAGGTGTTAAAGTTGTACTGGAAATAAAAGAGTCTAGTAGTGGAACTTGGAAAGTATATTCTGAGTAGGTTCAGTATTGGTCAAATAGATTCAGTCTAGTCTCAGTCTACATACATGTACAGTTCATCTGAATCCAAATCTACTTTCAGTCCACACAACTGTACAGGTTTCAGTATCCAAATTTTATCTCCAACTTGATAAAGGCCTTCCAAAATTGTGGGAGCAATCTCTTAGGTCGTATGTAGGCAGAGGTTGTGCAACAACCTATTCATGAGCCTTACTTTTCATTTTCATAACAATTCTAGAGGATTGGACCATAGGTGGGAAAGATTTTACAATTACAACCAAAATGGATCTACAATCAAATGGAACATTAACATATCAATGCTATATGTATCTAAGGTATCGATGATGTCTGTGTGACTCTTTGACCTTGTCCCAGGTGCCCCTGGGCTCTTGGCCCAGGGGTGCCAGGCGTGGGGCCGATGAGTCATATAGACACTAAGGTATAACTTTTTGAGTTGTACATTTTCATTACCACAGAAAATAGGATCTAATGGGTTATGCTATAACATTTTTTCAGGAACTTCGGCAGGCCGGCTTAATATGCTGCGGCTGTTCTGTATATAGTTCAGTCATCATAACTGGCCCTACGCCCAAGGTAATTTTTCAAAACCACCCAGCGCTATTCACAAAAACCAGAATTCATATTTTATTTAAAAAAACAGAATTCAAATTTTGTTATGTTTTCAGTTGTTGTCTCATAGACACAGCTTGTGGCACCTCATTGGAACGAGCTGGTCGAGCTTGTTCCGATGGGGGAGACAAGAGCTGTGGTTCTGAGATGGGATTGTGAAAATGTTTTAGTTGTTCATGGAATTTTTTGCGTGTGTCGTCTAATGTCCACGCTGGGTAAGGGGTCATTTACTAGGTAATGACAATGAATTTGGCGGAGAGGAACGATATATGTACTCTTGTTTACTTTGTCTAGCCCGGGAGTACGAGAGATTGGACCAGGGAGCCTTACAGTCAGTAGGGTAACTCCTTCTGAGTAGTGCGCTTAACAATTTAACAATATATGATGAATTGTTTTAGTTGAGAAAATTGGTTACACAGGATGAAAAGCGTTATGTTTAACATTATTTGTGCATGACATACTTTCGGGTCACATTATTTCTAAATTGTCTGCACAAATTGTAGGACCTGTTTTCAGGTTATGCTATTTTTAATTTTGGCTGGCCTGCGTTATATGTTGCACTTGTTCTGTGTGAGGTTTATGTTCCTGTTTATGGCTAAGAACGGGGCCTTGGGGAATTATAGCCCTGTCTCACTCTCGTCTATCCAGGAGAAGCAGTTGGCCTACAGTGTCTTATAGACAACATGGCATCACTATCTGAGTAACACATTTAACAATATTTGATGAAATCCATTATCACGAAAAACATGTTACCCAGGATAAAATGTGCTACACAATAACATTTTTGCAGGACCTATTTTCAGGTTATGCAGAATTTTAACTTTGGCAGGTCTGCTTGTGATGGTCCACTAGCTCTATGTGAGGTTCGTCGATGCAGTCGATATAGTTCATGTCAGAGTTAAGGATTGAGATTGGGTCTGAGGGGAATGCTACCTTTGTTTACTCGTGCCTACACAGAAGAAGCAGTTGATTCAGCAGTATGTGAATTTTAAAGGTTGAGTTCTAATTAATATAATATCATGTCCAATTCTATTCGAAAATATTTCCTAAGTTGAGCTTCATAAATTACAATTAAATGGAACTCAACATATCTATTCTATTTAAGGTATCAGTGGGTTACTGGCCCGGGTGTACTAGGGACGGGACCCGTGGGTCCTACTTACACTAAGGTATCGTTATTTGAGTACAGTGTAGCCCATTCAATTGGATATCTCTTAATTGAATAACCCTGTTAAATGACTATAATTTCCAAACACCAAACCATTTACTACTTTACTACAAATTTTACCTGATCTTTGAATATAGGTTATAAAGTATACTCCTGTTAACCGAATAAAAATATTCTTGTAATATGTCGGGAGATCACCTTGACAACCTCCAAATTGGGCCTGTACGACATCGGTGCACCTAATACATGCATTTGGTTTGTTATATCTTGTGTAACAGAGCTCCGCGAGCTCTGTCGGACAGGATATGATAGAATGAATGCTCAGCTTACCCATAGAAATCAGGAAAATAACCAAATCCCTGTTGGCTGAGTACTCTTGTTGATTGAATAATCTGTACTGGCAAAATGAGGAACCATGGATGGGACCAGTGAGCCTTACAGCCACTGGGGCAACAACATTTGAGTACTACACGTAATAATTTTATACAATTACAATAGTTGATGAATTGTATTATAACAGAAAATTGGTTACACAAGATGAAAGGCGTTATGCAATAAACATTTGTGCATGACATATTTTCCGATTACGCAATAAATAACTTGTTTTGGCACAAATTTCAATTAAAAGGAATATTACCATATCAACACTATCCAAGGTATCATTGGTGCGGGTGGGACTCATTGGCCTTGTGCCTGGTGCACCTGGTCTGCCGGCCCAGGTGTGCCGGAGACGGGACCAATGAGTCTCACTCACACTAGGTATCACTATTTGATAATGGTATGCTAGACAATAATTGATGAATTTCATTATTATATGACACTTATTGGCCCTGTCGTAGGTGCCCCTGGGTTACTAGTCCGGGGGTACTTGGGACGGGACCTGTGAGTCCCACTTACACTAAGGTATTACTATTTGAGTTCAGTTTTACTGGATACCTTTTAATTGAATGACTCTGTTAAATGAATATAATTTCCAAACACAAACCGATTTATTATACTTTTAGTACAAATTTGATCTGTTAATTAAATATAGGTTATAAAGTAAACTCCTTTTAATAGAATAAAAAACCTTGTAATATGTAAAGAAATCATCTTGACAGCCTCCAAATTCGCCTTTCTTTTAGACCTATTTGGCCTCAGTACATCCAATTCATGCACTTGATTTGTTATATCTTGTTTGACTGAGCACTGTGAGCTCTGACGGACAGGATATGATACAATAAATGCTCCAGTTTATCTCAAGAAAACAGGAAAATAACCAAATCCCTGTTTCTTGAACACCTGTTAATTGAAAAATTTGTACTGGCAAAATGGCAGTTCAGTTGGTCTTAGTACATCCTATACATGTGCATGCATTTGATTGGTTATATCTTGTTTGGGAGAGCTCTGTGAGCTCTGACGGACATGATATAATAGAATAAATGCTCAGCTTATCTCCAAAAAACAGGAAAACAACCAAATCCCTGTTAATTGAATACTCTTGTTAATTAATTAATTTGTTCTGGCAAAATGGCTATTCAGCTGATAGGGACCAAGAGTACAGTTAACAATAACTGATGAATTTCATTACCATAGATAACAGGTCACGCACGATGAAATGGGCTAGGTAAACACACATTTGCTGGACCTATTTGCAGTTTACGCTATCTTCATATTGGAAGGCCTGCTTGAATTTTTGCTTTTGCTCTGTGTGAAATTCAATCATCCCAGCTACATATAATATTACAGTTAATGGCAAAGAATGGGGTTGAGGGGAATGATATTCCTGTTTACTTCTGTTTTTCGGTAGAATCTAAATTAAAGAATGAGGCCTAATCACTGCATTATCATGTTCAATTTTATTAGAGTTGAAACTGTTGATCGATTAACCGTTATTTTTTAACTACTGTATTTTCCAGGTTAACAAAGGAACAAACTTGCTCCAAAACAGGCAAACAAATTCATGATCATTATACTGTATCAGTAGCTGGAACTGATCATTCTTAAGTTAACCTTTGCCCAATGCGGGTAGCAGACGACACTTGCAAAATAGATTCTTGAATTGCTGAAAATTTTCGGTTTTTGTCTCGGAGACATAGCTTATGATTCCTCATTGGAACGAGCTCAACGAGCTCGTTCCGATGGGGGATCATGAGCTGTGTTTTTGAGACAAAAATTGAAAAGATAATAGAATCTGAATGGCGATTTTTGTATGTAGAGCTGGCCGGTTTTGTCCTTTACGTTGGGTAAAGGGTTAATGCTATAAATTATCAACGGCACGGCAATTATTTATTTAGCTACCTGTAAGGGCAAGTGATTAATCGATTAACCAAGGTTTATCCACGTGATTAATCGATCAAGAAAACCTTTTAACTGTTTCAGCTCTAAATTTTATTCTAAAATTTTCCTTAACTTGAGCTACACAAATTACAATTCAATGAAATATTATCATATAAATACTACTAAGATGTCAATGGCGCCTGTGGAATTCATTGGCCTTGTCCCGGGTATCCCTGGGCTTCCAGCCCGGTTGTACCAGGGTCGGGACCAATGAGTCTTACACACACTAAGGTATCACTATTTGAGTACTGTATGGCCCACTTTATTGAATAGCTCTTTATTGAATGACCCTGTTAAATGAATATAATTTATAAACTCAAAATCATTTATTACACCTTTCGTACAAACTTGACCCGTTAATTGAAAATAGGTTCTAAAGTAAACTCCTGCCAATTGGACTAAAATCTTGTAATATGTCGGGAAGTCACCCTGACAACCTCCAAATTCGCCTCTCTTGTGCATTTAATTTGTTATATCTTGTTTGACAGAGCTCTGCGAGCGAGCTCTGTTGGTCAGGGTATGATAGAATGAATGCCAAGTTTATCTCTAGAAAACAGGAAAATAACCGAATCCCTGTTGGTGGACTGCTGTTGTTGATAATAATTTGTACTGGCAAAATGGAGTACCAGAAACGAATGACCCTGTTAAATGAACATAATTTTTGTGCACAGAACCACTTACTATACATTTTGTACAACGTTGACCTGATATTTGAATATAGGTTATAAAGTAAATTCCTGTTAACTGAATAAAAATATTTCGGGAAATCGATTTGACAACCTCAAATTTCGACTCTCTTATGGACCTGTATGGCCTTGATGCATCCAACACATGCATTTGGTTTGTTATTTCTTGTTTGACAGAGCTTCTGTCGGACAGGATATAATAGAATAAATGCTCACTTTCTATATAGAAGAAGCAGTTGAGTCAGCAGTATGTGATTTAAAAGGTTGAGTTCGGATAACACAATATCATGTTTAATTTTATTCTTACATATTTCCTAAGTTGAGCTTCAAAAAGGTTGCATTTGTTCGAAGCGAGGTCAAAATCACAGTTAATGGCTCTTGCCTATCCTGAAGAAGCAGTTGATTCAGCAGTATTTGAATTAAAGGTTGAGTTTTAATTAATACTATATCTTGTGTAATCCTATTCAATAATATTTATTAAGTTGAGTTTAAAAAATTACAATTAAATGGAATTCACCATATCTATACTATTTAAGGTATCAGTGGTGCCTGTGGGACTTATGGGCCTTGTCCCAGGTGCGCCTGGGTTACTAGCTTGGGTGTGCTAGGGACGGGACCATTTAGTCCTGCAATCACTAAGGTATCACTATTTGAGTGCAGTGTGGCCCATTTTATTGGATATCTCCAAATCGAATGACCCTATTAAATGAATATAATTTCCAAACCTTTAGTACAATTTTGACTTGTTAACTAAACATAGGTTATAAATGAAACTCCTGTTGATGGAATGGAAGATCGTGTAATATGTCGAGAAATCACCTTGACAAACGACAAATTCACCTTTCTTGTGGGCCTGTTTGGCCTCAGTGCATCCAATAAATGCACATTCATTTAATTTGATATGTCTTGCTCGATAGAGCACTGACGGACAGGATATGATGGAACGAATGCTTAGTTTATCACGAGAAAACAGAAAAATAACCAACACCCTGTAAATTGAATACTTTTGTTAATTGATAATTTATACTGGCAAAATGGTTATTCAGTTGACAGGGCTCCTCTGCCCCTGGGCAGAAGGTGCCAGTGACGGGGCCAATGAGTTTTACAGTCATAAAGGCATCACTAATTGAGAACCACATTAATTAGCAATTGATGAGGTCCAAAATTATATATACAGAATACAGGTTACACAGGATAAAGTGGGGTATAACATATTCGCAGTATCCATTTTCGGGTTATGCAGATATTTGGTACCGACTGGCCTGCTTGTTATGGTGCACTTGTTCTGTGTGAAGTCCAGTCATCATAGTTAACCCTTTACCTAACGTAACGGCCAAAACCGGCCAGCGCTATTCTCAAAAATCGCCAATTAATTTTCATTATTTTTTCATTGTTTGTCTCAAAAACATAGGTTATGACCCCTCATTGGAACGAGCTCGTTGAGCTCGTTCCAATGAGGGGTCATAACCTATGTTTTTGAGACAAAAAATGAAAAAAATTAGTTATTCGAGAATTTTTTTTGCATGTGTCGTCTGCTTTTCATGTTAGGTAAAGGGTTAAGGCCAGAGTCTAAGAATGGGGCTGGGGGAATGTTACCTTTGTTTACCCTTGCCAAAACAGCAGTACGTGAACTAGGCCTCACTCTTTTAGCCCACCTACTGTTGATTCTGCAGTATGTGAACTGAAAGAGTGAGGCCTAATCAACTCTTTATCATATCGAATTCTATTCGAAAATATTTCCTAAGTTGAGCTTCAATAATTACAATTAAATGGAATTTTAATATATCAACACTATTCAAGATTTCAGTGGTGCCCGTGGGACTCATTGGCCTTGTCGCAGGTGACCCTGGACTATTAGCCTGGTGTTCTTGGGACGAGACCAATGAGTCTTACACACCCCATTTGATTAGTACATTTAACAATAATTGATTGATTCCATTAGTTCGGAAAACAATGAGTCTTACACATCCCATTTGATTAGTACATTTTAACAATAATTGATTAATTTCATCAGCTCTGAAAAGAGGTTATGTAAGACTTATCTTCAGGTTATGCAAATCTTCATTTTGGCAAGCCTGCTTGAAACTTTGTTTTTGTTCTGTGTGACGTTCAATTAACTCAGCTATAGCTACATGCAATGTTACAGTTAATGACAAAGAATGGGGACCGAGGGGAATGATAGTCCTGTTTACTCTTGTCCATCTAGGGGACATAGAATGAGGTCTAATCATTACATTATCATGTCTAATTTTACTCTTAAATATTCCCTAACTTGAGCTGCACAAATTACGATTATCCCCACCCAGTACTTTATGCCCCCTCAACATAACTCCTTTTAGGCATCTAGTTCCGAAACGTGGAATGTGTTTTAAATGATAGGGGGAAGATATTTGTTCTTCACAATACCTTACATTTATATTATGCAATTTATGCTATGTATATACTTCTTAAATCTTGACAGCAGAGTTCTGAGATCTCTGACAACAGGAATGATTATCTTTTTTCACTGCACTGGACATATTGTTTTGTGGGCTAATGAGCCGTATCCTTGCCAGTCTTTACATCAGTGATTATGGCTAATGTTCTTTCATTCGATAGTATCCAGTCTGAAAACACGTACTTCATACCTCTCTCCAATGCCGCGACTAGTGACAATCCCGAAGATGATCCCAGTCCGCCACTGTCCTCTCAAAAACAATGAATGTAAATACTATACGTCCACAGATTTCAATAACCACTTATCAATCAGCCACAAAAATATTTTCCTTTTAAATCTTAACTGTAGGAGCCTAAACGCGAATTGGGAGAAAAACTTCACAATCTTGTGTGTGACCAACAGCAAGAATGCAATACATTCGATGTTGTTGGCTTGACTGAAATATTCAGCGTCAGTGATAACATTGCCTACGAACTCGAAGGCTATCACCCTCTAACCTTTCGTACTCGGCCAGCTCATGATGATGGTAGGGGGGGGGGGGGGGGGGGGGGCTTATTTGTTAAGAAAATCTTCCAGTGAAACTCAGAAACGACTTAACTATTTTCATTCCTCACGTTTTCGAATCTGTGTTTATTGAAATTACAACCACTAAGAAACGTATCATTGGCATCGTTTACCGACCTAATACTGCCGCCAAAGCTGACATCGATGTTTTTATCGACCCTCTCATAGCTGCTTGATAAGATTAATTTGGAACATAAAGATTGCTATCTTATGGGTGACTTCAACATAGATTTGCTGAAGTTTGGAAGCCACTCTAAAACTAGCGTTTTCGTCGATTCAAAGTTCAGTGCAGGCTTTACGCCGGCCATTACTCGACCCACCAGAGTTACTGAATACACAGCAACCATAATAGATAACATTTTTTCCAACAACCCCAACAAGCACACTTCGGGAATCAACATTGCAGATGTCAGCGACCATTGTGCCACTTTCTTCAGTGACTATTCATTTAGAAATCAGCATAGTACACAGATCTCTCAATACCGATCTTTTAAACAAATAAATATCGACTATTTTAAAAGGTTCCTAGCTGCTACGGACTTTACTAATGTAGTGAACAGTGAATGTCCGGACGACGCCTATAATTCTTTTCTCAGTGGTTCCCAAATTGCATTTGAGCAAGCATTTCCTTTGAAAACCATACAATCGTCTCACAAATATGCTAAGCACGAACCATGGATGACATTGGATCTTCTGCAATCCTCACAAAACAAGCGAAAATTATATGTTAAGAAACTTAAATCACCATCCAATGCGTATATTGTAAGATATAAAACACACTGTGACATTTTCAATCGACTGAAGCGTACATGTAAAATAGATTACTATAATAAAAGTATACAAGAAAACAAACACAACATGAAGAAGACTTGGGAAATATTACGTAAGGCCATTTACAAATCCAACCGAACCCAGTCAATGCCATCAGAATTTATAGACGGCGGCATTGAGATTAACAACCCTAAGGAAATCGCTGATAAATTCAACACTTTCTTCACTAACACCGGGAGAAGCCTGAATAATCAAGTCCCTCTAACTGCACATCATTTCACAGAATATCTCGAAAATAGTGGTACTGCAGATTCCTTTTTCATGTCATCCTCTAATACTCAAGACAAGAAGTAATCATGTGTGTTAATAAACTAGCCACGAAGTCAAGTAAGGATCATTTGAATGTTTCCACTAAATGTTTGAAAAATATTATATATGAGGTAGCAGATTCATTAGCGCATATAATTAACCTTTCTTTTTCAACAGGGGTGGAACCACAAGGAATGAAAATAGCAAAGGTTATACCCGTTTTCAAATCTAGGGACAGCAATAAATTTACTAACTACAGACCCATCAGTATTTTGCTAGCCTTTTCAAAGGTATTAGAAAAAATAATGTATGCGCGGCTGTCTAATTAATTCGAAATTCCTAACATTATATACCCCTATAAATTCGGGTTCCGGAAATGACATTCAACAATACACCCTGTTTTGCATCTTATGAATTGTGTTGCGGAAATGAACGACAAGCCTACAAAAGATTGTACCTGATCACTGTTTTTAGATTTCCCCCCATCCTAATACGTAAGTTGGAACACTATGGAATTAGGGGTCTGGCAAATTACTGGTTCAGATGTAATTTGTCGAGGAGAAATCAATACATACGTCCAGTTTACGAACACCGAATCAGATTTAATGGAAATCACCACAGGAGTCCCACAGGGTTCAATTCTTGGCCCTATCCTGTTCCTGATATATATAAACGACATCTCAAATTCAACCACTCTTAAAGTTCTATCATTCGCGGACGTCACAACTGCCCATACTTCGAGTAATGATCTCGACACCCTCACTGAAAAGGTTAACAATGAATTGGTAAATATCAACGATTGGTGCTCCGCAAACAAACTTGTCCTAAATGCCAGCAAATCCAAACTATTATATTGCACCCAAACAATGACTCATATGACTTTGGTGAGAGACATATTTCGTTGAATGATGTGACAATTGAGCATACAGGCAAGCAACAAAATCATCCTGCGGTTAAATTCTTGGGAATTTATATGGACGAAAATCTTAATTTCAAACATCACATCTCTTCAGTGTGTTCTAAAATCGCGAAAGCCATTTATGCTATAAATGAAGCTAGAAATATTCTTCCACCGAAAGCCTTGAACACATTGTATTTCTCACTGGTCCACAGCCATTTGCTGTATGGGATACACATCTGGGGCCACGCACCCGCCACCCGCAGAATCGTCACTCTTCAGAAAAAGGGCATGCGCGTAATAAGTAAGAAAAGGTATAACTCTCACACAGATCCCATTTTCAAAGAGCATGGCATATTGAAATTTGCTGACCTCTTCCACCTCCACGTGCTTTTATTCATGCATGATTGGTCTAATGATAAACTACCAATGTCCTTCTTAAACCGTTTTAAGATACACTCTAATCCCCAGGGCATGGATACACGATAGTCCGGTAGAATACAGACTCTGAAACCAAGAACTAAATGTTCCTCTGACCTTCCCTTGCACACTTTTCCGAGACGGTGGAACGAGATCGAACGAGCCGTTCAAAATTACACTAGACCACAGTTCAAAACCACAATAACTAACAGACTTCTAGATTCCTATAATTCTAACGTAGAGTATACCAATGCCTTCTGTTCAGAATGCTCATAGTGACGCTAAAGACAAATGTATCCAATATAGCTGTCATCGTCTCATTTGCGGGAATGCTGGGTTCCATCGTGTTGACAACGGTGTTTGGGTGAGGTATTTGACTGAGCGGTCACCATTTGTTATGCTCATGTTTATGCAAGTGTTATGCTTGCCACACGGGGGTGTGGGGGGGGGGGGACTCTCGGAGTCAGGCGGAGTCCTTATTTTCTTGTTGCTATGATATATAATCCTGTAAAGAGGTGGATCCTATCATGGATAATCATGCCTAATCAGTTGTCACTTCTTCTATTTATACGGTATGGCTCTAAATAAACATGTTGTTCAAGTAAACTTCAAACCTTTGAATTACCCAATTTAAAAATAATAATGTGAACTCTGCTGACTTTATAATTTTCTATTCTAGGGGATGACAGGAAGACAGCCACTGCGGCTATGTCATTACCTGCTGTTTACATGCAAATTGTGTACCAAATATATGCAAAATTTGTTTTCATGCATGTATTCTGCGAATAAAGTTACTTACTTACTTACTTACTTACTTACTTAGATAGGGGTAACAAAACTTTCATATTAGGAAATGATTGTGGCATACTGTCGATTTGTTGATGAGGCTCTTCCACGTTTACTTCTCTGTGGGAGTGGGTCTAGTCTCCGTTGAGTGAGGACCAGTAGGTCCTCCCATTAAATGTACTACCTCTCCTCGAAGGGAGTAGTAGTAGGTTATCTTTCACAAATTCTACTGTTATTGGATGCTCTCGTCTTATACTTGGAGAGTCCAAGTAATTAGACGAGTAGAGCCCAGTGCTATAACAAGGATTTCTGGATGTCTGCTAAGACGTCCAAGTTGGTTGTTCTAGCGTGCTAATTAAGTAATTACTTTGGAGTCCACCAATTATCACCATTAAAACCCGTGTGCCACCTATACAAATCAAATTGGAAACTCAAACGTTACCACTCTCCTAGTTATAATTTTGACAACTGAATATGATGTACATATACGTGGACACCACACATTACAGCCATAGCCATGCCACTGCACGGCCGCGTACGCAAGAGACCAAGCATGTGATCTACTGATCTCTGTGTAACTGGATTGCTGGATCCCTCATTCATCAAAAAAAAAAAAAAAAAAAAAAAAAATCGGCCTTCGCATCATCAAACGTCATGGTGTTTGTTGAAAGCCTAACACTAAGGTTCCGCTCTACAGTTTCGCACTATTGCACAGGGGTGAAATTCTAAACATAGGACAAATATTGAAACTAATGCTAGAGATGGGCGGTATTGGAATTTTGAGTTCGGTATCGGTTTCGGTATTTTTGTGTGGGCATACCGCGGTATCGGTTCGGTATTCGGTATGTGACTTCAGATTCATAGATAGTACCAAAGAGGAATCCATGTCAGAAAAATACAGAATAAGTTGTTCTTATATCATTCTATCACAGTGCTACACTTGTCATTGTTGATGGGCTCAACATTGTCATTCTTTTGTCTACACAGATCATATCTACAGTAATTTGGTGACTTGTTCTAAATACGCCTTAACTTTTCAAGCTCCACTTAAGGCGTCTGTAATCATAGAATGTGTGTCCTGAAGATGTCATCTTTAGGTGGGCCTGATGACAGTATTAAAATTATGTAGTCAGTGATTTCTAGCCAAGTCTTGGCTGCCTTAACAGGCAGCCAAGACTTGGCTAGAAATCACTGCTAAGCAACTTGACATGTACAGGTCGTAGACTATTGATAATTTAGTACAACTGCTCTGGTCCTTATGGCTTAACAAAACTGAAAAATAAAATCAGTCACTTCTTTCATGAAAATGAACACTTCAACTGCTATCAGTCCTCATCAAGGCCTTATAAATAGCGAATGCACAGGGAAAATTGAAAATACCGTTGGTTTCGGTATTCAAAGATTGGGTCGGTTCGGTTTTTCGGTGTCCCCATGATATCGGTATCGGTTCGGTTTTTCGGTATATTGCCCATCTCTAACTAATGCCATATAAATTGGAGATATATTCTTATTTCATTACATTAGGCTATTTGTGGGACAAGCGAATTTGAAGTTTTAGTCCTAAAGTTGGAGTCTGATGCATAGGGGTAAATTACCAGATGAATTATGGGAAACAGTGGCTTCGAAAAATCGGCTATTTTTAAAAATGTCATTTTTACACGAGTTTGTTACCAGGCATATAACTTAAAAATAAGACGAAAACATGGATTTGCTTTCACTTTCAGAAACGAGAAATTACATGCTTCAGGGTTAGTGAGTGAGGATAGTGAGAAAATTCTGCTTTTGAGACTACTGGGTGGCTGAAAATGACTGGTACCGACATTTTTCATGCAATTGTGCAAGTTGAAGTCTTGCATTTGACAATAAATTATTTTCTTTCACCCACATTCAGATTATGTATTTCTACTTAGTCAGATAGTGTTATATGTTTTTAGTGGATTTGGGAAATGTAATACATGTTATGGATTAAATGACCAAATTGCAGAATATTTGCATTTGCAGAGAGTGTATGGCATGTCATTTTAGGAAATGCCTGGAAAATATGGAGCGGAACCTTAAGAGCATTTTGCCGCCAGCGTCAGGTCTTGAACCAGGAAGTTGTTTATTTGTGTTTGAGTTCGAAATACACCATTTTTGGAAAAAAACTTTTATTATTTCTGGCTTGTGGTCAATTGTTAGTGAAAGTTAACATTCATCAAATGTTATCGCAGCACAAATGGAAGGAAATAAGTGGAAATTTTGAGAAATTTGTTGATGTAGCCTAATTTCGCAACCTTTTGATTTTACGTCACACTTCGAAAACACATTGAAATAGAGCACTGCATTTCCAAAACACTGAGCTCTGTGTTCATGATGGATCTATGCAATTATGAACTGCCTGGTTGTTATTGTTCACCACAGAATTGCAATCATAGTGTGTATTTTTACCAGCGTCGCCAGCGGCAGAGCAGGTCTAGTAACTGCTCGACTCCGTCCGTCCGTCATTCCGTCAGTCCGTCAGTCCGTCCGAAACACTTCTTCCGTCAAAGTTTTCTTAGCTTCTATGAAAGGGAATGATTTTATATTTGGTCTGCTGCTTCATAATGATGAGTTGTATCGTGTACGCCATTTTCAGATCTGCCGTGCAGCCACTTCCTGTTTGCCGATACTTTGAAATTTTACTGTACCCACTGAACATTGAAATTTTCCGTCAAGGTTTTCTCGGCTTCTATGCAAGGGATTGATTTTATATTTGGTCTGCTGCTTCATAATGATGAGTTGTATCGTGTAAGCAATTTTCAGATCTGCCGTTCAACCACTTCCTGTTTGCCGATACTTTGAAATTTTACTGTATCCACTGAACATTGAAATTTTCCGTCAAGGTTTTCTCGGCTTCTATGCAAGGGATTGATTTTATATTTGATCTGCTGCTTCATAATGATGAGTTGTATCGTGTAAGCAATTTTCAGATCTGCCGTGCGTCTTCTTCCGGTTTGCCGATACTTTGAAATTTTACTGTACCCACTGAACATTGAAATTTTCCGTCAAGGTTTTCTCGGCTTCTCTGCAAGGGATTGCTGTTATATTTCATCTGGAGCCTGATAATGATCAGTTGTATCGTGTATGCAATTTTCAGATCTTCCGTGCAGCCACTTCCTGTTTGCCGATTCAATTACATGCAGCGACGCAGGTCCAGACCCGGTATTGGTCTTGTTCATTTTGGTCATTGGTGTCATGTCCGTGTGTCATTCGTCCATCAAGCTTTTTGCCCTTTTATATTCAGAGAGCAACACCCCACCCCAAAGCGCAATGGTTGTTACTGCTTGTTGTTTTACATTTTGATTGTATTTAACAGTGCTATTGACAGGACATGGTAGTCAATGTGTCTTGTGGTAATAATAAAAATGCTATCTCCAGTGGCTCAAAGCAATGTGGAGGTTGAGGAGGTGTGATGTGGTTTTGAAAATTAAGCGAAAATTGTCCGCAAAAGCTATTCAGCAGTCACAAAGACCATGCTGTATCTTTTTACTGGTTGAAAATAGAGACTTGTGGTATTTGTTCATTCAACTCTGGATTGACTCCAGATTCTATTGCCTGAGTGAAATCCAAGGGGAGATCACTCTTGTGTTCTCTTAAGAGCATTTTGCCGGCCGTCAGTGTCAGCTCCTGAACTAGGAAGTTGTTTATTTGTGTTTGAGTTATAAATACACCAATTTCCAAAAAAACTTGTTTTATTATTTCTGGTTTGTGTGCAATTGTTAGAGATAGTTAACATTCATCAAATGATATCTCAGCACAACTGGAAGGAATTAAGTGGAAATTTTGTAGCCCAATTTCGCAACATTTTGATTTTGTACACATTACGATAGAGCACTGCATTTCCTAAACACTGAGCTGTGTATTCATGATAGATATATGCAATTATGAACAGCCTGGTTGTTCTTATTCACCACAGAATTGTTACAGAATATTTGCATTTGAAGAGAGTGTTTGGCATGTCATTTTAGCAAATGCCTGGAAAATTGTGGAGCGGAACCTAAAACTAGTAATACAGTATCAGCTTTCTAATATGAACACTTATTTTTTGTCAATAACAACTAAAATAGGTTGTAGATATTTAATTTTGCATGCCGAGATAATGTGTATATTAACAACACCTTCGTTTTTCACAGACATCGAAATAGATTCTGAAAAAGGCTTTCGGCGATTGTAAGCCGTCCGAAAATTGGAAACTATTGAGAAAAAGTTCTCTTTTAAACCTTTGCACACTGTTTAGTGGCATCAATTGGATGAGTCCATATTCGTTTTTGTTTATTTGTTTGTTTTGTTTTGTTTTGTTTGTTTTGTTTTTTTTTTTTGGGGGGGGGGGGTAGACCAATTAATATTTTCACCGTGAAAAGTATTGATATGTTTACCATGCAAATTTATGAAGCAACCATCCACGTTATGATTTCAAGTCGCCAGACGATCATGGACTGAAAAAACTGTCTCTCGGGTCCAAAGATTAAGTATTGTTCAAGTGATAGTGACAGTCGCCTCCAAAGATGGCTGGAGGGACACTTTTAGCTACCCGTGAGAAGTGTCAGCCGAGCTTTTCTGGTAATGATTTGTCCGTTCTTCGTCTGTCGCTCGTTGTCCGCCCTTCGACTGTCGCTCTTCGGGCGTCTGTCGTCAACATTTTGTT
Source organism: Pictodentalium vernedei (assembly GCA_031216915.1). Lineage (NCBI taxonomy): Eukaryota > Metazoa > Mollusca > Scaphopoda > Dentaliida > Dentaliidae > Pictodentalium > Pictodentalium vernedei. The sequence continues at coordinate 193,773,855 of CM062291.1, read as the reverse complement.
TGTCCGGACCAAAACGTCTTAACTACTGAATATTTTTTGACAACACGTCATAACATTATGTTTTGTCAAAAGACAGTGTGTCGCGAATTATTTTATGGCATGTGCCCCTCAAGGCCAAAGTCACAGATCCTATGTTAAGGTGACAGTTAAAAAAACGTTTGACATTTCACTGACACTTTTGTCCGGTCCATATAATTTGGTATATTTGGCAGATCTTATTCATACTTGGTACAATTATTGCTAATGACTCATAGGTGTGTCGCGACTTTGGGCCAAGGTCATATTATCCAGGTCAAGATCACAGACAGCAGAACTTTGATATTGTCATACAGCCCTTGTCTGGTCTGTATAATTGAATATATGCGACAGATCTTGTTCATCTTTCACACAGTTGTTACCCATCACCTAACATTGTGACTTGACCATGATGCATTGTCATATCATCAAGGTTAAGGCCACAAACAGTAACACTTGGATTTTCGAATACCGTTCTTTTCCGGTCTGTACAATTTGATGATTTTTGTCCGGTTCATATAATTTACTATGATTGACATATCTTATTCATACTTGAACCAGTTATGGCTCATGACTCAAAGGTGTGTCACGACTTTGAACCAGCGTTATATCGTCAAGGTCAAAAGATCACAACACAGAAAAACTTAGACATTGTTAAACATCCGTTGTCCGATCTATATAATTTAGTCTTTGTGACAAACTTTGACATTTCACTATCACCCCTGTCCGGTCCATATAACTTGCTATGATTGACAGATCTTATCCATACTTGGACCAATTACGGCTCATGACTCAAAGGTGTGTCACGGCTTTGAACCAGCGTCATGTCTTCAAGGTCAAGGTCGCATACTGCATACTGATATTGTTATACATCCCTTGTCTGGTTTGTATAATTTAAATTTTGTTTGGCATAATAGAAGAAGATAGATTCTTGACCATTATTTATTTATTTATTTATTGGTGTTTAAGGTCACATACTTATGCACAATGGCTAATCATGACCGTGACAGTTTTATGGGTGGAGGAAGCCGGAGTACCCTGAGAGAACCACCGAGCAACGACGAGCAGCTGCCAGCTCCCCAACATCGTAACTCCGTACTGCAGCACAGGCAGGGTTAGATTGGTTGAAGACATGCACACCATCCACGTACAGTACACCTTAGTACACGGCGTTATCGTGTCCCCATGTGGACAATCGGGGTTAAGTGCCTTGCCCAAGGACACAACGCGGGAGTCCGAATCGATCGCTCAGATGGTCACCCATCCGAGGACTAACCGAGCTCGACGTTGCTTAACTTCGGTGATCTGACGAGAACCGCTTACCGCAACGCCACCACGCCCCCTTCTTAACCATTAATTTGTTCATTTCAACCAAGGTTAATTTTAATATCATCCCGTCAGAGCCTAGTCATAATTAATGAGATTTCAAGGTAACCATTTGTCTTATATTCTCTCTGTCTTATATTTATCCTGTATATATCTGCCCTGAAAGTAGAGGCCCAAAGTGGCGCTATATAAGCCTCTTGTCTATGTATAACAATTAATATCCAGCAACCCAGAGAGAGACCAGGAGACAAAACTATAAAACTTTTATTATTGTATTTTCTAGAATTCTATTTTCTAGTAATGACTTTAACCCTTTACCTAACGAATCGCCCGCATCCACACGCGTAATTTACAAATTAAGCAGTTAAAAAATATATATATTTAAAAAAAATTCAACGAAACCATATCATGTGCCCCATCATTGGAACGAGCTCACGAGCTCGTTCCAATGAGGGGTCACATGATATGGTTTCGTTGATTTTTTTTGAAAAAATTTGAAGAAACAAATATTAAAATAATAAATTTTGATATCGTCTGCGTTGGGTAAAGGGTTAAATGGCTTGAAATGAACCATTAGCGTTTTCAAAGATGTGACAATTTGCCAGTTCTTTTAAAATGCTCATGATTCATTTTAGTCAGTTATATTAATAGATAGAAAATACAATTCTAGATAATACAATTTTAAAAGTTTTATGGTATTGATTCCAGTGCGTGGGATTGAGTTTCGACTTTTTACGCTGACGTTCTTCAAATACAGTTGTACAGAGAGAGGTCAGTGAGATGAACCCACTATGGAACACAAATATACTACTCAAAGTTTGCTGAGCACCAAGTACATCCAACTACCTGTTTTACGTTTTAGTTGAAATATTGTAATGGAAAGTGTATATATTTTTTATTTAATTATATCTTTAATGATTTAAGGACAGAAATTAAGATTTTATTTGTGTTTGACATTATTTTTTAGCTTTTGAATACGATAGCCATGGAAAATGGATATTTTTGGTAAAAGAGGAAATTTTTTAATATGCCAAAAAGTTGACAGAGCGAACTGGTATGGATTCAGTATCGAGTATGAGACCCTTTACTGTTAATTACAGCTTGACAACGCCTTCTCATGCTCCCAATCAGCTTCCTGGTGGTCCTTTGTGGGATGTTGTTCCATTCTTGGACCAGCATGGCACCAAGGTCCTGGACGATTCTTGGCTGGACTGGATGGGCTGCAATTGCAAGCTGCAACTCATTTCAGACATGTTCGATTGGATCGAGGTCAGGGGATCTTGCTGGCCAGTCCATACGCTCAATCCCCTCCCTCTGTCGGTACTTCCCGACAACATGGGCAACATGAAGACGGGCATTATCGTCCATCAGAATGAATCTATCACCCACTGCACCTGCATACAATCTGACGTGGACATCCAGGATCTTATCAGTATACCGTTGTGCAGTCAAAGACACAGAGCTCTGTACGTCCATCCCAGCTGATGCCGCCCAGACCATGATTGACCCTCCACCATAGCGTCATGCCCAGCAATGTTGGCTGCGTGGAATCGCTCTCCTGGTCTTCTCCATGCCCTAGAACGTCTATCTGTGTGGTCTAGGCAGTACCTTGACTCATCTGTAAAAAGGTCAGGTCGCCAATCTTCTCTGGTCCATCCAACGAGGTCCATGACTCATTCATTTCGTGCCTGGCGGTGGGACAGCGGAATGCGAATACATGGTCTTCTCGATCGGAGACCACCTTCGTGCAACCTTGCCCGGATAGTCTGCGTCGAATCATTTACTCCGGATTCATTCTGAAGGTCACTGCGAAGCTGTGTTGCTGTGGCAAAGCGGTTCCTACGGGACTGAATGATCAAAAACGGGTCTTCAGCTGCAGATGGTGCCCTGTCCCTGCCACCACCACCATGCCGTCTTACTGGTGTGCCATACTGCCGAAATCTTGCCCAGGCTCCGGTGATCACCGTATGGTGCACACCAAGGGATTCACCAACCTGACCAGACGATGGGTAGCCCCTTGCTCCACCATCCCTACAGCCCGCCACATTTCTGCTTCAGACAAATGTCTTTTTTTATTTGCATTTGCCATATTCAATCATTAAATCACAAGAGTTTGTGTTGAAATGAAGACTGAATACCCTACACATGTCATGTACATGTAGACAGTACACGAAAACATCAAGGAAATCAAGGGGTACCTGCTTTCCATGACTGTCACGAAAAGTTTGCATGTCAAGAGAGCTAATGTAAACACTGGGGACCATCTCAATACATTCCTCAATCATATCCACCAAAAATATCGCAAATATGTCTCAAGCAAATTTCACAATGATGTGTCAAGTATTTGGTGCTTAGCAAACTTGGAGTAGTATATGACTTCACTTCCTATTTTCAGTGAAAAACTTCAGATTTGTTTAGTTTTAACTTTTCTCAGATATCTTCACCTCCGCTTCTTTTTAGAAGAGAATGCGGATGAATTTTGATCACTTATCTCTGTACAACTGAATTGCTGGAACGTCAGTGAAAAACGTCACGACTCAACTTATCCTCTCAAGATGGCGTCATGCTAATCCACGTGTCTGAACCCTCACATCTGTATTCTCGTACCATCACTCAACAATTAATCTCTATATTCCAACGATCGATCGATCGATTCTTAGTAGGTCCACAAGACCACCCATACTCTTCCACTGTACCAAAAACCAAGCATACCAGTGATTCCACATACAGCAACATGGCCCAGCAATCTGTTGTACCCATAGAATAGTACAATACATTAGATAAGTAGTACCAAGATCTAACAGTAGACTAGCATGGCAGACAATCACCGCCTGTCCTGTCTCGGAATGGGGGCCTTTTATACCCCCGCTTCTCTACGTTAGCACTGACACGCAGTCGTACAAAGGTGTTTTAAGGGCACTTTCCAAATTCAAATAGTTTTCAAACTCGAAAGACTGCTTGATAGTGTAGTAAAAATTCAGTTTGAGAGATTCTGAGATTTTATGCTTCCACCAATTCGCGTACATATCTTTAAGCTTCTTGTCGAGTGCACAGGTTAGTTTTTTCGAGTCAAAAGTAGTTCTCGTAATCCAGCCATGGTCAAAACCTAAACTGTGGATGACATTTTCCACCTCCATTGACCTGTTCGATTCTGAATGCATTGCGTCCATGAGACAATGATGTGCTATTGAACAATCTGATAAATTCAACAGATGCAGCCAGAATTTTATAATCTGTCTGATTACGTAGATGTCGAGATGGATCTCTCCCAGTTCCCCTCTGATTGCAAGGGTATTCGTGAATTGCGTCACTCTAGCGGGGGAGGAATTCGCTAGAATTGTGCACTTGGTGATACCTTCCTGAAATTTGGCATGATGTAAGGGTAGGCATCAGAGATTTCAAAATCGATCGGCTACAAGTTGGCACCATCCTCTAGCCACCACTAGCAGCGAAATCCAAAATGGCCGCCAAGCGGATCGAAAAAAAGCTATTTTCGCCGATCGCACAACTGAAGCTCCAAACCTAACACCATACATGTGCTGTAATTGATGTGAATGATGGAGTGAAGCCCTTGGAACAAGTTGGGGGAAGATTAATGGATAATGGGATCAGAATTTCCGTCGATGTGTGCGTCTGTGTGTCTGACTGTCAGTATGATCGTCCGTCCGTAGATAAATTAGTGTTGAATGTTTCTCGGGAATGCAATGGTCAAATGAACATGGTATGAGAGATTCCTGTCAACACATGAACAAGGGTACTCGATAGTATGCAGCAGTGGGGATACTTGGACATTTGATAATCCAATTAAAGTGACAGTCTATTCTCAACTTCCGGCATTTTCGATAGATTTATTTTCTAAGAAAATAAAACTATCAAATTTCTAGAGGAGTTCTGGTTCAATCTCAACACCATAGCGACACGTCTGCCAGCAAGGGCAGTGCTGGAATGAACTCGGGATGCATTAGTTCCCGTTGTTAATTATACAATGTTATCTTGCCAGTATAGAACATTGGCAAAATGGGACTAGAAGGGGTGAGTGTATGTTTGCAGTCATTCGAGGTACAGGAATATTTTTTGACTACAAGTAGTATTCTTCATTTTCGGCCAGTTAAGATGTGGTGTGTTCCAAGTCAGGATTAATGTTGCCGACACTTAATGCCCATCCCTCATGGTATGCTACTTTACCAGGGATATAGAGATATAGCCACCACTGGGAGCCAAAACATGACCTTTGATGTCGATGAGTGGTCGAAATGTTTTAGCGAATAACTTATCGAAATATGATCCGGTATGGCAATTTGATACCTTACGTTAGATTTATTAGATCAACTCAGGTATGGATTCATTGAGACATGAGTGCGCTACAAGATGAAGGATTTCCAAGTTGATTTGCTATGGAGTAGGAACTGACTAGTCACATGTGGCCTATGGCCAGAGAAAGACAAGGATACCATAGATGAACACACGGGTGAACGAAGGTATCAACTGTTGTACAGAGGCAAAATAGTTGGGGATATTGTATCATGCTATGCATGAATTAACACCGTCTTGTGCAGTAAATAACAGACTATTTTCCGAAATCTAAAACTGTATTCCTATACCCCGGACAATGTAGCAAGCCACATGGGATGAACATTTGTTAGCAAAATCAACTCAACTAGAAACATGACATGTGTTAACTGGCCGAAAATGGAAAAAAAAATACCAGAATAGGAGATGACTGGTCCTAACATGACAGTATACTACTCAATATTGTTACAACAGCCACCTTCACACTTACACAAAGGTGTGCACCTTAATCCAGCTTTCAAGCATTTGCAATTGCCCTTGCAGGCCTTGGCACAACTACAGTGGAGCATCAGTGCACATGCAGCACTTGCGTCTCCTAGGTGAGTCCAAAATGGGACCAGAATATTGAGACGTGGATTCCACTCCCATCCGTACTGTGATGGGTCTGGCACACATAAGTGTTTCTGCAGAGCACGATGCCAAATGAAAGATGACACAAGAATTACCCTTTTTACATGTTGATACAGAGCTGCTTTGGTGGGCGGGATGTTTTCCATAGACTTAAGGCCATGTGTGAACATATGCCGTCTCGCATCATTGACACGTGTACTGACACAACTGTTACTGTACATCTGTATGGTGAGTTTTTCGATATGCTGCATATGAGGGGAATCCTCTGAAAAGACTTGCGGATTCTCAGTCAATTCTATCATCATTTCAGTTGATGCGGGAAAATTCATCCATGCATTCCATCCTGTCTTCTTCCCAATGCCGAGCATGCTGGATGTTACATCACAACCTGTGAAGGCGTGGAAGAAAGTCAGGGCCTTACAGTAATCAGGTCCAAGTTGTGAAGCTATCTCATGAATTGGCATATCTTTATATGCCTTTCCAATTCCAAACCCAATCCACAGCTCACTGAGTCCAAGGTCACGGAATGTTGCGAAATGGTGCAAAGACAGAATGACGACATCAGAATCAACCGTGCGAAGAAAAGCTATTTTGTGACCTTGTGAGACTGCATGGTTGAGATGAAGCATCATGCGCGTGTCTGCTTCCTCGTGGTTCGATGGAGATATGTCACATAAGCTAACATCCTTATTGCATAGTACATATTCTCCTGATGTCGTTAACAACTGGTACTCGGATGTTGATGTTAATTTCAGCAGTTCAGCAGACAGGAACTTGAAAAATTCGTCTTTATTCTCACTAACTTTCAAGAATGCCTGCCAATTCTTCCCTTTAGGTAAAGGGACGTTCTCGGACACCCGTATCAACCTAACTGCTGTCTCACCGAGGCGTTTTGCTCGCGTCTGATTCTTCAAACTGCCTTCGGGGTAACAGTCATAGATCGCATCAACCCTTGTGGTGTTCGTGTTAATCAGAGATTCGATGTATGGCAATAATTGCAATCGAGCATATTCTCCAAACAGATCCGCTTTCTGTGGTTTGATTACATGGACTACAGCAGGCATATCCAAGATGACAACTGAAGCTTGTCTAGCTGCTGAATTCTTCCCTTGTGCAGGAATAGCTGGTAAACAATTGAGAATTTGAGATTTTGTCCCACTCCGTAGCTTACCTCTATCGGATAATGCTGGCGGATCACGTGCATTCTCGTGCATGAAAAACTCATCCATGTTTGAATCAGGCCGGGCTTGCAGTGAAACGAACATCTGGGTAACTATTGCGGCAGTTGCTTTACTTGACATGAGTTTGTCTCGGCCTTTGTCCAGGTTGGCTGGGGGTGGGTTAAGGAAGGTATATATATTTGCCTTGGGAATAACATCATTCAGGGGTACGGTGCATTCCACAAGCCTTTCCTTCAAGAAAGTGGAATATAAATGCTTGCCCCTTTCGGGTAATGACCGTAAACTCTTACTAACTTCGGGGTCCATATATTCACCAGTATCTAATGTCACCAGCTGACCACTAGTTTCATCATAAGGGTTGATAATGAGTCCCTGATTCACCAGATCGAGGAGAGATTTCAATTGATTCAGAAATTTTTTCTGCTCTGATACCGAACTTTCCGGGTGTTCCGTGTTATCTGATGATGTTGTGTGGAAACTTGCATATTCATACTCATCTATAACACGCAGAACTTCTGACCTTGAAAGCTCAATAACGACTTTCTCTTCAGCCTGGCCATAGAGACCTTTTGGACCACTGTCTTCTTTGAGTAGTTGGATACTATGTTCTTGGCTCTGATCTAAACCCATCATACTGAACTTCCTCTCACTACGCTGGACCACAAAATGGCCTTCCATGAATTTGTTGTGGATTGAAGGATGCCGCCTGGGTAGCTGAGACATGTCTCTCAGAAATACGGGGACCCACCGACAATAATTTGTATGTCCTAGGGCAAAAAAGTAACTGCACAACTCATCGATAGAACACAGTGTACCAGGCCAGTTACCGATTCGTTGGTTCCGAACGAATTGACAGCTTGTCAAGAGAAAGTTCCGAACGATTTCACCCCAATAGCGCGCAGTTGGAGATTGTGAAAGAATCCTCTGTTCCCACATTTCAAATGACTCATGGGGCCCAGTCTGCTGACAGTAAATCTCATAAGCATTCTTTCTGAGGATCTCAAGCCAAGCTAGAGTGAGAAGATATGCCTGTCGCGTCCTCTTGACATGTTTCCCACCAAGTAGGGATGATGCTACACCGGGTGTGAATATCTTTGCGAGGTGAAACATTCGCTCCCAACCAGAACCACCCATAAGCTTACCACCAGCTTCTTGGGTGCACATTTCAAGATGCAGGAATCCAATCATACACACCATTCGATCCTCACCTATCTCCTCTGGGAACAGCCATTGACATTTTTTCTGCCTGGCATACAACGGACAGTCACCTTCAATGACAGGTATCTGGCCGGGGTTTACGAAAGCAGTAGCTTCCCTGACCACATACATAGCATGCTTCTGCATACTGAGTGAGTCCGCTTTCTGCTCACTGAAAACAGGGAATACCCCAATAACTGCACGAGGTTTGACATTGTCTTGATCTTCATGTTTTGAAAAGAAGCCTGAAAAGGTCACAGGGACTTCATCAAGCTGCCAGCTGCCATCAACCTTCCCTTTATTGCTGATCTGTGACACATGAGACAACCAGTCATTCTCTCCCACGTTCAAATCTGCATATTCATTGGGCCGTACATTACATTCATCTGGAGATTCAAGCCTGATGTCCCCACCAAAGTCTTCAACGAAAGGAACAAATGCATAGTCGTCTGGGAGTTCAATTTGTGTGTCTTCTGGAACATCTAAACTCAGTGGTGGGGGATCAGTACCCACATTGTCCCTGCTCAGTTGACCAATGAGTGTGATGGACGTACCATGCATATCAGATCTACCAGATACATCAATGTTATCAGTGGTTCCTATCGAGAAAACATTACGTTTGCAGTTAGCTGGGACTACAACACCTTCGTTCTTGAACCGCAGTGAAACAGCTCTCGCGAAACTCCTGCGAACATCCATTACGCGATCATAAGAGACAGAGAGTCCCATTTGATGAAAATCTCTGATAAGATTTTTCATACGATCATGGGCATGCAACTTCAAACCCACATAAAGAGGCATTGGAGTTTCTCTGTCACGTCTCTGGTGAACATTTTGTGCATGTTCGGAGCGTTTCGCTGAATTGCTGATCAACATCTGTGAAATAGTACAAGCCACTCGAGTCTTGGCATTAACAGTCTCATCATCGCCTAAGTTCTGTATACTACATGTGCCCTCAAGTAGAACTCTAAGAAGAGTCAGGAGTGAGTTGGGTACAGGCTCGCTCAAGCAATAAGATGAAAATGATCCCGTGAAAGGAGCTTGAGATATGAGTATGTGTTTACGCAGAAGAAGACCCACATCAACTATCTTTTTTGCCTCTTCCTCAGACACTATACGAGTTAAAGATTCGGACAACAAGGAGCCAACTCGAAACCTACTTGAAATAAACACATCTCTACCCTGTGTGAAGGCGTCCCAGCCATCGCCCAATTTCTGCAACAAATGTTCTTTGAATCGAGTGGAATGTATTTCTTCACTAAGCCAATCAGAACCGACTTGCTTCAACCTCCGACTGTACAGATTCTTGAGATCGACAAGCTTCATCGCGGAATCGTTGTGTTCAACAAATGTTATGAGCTCTGCCATAACGAGAGGGTCATAGGGCAGGCCTGACGCGGAATGTTCGGCGTTCTTCGACTTTTTAGATTTAGCCGCTCGTGCTTCATTGGCAAGCTTACAATAACAGGTTTTGTGATAGTAAAGATCACTAGCAGCGGAATCAAATGCTGCATTGACCCGAGAAAAAACAACCCAGTTCTCGGCTTCCTTTGCCATAATTTTGAGTTTATTGTTATCAGACATTGATCTGCAAATAGGCTCACTGCTGTCACCTTCGCGTTTGTGACAATAAACACACTGGGGCAGTTTCCTGTCACAGCCAGATTCAAAACTTGTCCGTGTTCTTTTAGGACTCAGCGTGGAGCAGGATGCCACTGCCTCATTTCGCTCTCGCTTGTGTAGCACGCGCTGTACGATGTGAGTCCGAATACTGTCACGGCATGTCTTATGATATATTGCCTTATTCGTCAACAGTGACATCGACATACACTCATCACTCTCTCTCATCAAACAATCAATGGTCAAATTATATGGAAGCTCAACGCCATTATCTAGGAAGCGCGTTATGTCTTCCTCAATAGCTTTATAGGCGTCATGAAAACGAGATTCTCTATACGGACGCATCAATTTCTTGGAACTGTCTTGCTGGCAAAAGCAACAACGTTCCCAGTCAGTACTAGTCCGTACACGAAGAGGATTCTCACTCATTCTGTGAATGATTTTTGTGAACAATCGCGTTCTCGAATTAATTTCGACAGACAAATCAGAATTGCTTGCGGAATTACGCCAAACAAGAGATTGTATGGCAAAGAGACTGCTTCATAATATAAAGAGCGTTGTTTCTCCGGGATCAGCGTCATTCAGGTTTGCCTGAATGACGCTGATCCCGGAGAAACAACGCTCTTTTCAAGTTCCAAGAAATTGATGCGTCCGTATAGAGAATCTCGTTTTATTCTACATCATCTCCCACGTCTGTTTCCAACACGTGCGTGGATCAGAGTTCACTTTCGCGCCCTTACAATCGGATGTATAGTCGGTAGACCGTCGAAAAGGAGGTTCCCTTCAGCCGCTGGCGGCCATTTTGGATTGTGCCGCTACTGGTCGCCACCGGTCGGTGTCAACTTGTAGCCGATCGTTTTTGAGAACCTCATAGCCTACACTAACAGTGTGCCAAATTTCAAGAAGGTATCACCAAGTGCACAATTCACCTGTATGTGACGAATTCCTCCCCCGCTACTCCAAGTATTTGTTTAAGGAACTTGGATTGGGGGAGGTCAAATTTCATTTTGTCATATTTATCACACAGTTCATTTCGATCAGTTGGTATGTGTAACCGGAGGGATTGAATGTCCCAGACGTCATAATCATACGTCAAGATAGGCTAAATGAGAGACCTGACTAGTTTTATACGTAAGTCAGGCTCAGTTTTGTCTAAAGGTATCTTTTGTTTGAGATGGTAAATAGTCTTAAGGCTTTAATTTCCATGCTGGGCTATGTCAATCTTACCGGATGATGAAATGTTCAGTCCAAAATATTTATATTGTTTACATATTTCAGGTTTTTCCCGATGTAGACGAATGATTCTTTTGTGCCTGTGCCAGACTTTCTGAATACCATAACTTTCGTCTTGGATGTATTGTGTTCCAAGGCCCATGTTTCTAGATATTGGCTTAACTCATTTAAGTCTCTTTGGAAACCTTTTTCACTTTCAGAGAGGATTACAAGATTGTCAGCATACATTGAACAACTCAGTGGATGCCCGTTAACGTAGACTACATCACAGTTAGGACTGAAGATTTCTGGTAGATCATTTATATATGTTAAACAATTTGGGGCTGAGTACATAGCCCCAAGGCTCGATGGGAAGTATTCTTTTATTCCATTGTTCAACTTAACACAGAAATTTACTTCTTTATACGTGTTCTGTATAGTTTGTAGAAACTTTCCACCTGGTCCATATCTTTTAAGTTTGAAGAAAATCCTTTCACGGCAGACTTTATTAAATGCCTTGCGAAGATCCACGAAACATGCAAAGAGCTTTTTGCCTTTGTGCATGAAACGACGATAATATGGTGGAGGGTAAAGATGTAGTCCGTAGTTCTACAATTGGGTCTAAATCCGATCTGTCACAGGCATATGATGTTATTATATTCTAGATGTTCTAGGAGCCTGTTGTCGAGTATTTTGCAAAACAAGTTACTTATGCAGCTGGCTCGAGATCCCCGGTAGATAGACGGGTCGTCAATTGCACAGCCGCAAGTAGCAGTTTTCCATGGACGGCAGTGAGGTTTTAATCATTTCGTTAGTAATCTAATCCAGTCCACTTGATTTATTGTTCTTGGGGGGATGAAACTGCTTTTAACAACTCTTTACTGGATATTTGGAAATCCAAGTCGATATTGTTAACTGTACATGTATAGTCGTGGGTATTTGGGTCTTTATCAGAAGACATGAGTTGTTTCAAGTGCTGAACCCATCTTGGTGGTGAAAAGCTATTCGTGTTGCCTACAGTACCACTGCCAGCATCACTAAATTAATCAATGCAATCCAAAGAACGCTTAGTATCCCTGGGGCTCACATTGGAGGGATTTTCGATCAGAGATGATTTAAATTGTCTTAATGTTTTTTTCACAAGTTTTTTTGTACTTTCGTTTTGCCGAGTAAAATCTGTCCGGAACATTCCCAATTTCGCGGGCTTTTACAGACATAATTGTTTTTTATTCTCTGCAATCTTGATCATTCCAGTTTTGTTCCCGCTCTTTTCGGGTGATTTTGATGATTTCCGGATAAAGCAGCTGTCAGTAAAGCAGTAAGATGTGCACACAAATCGTTTGCATCATCGAACTCATTTGTGGGAGAATAAGTGAACTATCCTAGAAAACCGGGTGCCGTGATGTTAGACAGGAATTTACGTGCTGTCTTTGATCCCTCTTGATTCTTTTAAGGATTGATATAGGGTGTCATCCCAACAAGACGAATTGGTAAAATATCCCAACAAGACGATCCCAACAGGACGAATCTCGACAAGACGATTTTTTTTTCTCATCAAATATGGGGGAAATTTACTTTAAAAAGAACGTGTACATTACAATGTATGCTGTGTGAAGTATTTTAGGGTTTTATTTTATGCATGTGTTTGGGAGTTTTGTTGATAAAGACGATACAAAAATTGTAGCAAATATCGTCTTGCAACAAAGCGTGGCGCCTCTGTTAAATGGTAGCGTGCTAAGTGTTTTTTGGTTGTCAAAATTTTGTTCAAATGTTATTGCCTTGTTACAATTAATGGGAGAGTGCCTATAGGCACTCTCCCATTAATTGTAACGGGACAAATCCACCCAGACTTAATAATATCACATCTAAAATTAGTTGAAGTACATCCACAGAATATGAAACCTTTTAGCTCTGGTACCCACACTTCAGGATAAAGCCCCAAAATGATCTTCCAGCACTCAACCAGTTTATTGAAATCTCTTCGTCCAAAAGTAAGCGGTATTTGCAGTTTACGATGGAAAATCTAAAAATGGGTTATAAAGTCATTTTAATTCAATTCGTCTTGTTGGTAAATCCCTCCTAACTTTGCGGCATAGTGGTCCGATAGACTAAAAACTAAAAAAATCTTCAACCTTAAAATATAGAATATCCTTACGAAGGTGATGGCTAACAGCGCAAAAGTCGACGACCGTTGAAGCGTTGTAGCGGTGGCAAGTGAATTCCCCAAGATAATCTCCTAATGTCCTACCATTCAAAGTTCTGAGCCTGGTGGAAATGCAAAGATTCCTCAACATTTTCGTTGGTCTTTGAAGTATCTTTCGAATTCCTGGACAGAGAAACTATGTTAGAATTAAAATAGCTCAGGAGATTAATGTATCGGCCCGTGTCGTTGGGAATGAAATCATTTTCATTTCGATGAATCCTAGCATTGAAATCCCCGGGGAGTGTCACTTGCCCCCTTAAACTATAGCGGCTGACCTCAGCTTCGAGTACATCGAATGGGTGTTTTTTTTTTTTTTGTTCTTGTTGTACACTTTTGAATTTACCGGAGGGAGGTAGGTAGCACAAACAAAATGTCTTCTGACAAACTGAAGAATTCTTTGTGGAGTGCAATCCAGAGAAAATCGTTGGACCGTTGAGGCTCTGTAGCCAAACCTTCCCTCAGCTTTTTCTTGACAGGAATGGCTATCCCCCCTCCCCCCGATTTACTGCCGGCACATTGGCCTGGAAAGATTGTGTAACCAGGTAAATGCAAATCTCATATTTGCCTCATGCACGGTGGGTTTCGCCCAAACACACAATTGCTGACTCTGTGTGTGTGTGTGTGTGTGGGGGGGGGGGGTACAGGTTGAATCGTTGACTCTGTTCGTGCGTGCGTGCGTGCGTGCGCGTGCGTGCGTGCGTGCGTGTGTGCGTACGTCACAATTTGCCGACTCTGGTTGTGTGACAAAAGTTCGAGTATTAAATCTAGTCTTTCAAGAAAGTACATGATTAGCAGCAAGAGACAATTGATATCTTATACCCAAATCCCGTCGAAAACGTCCCGACTGGGAAAATTATTGGGGGAGAACTCACCCCCCCCCCCCCACCCACCCATCGCAATGATTAAAAAATGGGTAAACCTCACTACTGTGAATGTTTCAGACAAAACAAAAGTGGGCCACTGATATACAATCAGAGTTCGTTTCACTTCACACAGTTGCATACAATTCGTGTTCGGAAATGCAAATAAAATGAAATATTAGGTCACTTTTCATTTGGATGAACAGACAGATCCCTGTGTTCCATTTTATGACATCGACCTGTAATTATCATATACAGGTGGTCCAGAGGATGTGTTGTTTTCGATATACTATTCCAAACAACTAGACATTTGGAATCTAGATTTCGCTTGACACAATACGTCTTTTATATAATATATTCTGAAGAAGGTAAGATCTATTAATGCCCATACATTGCTCATGCAGAATGTGTTAGACTTTCTGTTACTGTTTTGTATAGGAAGTGTTTGAATCAGTGACATTGACGTTCTGATGACGGGATCAACGTTAGAAACATTTAGGAAGAAACTTACCATCAAAAGTGCTGCTGCGTACCGCGATTCTTCGGGAGACAGGATGGACTCGACCCACATCATCGGCGACATATCAACTCACAGTCTCGCACAAGCCTGGAAATTAACCCTGAACCCTGGTGGTATCTTCCATGTCAGTTCCATTGAAGCAATAGGAAGAGTCCATATTTATTATTTGGGGGTAGACCAATTAATATTTTCAACGTGCAGCCTTAGGGCTGCGCGTTGAAAATATTGATTGGTCTACACCACACATTTACCTTGCAGTCATCCCCCGTAATGACATTATGATGTAGCTTGTGACCCCACCGGACAAAAGGGGCCTCTGGAGTTCAAAGGGTTAAGAGTGAATTTATTGAACTTAACGATTATGAAAAATTATGAAGAAAGAGTTATATATAGTCTAATATCGTCTGCCTGTTCATGTAGACAACACTTGCCTAAAAGCCACTACTCACGTTACACTACTTCTAAGGCGTTTTTCAAAAGGCAGTGTCAGAGCCAATGGTGCTTGTTGGGGGAGGGGGAGGGGGAGGGGACGCCGTTCCCCTACCTTTGTCTGAGTAGAGGCGCCGTACTCCTGCCATTTCAAGGCCTGGAATGACTTGATCTTTATGAATATCCAATACAAAGAATACTTACTCGTCTTGCTAGCCCCACTAACCCCATTTAGCTGAGGCCGTATGTAACTCGCACAGCCTCGCCCAGACGCCAATGCCAACTTCTTTTGAAGAGTTTTGGATTGTAAATTTCATTTTTTTTTTTTACGGAGATGGACCTCCGGATCCTCTACTAGGAGAGGGGAATCCATTCTCGAGCTCTCCCCAACGCGTGCGACCGTTGGATCGGATACTATGACCGACACCCGACGAAGACTGTTCCCTCACTCCTTAATTTTGGAAAGCATCACTGGTCAGAGCACTTGCTCTTTAACACTGGACTCAACAGCGCGCTTTTGGGTGTTGAGAGGGAGTGTCAATATGTTTTTTCTAAACAATGGAGTCTAAAAGATGTGGTCTCTCTGGTCGTAAATGATAAATAACAGTTAATTATACCCCCACTCTCGAAGAGAATGGGGATACTGCATTACATGCGTCCATCCGTACGTCCGTCCGTCCGTCCGTCCGTCAAGTTTTCATGATTTTTTCCGTCCGCAGCGATATCTCAGTTGTGAGTGGATGGATTTCAATGAAATTTTCCACGAGAGATCCCTGTGACAAGCTGCTCCTGCAGAAGTTATAAAAAAGTTGCCTGCATATTTTTCATTAGAGTTATTTTGTCATTTTTTCCTGATTTTTTGTCCTAACTTTGTTTATAGTTCATTTATGCTTCATCGGTCCAGCACTGCAGTGGGAGTATAATTGCCTTCAGCAATACCTCTTGTTTTAGCTACAATGGAACACCGCGTTCACAAAAAAAGCTCAACAGGCCTCTAAAATAGTGACCAAATCCTTGGTGGACTGCCAAATACTTTACACGTTCAGTACAGGGGAATAAACCCAGGATGGCAGATACGCGAGTTTTTCAGCAGTTAGTTAGTTTTTTCAGTTAAAACCACAAAAAAACATTAGCTTTTCAACGGTCGACCAACGGGGGCAACCCAAATGCTCGATAGCTGGAAGTTGCTGGAACTTCTCGTGCGTTTTTTTCAGATGTTGTAAATATCTGTTTTGTGGGCACTCTACCCCTTACATTATCTCGTAGTAAATCGATGATTTTAATGAACAAAATGAGATAATGTGTGATGTTGTTGTTGATCATTATGAGGATGGTGATATCATGATGCATATCCCTTTTGTAACAAATCTGCAACTTTGATTTTTAGTTGTAATATAATCGTCGTCGTCGTCACTTATCTCTCAGCTTCTCATTATATGGTTATATCGAAACTGCAACGCAAGTATCAATAAAGTATTTTGATCACTCATAGACCGAGCATTGACTTTCCGGATAAGAGACATCATCATCATCATCATCATCATCATCATCATCATCATCATCATCATCATCATCATGTGTATATATCACTGTATGTCAAAAACCAGTTGGAGATTAAAATGACCTGATTCTTACATCACCATCTTCAGCATCATTATCATCTTTTGCCACTGTTTTGTGAAATATAGCGAAGTTAAAACACCCGATGTTAATGATGGTGTTGATGATCATGATCATTGATAATTATTGATGATGATGTAAGGATCCAATAACCAATCATTGGACAAAAATCTGTAAAAAGGAGACAACCTTTAACTGAAGGTTTTGAATTGAGGTCTCCTGCTTGCCATCAGATGAGATGCTGGAAGCGACCTTAAACATCAGCATGTGTGTTATCATCGCCGTCATCGTCGTTTGTTATAACAATTCAAATCACCCTGTACATTAGCTGCAAGAGTCCTACCAAGTCCAACGTTGCTGAAGAATTAAGACTAGCTGAAAAACAACTCTTAGCAGTGGCCGAAGATTCGTGTTTTTTTTTGTTGTTGTTTGTTTGTTTTTCTTTGTTATTCCTGTGCCAGATTATCATGTGAATTGTGTAACCAGGAGCCAGTACTATAAAGCTTTTACAATTGTATTTGTCAGAATTGTATTTTCTGTCCCCGACTGTAAATGGCGGAAGAGAATTATTAGAATTTTAAAAGGAATGGCAATTTACCTTTTAAAATACTAATGATTCACTTCAGCCATTTTTTATCCACACATTAAAAATACAATTCAAGAAAATACAGTTGTAAAACTTTTATATTATTGGTCCCAGTTCTGACAGCGTTGTTCGTGGAATGTCGCAGTCATTGGAAAGACTTTGATCAAAGGTATCCATGCCGATATTTCTCTAGCCCTAGCCTTTCACAATGCAGATGAATCTTTTCATCAATTTAAAAAAAACAAACCCAGATTACACATGGGGGTAGACGTGCCGATATTTCGACGTCTCCCCCATCGTCCAAATCGAAGAATAATAAATTATATATAACTTATAAGGTTGGGCTTTATACCCCGAATCGGATTCAAAAGAGCAGCACATTTATTTTATTAGTTGATGAATAAATGGTGTCTTCCTGTCCAGCCAACATCTGGTATTTTCTTATAGTCATGATGGCTGAGCAAGAATTGGTGCTGCAGTAGGACTTATTGGATTTATAGCTATAGTCTTATCAAAAAAAAGAGCGAAAATTTGAAATAAGAGGGTACATATTCAATCACAGTTTTGCGAAGGAAAAGAAATTGTTTACAAATGTTTCTTCAATATATTTTATTCCATTTTATTTATTTTTGGTAACAAAGTGGATTACATCACACCGGCTAATTCTCCAACGATCTTTCAGGTGCCCAAGGCTTGTATGAAGACGGTGGTACTTTCGTTTCTAGGGGCACTGTTTGCCACCGGCTGCAAGCTGCAGCATTTTAGGATCATCAGCAGTTTGAATTTTCTGTTGCAATCTAACAGGCGCAAATATATTTGGATAGGCATGTTGACACTATCTGTCTATTCCACGTGGAAGCATGGTTACGCTGTGTACTAAGGTGTACTGCTCGTCGATGATTCACCTGCCTTCAACCTCTGCTAATTCTGCTTTTGACGGTTTATTCCCAACAAGTCGAATGTCGAAAATGGTCATCCCAACAAGACGAATCCCAACAAGACGTATGTCGAAAACGGTCATCCCAACAAGACGAATCCCAACAAGACGAATTTAATTAAAATGACTATATAACCCATTTATTTTGAGGTTTTCCATCATAAACTGATAACACGGCTTACTTTTCGACAAAGAGATTTCAATTAACTGGTTGAGTGCTGGAAGCCCATTTTGGGGCTTTATCCCGAATTGTGTTTCCAGAGCTAAAGGCTTCATATCCCGTGGCTGCACTTCAGTTAATTTTTGATGTGATATTATTGAGTATGGGAGGATTTGTGCTGTTACAATTAATGGGAGAGTGCCTACAGGCACACACCCATTAATTGTAACAAGGCAATAATATGTGAACAAAATTTTGACAACCAAAAAAAAAAACATAGCACGTCACCAGTTAACAGAGGCGCCACGCTTTGTTACAAATCGCTATTTGCTAGTTTTGTGTATCTTTTTTTATCAACAAAACTCCCAAACACATGCATAAAACAAAACCCTAAAATACTTCAAATAGCATACATTGTAATGTACACGTTCTTTTTAAAGTAAATTTCCCTCATATTTGATGAGAAAAAAAACACGTCTTGTTGAGATCGTCTTGTTGAGATATTTTACCAAATCGTCTTTTTGGGATTCGTCTTGTTGGGATGACACCCTTTTGACGAGTTAGTTGGAGTGTCTGACAGTTGTTCGCCGCTGCTCGGTTGTTATCTCCGGGTACCCCGTCTTTCCCCACCCGTAAAACTGTCCAGACACTATGTGTCCTCGCTGTTGAAAGTGTTGTTAAACCCCAATAAACAAACAAACATAGGATTAACAACTAAAGAACAACATTCGCACAAAAATATTTTGAAAAAAAATCTTTTCTCTTGCCTCCAAAACATAGCTGAGGCTAAAAAAGTTAATCTTTTGCATCTCATGTACCGGCGCATTCTTTTTTTCGGCCCGCGTTCGTCATATTTATTTTGGAGGCAAAATTAAAAATGTATAAAACTATCATAGGGAGTGATTAGTTTTAGTAGTCTAAATTTGTTCATCAAAAATTGTTTTATTACAAATTATTGGTGAGTGCCAACAGGTAATCTCCAATAATTTGTAATAGAACAAATTTGTATAAACAAACTATTATTTACGTTTGACTGAATACGAAACATGGGTAAGGAAAATGTTTGCCTTTTGCACTGTTTCCTTCATTTTTTTGAAAGGCCTGATTCTGGCTTCTAGCACTCAACAAGTTAAAAAAACTTTTTATTATTTCTGATCTCCGTTTTAGTTGCTCTATATTGATTTTGTGTTGTACGATCACTGTTACAAAAAAGAAAACTATCAGTGAAATCAACATGGAAGCTCTAGTATGTAATTTTAGGCTCTCACAACTGGATTTTAGGAACCGGCGACCATTCCATCAGGAATAAAAAAAAACCTATCCTCCCTCATTCGTTTTAAAAAGAAAATTGCCTGGGAATCAATTATTTAATTTGGTTTGGCCTAATGACTCTTCATTGGAAAGTTCTCGCTTCATGGAGGGCTCATATGCTGCTTTTTTATTCAAGAATAATGCTCGCCGGACTTGACCATTACGTGAG
This sequence comes from Pictodentalium vernedei, assembly GCA_031216915.1. Lineage (NCBI taxonomy): Eukaryota > Metazoa > Mollusca > Scaphopoda > Dentaliida > Dentaliidae > Pictodentalium > Pictodentalium vernedei. The sequence goes on along the minus strand of CM062291.1, from coordinate 193,753,589 downwards.
GTAAAGGGTTAAACTGCAAGTAATACTGACTGATTTAATGACTTAGAACAAATCTGAAGCATGAATATCAGAAATAATTAAAAATAAAATAATAGGTCTCCACCTTAATATTTTGGAATACATTCTCTCTATCCCGTAAAATTGTCCGACACGACATGATTTTACAGACTTTTGAAAGTATTGTTAAACCACAGTAAACAAAGAACAAACATATGAACATTTAGCTTTTATCAGCAGAGTCGCAATGTGCTTGTGAGTAAACCCTTTACCCAACGTAACGTTCGAAACCGACCAGCGCTATTCACAAAAATCGCCAATTAATTTTCATTCTTTTTTTCTTCATTTTTTGTCTCAAAAACATAGGTTATGAACTCCTCTTTGGAACGAGCTCGTCGAGCTCGTTCCAAAGAGGGGTCATAACCAAGGTTTTTGAGACAAAAAATGAAAAAAATTAGTTATTCAAGAATTCTCTTTGTAAGTGTCGTCTGCTTTTCAGGTAAAGTAAAGTGTTAAGTACAATTGGACAAGGACTGGCAAGCCTTGTTTTCAAATTGCAAGGCCGTGCGCACTGTCGTCTCATTGTCACAGTTCCTTCGGAATGAGTTCTTGCCAAATGAGTTTTATAAATAAAGATTAAATATATATGTAGTGTCTACATATTTTTTTTAATCTCACTCGCCGTATTAAGTAACCCTCTTCCCAACATTGCCAGATGACGATACTTGCAATAAAAATTGAATAACTAAAGATGTTCACTTTCTGTCTTCAAAAACATAGTTCATGACCCATCATTGGAACGAGCTCGATACAATAAGGGTTCATAAGCTATGTTTTGGAGGCAAAAAATAGAAAATAATCCAATTTGAATGACGATGAATGACGATATTTGTGAATTTTGTATATTTTCGTTGTGGTGGGTACCGGGTTAACCACGTGGCAAGGCTCAAGGATTAAATAATAAGTTTCTGCTAAAAATAAATATAAACTAAAATATATTGACGCACTATGCATTTATTGTATTTATCCTACCGTTTTTATGTATTATCAATGGGTTAAAATAATCAGTATTGGCGATAAAAAAAGTTTAGGACATTTTATTTTTCATCACTATGGTAGTATTGCGTTGCAGCATTTGTGTGATAGTATAATGGGTCCATAGGCGCCATTCCTACTAAGTTTAAATGGGGAGGGATTCATTACCCAAATTGGTCTACGGGAAGAAAACAAAAATTTGCCTCCCGCCTTTTTATCCATACAGTAGACGCTAAATGTGCGATAAATTCATTGAGACCCCCCCCCCCCCCCCACCGACCCCTCCCCAAGATTCTATACGAAATAGTTCCGGTGATTCGATTGGATACGACTCCAATCACCCAGATTCGGAAATTTCCGAATCGTGGAGATGTTCTCAAAATCCCGCGAAGCGTCACACTCTTGATCTCTTCTATCATCAGGTCTCCCAAAAGGAGACCTGATGATAGAAGAAAAGCTCAAGGATGTTCCGTTTCCTAAACTTTTTTGATTTCGTTTCAGGAATATTTCGCACTTTTGATTGACCTGCCCACACAGACATTAGATGAGTTGCCGCTGAATGCAATATTAGTTGAAGGTTATAAGAATGCGTAATATCTACAACTTGAAAGTCGGTCAGATTCGATTCGATTCGAAAAGTTAAGCTATTTTCCCGCCGTATGGCTTCCCCACGTGTCATGATGAGTCAAGTCTTATTTAGAAGATTTCGCTGAATGACAAATAACGGTTAGAGTTCCATTACATGTAATGTAGTCATCGGGACAGGTCTTTGCAGGTCAAAAGTTTGTTTTACACAAACAACGTCGAATACAGTGATATTTTTGTACATATGTATATAGAGCTTGTCAAAACAAACGATTGTGGTGACAGCTCAGATTCAACTGAGGGAGCACTCGATTGGCGTGAAAGACAAACCATTCTATTTTTGTTCTCACCTGTGAAGTAGATCCAGTCAACTTGGAGCGTTCAGTCGGGGCGCAAAAACTAAAACATAAAATGTTCCAGTTAGAGTAAAATTCCCGCCCTCTGAGTGGATAAGTGCTCGCTTATGGTTTAGGTTCCGTTCGACAGTTTCACACTATTTGCACAGGGGTGAAATTCTAAACAAAGGGATATATTTTTAGTATCATATATGATTACATTAGGCTATTTTGTGGACATGAGAATTTGAAGTTTTGGTCCTTAAGTTGGAGTCTGATGCATAGGGGTAAATTACCAGATGAATTATGGAAAACAGTGGCTTCGAAAAATCGCTATTTTTTAAAATGTCACTTTTTACACAGGTTTGTTTCTAAGTCTGAACCTAAAAAATGAGATGTAAACATGGAATGTTTTTTCACATTTTAGAAACAGGGGGATGTATGCTCCAGGGTTAGGTGAGCGGGGATAGTGGAAATATTCTGTTTTGATGCTGCTGGGTTGCTGAAAATGACTGGTATCGGCATTTTTTCATGCAATTTTGCAGGTTGAAGTCTTGCCGTTGACAAACAAATTATTTGACCCACATTCAGATTATTTATTTCTACTTAGTCAGATAGGGTTATGTGTTTTTAGTGGATTTGGGAAATGTGATACATGTTATGGGTTAGATATCCAACTTGCAGAATAATATTTGCATTTGAAAAGAGTGTATATCATATAATTTTAGGCAATGCCTGGAAAACCATGGAGAGGGAACCTTAAGAGCATTTTGCCTTCAGTGTCAACTCTTGAACCAGGAAGCTCTTTATTTGTGATTGAGTTCTCAATACACCATTTTTCCATAAACACTTTTTATTATTTCTGGTTGTGTGCAATTGTTAGTGATAGTTAACATTCATCAAATGATATCTCAGAACAACTGGAGGGAAAGAAGGGGAACTTTTGAGAAATTTGTTTATGTAGCCTATTTTCGCAACTTATTGAATTTACGCCAGATTTCGAAAACACCTTAAGACAGAGCACGGCATTTCCGAAACACTTAGCTGTGTATTAATTACAGATATATGCTATTATGAACAGTCTGGTTGTTATTGTTCATCACAGAGTTGCAATTATAGTGTGTACTTTTTCATTTTGGACAATGGTGGCATGTCCGTGTGTCATCCATCCATTAAGCCTTTTCCCTTTTATATCTAGAGAGCAACACCCCCACCCAAAGCAATGGTTGTTACTGCTTGTTGTTTTACATTTTAATTGTACTTAACTGAGCTATTGGCAGGACCTGGGTAGTCAATGTATCTGGTGGTTATAATAAAAATGCCAGTGGCCCAGAACAATGTGGAATTTGAGGAGGGGTGGTGTGGTTGTGAACATTAGGCGAAAACTGCTCGCAAACGCTATTCGACAGTCACAAAAGCCATGTTGTATCTTTTTACTGGATGAAAATAGATTAGAGACTTGTGGTTTTCGTTCATTCAACTCAGGATAGACTCCAGATTATTTTGCCTGAGCGAAATCCAGGTGGAGATCACTCTTGTTTTCTCTCAAGGTTCCGCTCTCCAGTTTCGCACTATTGCACAGAGGTGAAATTCTAAACATAGGGCATATGTTGAAACTAATGCCATTTAAATTGGAGAGATATTTTTAGTATCACATATATGATAACATTAGGCTATTTGGCGGACAAGAGAATTTGAAGTTTTGATCTTATAGTTTGAGTCTGTTGCATAGGGGTAAATTACCAGACAAATTATAGGAAACAGTGGCTTCGAAAAATCGGCTATTTTTTATGATGTCATTTTTATACAGGTTTGTTACTAGTTGTGTGACTAAAACCTGAGACGAAAACATGGATTTTTATGTGTACCCATATCAGTGTGGTACAGATAATGCCGGCATCCGGGTGGCCATCCGTCGATCGTCCATCCTTTGTCCGTCCGTCCGTCCGTCCGTCCGTCCGTCTGTCTGTCTGTCCGACCGTCCGTCCATCCGGCGTCCGTATCCATTTCTTTGGCATTCGATAACTTGAAAAATATTGCTTCGATTGTCAAGTTACTTTATATTTGTGTTCAGGTTACTGATGTGCCGAGCTGTATAGTTTTTGATGTAAATCTGACAATTTGATCCTGAGATATTAGCTCTTTATCCTTCAAATTGAGAATTCTTCCAATCCCTTTGGCATGAGATAACTCCCCAAAAATATCAATCCAATTGTCATGTTACTTTATATATATCTTCAGGTTACTGGTGTTCCGAGCTGTATAGTTTTTGGTGTAAATCTGTTATTTTGATCCTGAGATGTTAACCCTTTATCCTTCAAATTGAAAATTCCTCCAATCCTTTTGGCATTCCATAACTTGAAAAATATTGCTTGGATTGTCAAGTTACTTTATATTTTTGTTCAGGTTACTGAAGTGCCGAGCTGTATAGTTTTTTGTGTAAATCTGATAATTTGATCCTGAGATATTAACCCTTTATCCTGCAAATTGAAAATTCCTCCAATCCCTTTGGCATTCGATAACTTGAAAAATATTACTTGGATTGTCAAGTTACTTTATATTTGTGTTCAGGTTACTGATGTGCCGAGCTGTATAGTTTTTGGTGTAAATCTGTTATTTTGATCCTGAGATATTAACCCTTTATCCTTCAAATTGAAAATAAATTCAGCCAATCCCTTTAGCATTCGATAACATGAAAAATATTGCTTGGATTGTCAAGTTACTTTATGTTTGTGTTCAGGTTACTGATGTACCGAGCTGTATAGATTTTGGTGTAAATCTGATAATTTGATCCTGAGATATTAACCCTTTATCCTTCAAATTGAAAATTCCTCCAATCCCTTTAGCGTAGATAATTCAAAAAATATCAACCCGATTGTCATGTTAGTTCATATATGTGTTCAGGTAAACGATGTGCAGAGCTGTATAGTTTTTGGTGTAAATCTGATAATTGGATCCTGTAATATTAACCCTTTATCCTTCAAATTGAGAACTCCTCCAATCCATTTCTTCGACATGCGATAACTCAAAAAATATTAATCCGATTATCAGGTTACTTTATATATGTATTCAGGTTACTGATGTGCTGTGCTGTATAGTTTTTTTTTATGTAAATCTAATAATTTGATCAAATTATGCACTCATCCCATCCATTTCTATATGTACCCATACCATGTATGGTGTACATAATGTCGGCATCTGGGGTGGCCCTCCGTCATACAGCTTTCTGCTAGTTGCGCGTATGGGTACACATCTGACGATTTAATCGGCCTATTTTTTTCACATTTTAAAAACATGGGTTTATATTCTCCAGTGTTAGGTGAGTGGGTATAGTGGGAATATTCTGCTTTTGAGGCTGCTGGGTAGCTGAAAATGACTGGTATCGGCTCTTTTTCATGCATTTCGAGTGATTTGCAAACCTCTTCATTTTTTCCCCGAATGAGGTGTTGTTTAACCCTTACCCAACGTAACGGACAAAACCGACCAGCGCTATTCACAAAAGTCGCCAATTAATTTTCATTATTTTTTTCATTTTTTGTATCAAAAACATAGGTGATGACCCCTCTTTGGAACGAGCTCGTCGAGCTCGTTCCAATGAGGGGTCATAACCTATGTTTTTGAGGAGAAAAAATGAAAAAAATGAGTTATTCAAGAATTTTGTTTGCCAGTGTCGTCTGCTTTTTATGTTAGGTAAAGGGTTAAATTACAAATCGGTTTACGATTTGAACTAAGATGAAGTGACTTCGATCTTTGTCTGATTTTAGTGATTATTTTTCCAGTGACGTCGTGGGGTACACGAAGGGTTTATTTACTAAACACGTGACCGTGAAAAGTTTCCTCGTTCATTTCACCGTGTAGGTTTGGGTCTATTGGTGGGATCTTATTGGAACATATACGTTATTGTGGTGAATTGACGATAGCATGGTCTGAGGTTTACGGCTCGAAGTGTATGTTCAACCGAGACACTTCCAGACCATGTTACCGTCAATTCATCACAATGACTTATAGTATGTGGTGGAGAGGGAGAGATTATGTGGGTGCCGAACAGTTGGAGAGAATTCTCACCAGAATCATGTAAATTCCTCCCTTATTCACCATTACCAACTTCTGGGATTTTAAACAAGTTGTACATAATTTAGGTAAATTTTGAAAGCAGCCATGACAAAATCAGTACTATTCAAACCTCTGGTGATGAAAATTACAGGTGGATAACACACCCTTAAGGCAGCTGGAAATTTCATACCCTGTGGTAGTAGATTTCATGGCATTTTATATGTGGCTGTTGCCGTTTCTAGCGAACATTTAGCGATTCTTTAACTACATTTCATGATACTTTCCAACAGGAGTCACGTCCCAAGAAGGCTCCATCTTCAGTGCCCATTTGTTCCATTCCAGATTACACTAATTTTCATCAGATACAGAGTTGCGTGCTGTATTTACTTCATTTGTGACTTTCTCCTGTATTCATCCACTCTTTTGTTCGTACTGTGAAGTGCCGTTCCCCTACCTTAGTCTGAGTGAGCCCCCGCCCACGCTATAATTTCAATGTAAAGTTCCTGGGAGAACGCGGTGAACGCGACGAACTAAGATTTTAGCCAGGTGTAACTCATGCAGTCCTGCCTAAACAACAATTCCCGCTTCATTTGAAGAGTTATGTGTAGTCAATTACAGAATGTTCCCGGTGGCAGACCCCTAGACTCCCCCTCTTGGGCTCTCCCTAATGACGCGTCTGTACAGGCAGACAACAATAATGTAGAAACACTATTAAGTCATCTGTAGTTATGGACATATATAAGGCACTTAATCTGATGACCTGAGGGTTAGCATCACCCTTTGGGGAGTTCTTGGCCGTAAAAGGTGTTGATCTGACTTTGACAAACTCTTCGGTCTGAGAACAGGTACTTTAATATACACACTCTAAAGTCAGTTGGGTTGAAATTCAATCAAAGATCAACTGAGTTGCGTGAACATGAACCCATTCGGGTTCACATTCACTCAACCCAGTTGATTTTCGTTAATTTTTAACCCAACTGATTTTAGAGTGTAACCAAGAAGAGGTCATGTGGATAAAAGGCAGATTACCCAGGCGGTGGTTTGTAATCTTAGCTGCCTCTAGAAATCCCTGCCAACCCGATTGGCTCACAAGGTGGGCGCTATAGCATGTAAGTGTAAAAAATACTCAGTATATTTGCCTTAGATTTATTGAATGAACACGGATTTTAGAATCTTCATATATCGAAGATTTTCTAGATGGACATTTGCAGCTTTCCTCATTTTCAAACCAGATGGGCTACATGGGGCGAGGTCGATCGTTCCCCACAAAACTGCAGGCATACTAGTGTATTCGAGTCCATTTCCTTGAGCGCAAGTGGACTGTCATGGACCGGTATTAGGATACATAAAAATCTCCGTGAAAAATAAATGACCACGTTTTTTAATGATCTTTATGCAGTTTATTAAAAAAAACATAATCAAAATTTAATTTCTGACTCTACTGTAAATATTTATTTATTTATTTATTTATTTATTTATTTATTTATTTATTTATTTATTTATTTACCAACACTTTCGACAGCCAGGGTCATCTCGTAACGGACATTTTTACAGATGGAAGAAGCCGGAGTACCCGGAGAGAACCACTGAGTAACAGCGAGCAACTTTCAGACTCCCCAACGTAGTAACTCCAAACAAGCAGGGCTAGCATTGGTTGAAGACAAGTGCACCATCGACGTGCAGTACGCCTCAATACACAGCGCCACCGTACCACCTCGCGTGCAATCGGGATGAAGTGCCTCGCCTAAGGACACAACGCAGTTACAACGCAGATCGAACCGTGGATATTTCGATTTGAAGTCCAATACTGTAACCTCTGAGCCACCTAACCTTTGAGTTTATATTGAGCTAGAATTAAAAAAAAACCTCTTAATTAGAAAGGTTCGACAACAGAAAAACCTTGCCCTGAACACACGCACGCACGCACGCACGCACGCACGCACGCACGCACGCACGCACGCACGCACGCACGCACGCACGCACGCACACACCACCACCACCACCACCACCACCATCACCATCACCACCACCACCACCTTCCACACACTGTAGAGTCAGGGTGGTTTCAAAACTAATCCATATGATCTTATCATGTTCTTCTTTATCTACAGCTTTTCATTTTCTTCGGTGGTCTATCAGTTGAATGCTGCACATGATACTCAGAAATGCATGGCTGACAATTTTCTTTATTGGAAGAGATTTACAGGAAAGTTAGCTCCCCTTAATTTTTTAAAACTGTCGGTAAATTTAACACTAAGGATATGAGAATTCCATATTAAAATTGAGATTTAGAAATGTTATTGAAGCTGTATTATCGATGTGTGCACCATTTAACCCATTGAACCCTGATGGTACCTTCCATGTCAGTTCAATGGAAGCAATAGGAAGAGTCCATATTTATTATTTGGGGACAGACCAAATAATATTTTAAACGTGCAGCCTCGAGGCTGCACGTTGAAAATATTAATTGGTCTAATCCACACTTTAATTCAGCAGCCATCCTGCTAAATGAAAGTATGACGTATCTTATTTCTGGACAGGGAAAGCGGCCCAGAAACAACTTGTAATAATAATGGCTGTCTGTTGTTTTCGTTTATTACAAGTAACAAAAAGAAACTTAGCTTTATTGTCTACTGATGTCAGAGGTGTTCTCTCAAAAATTACTTGCCTCTCAAATGGACCTTCATCGCCCGTCTAATAATTTCAAGGGAGATAACTTTCTGGAAAGTCGATTTTCTTGACTACATTAGTCAGGGTTGGTTAAAATATGCTACTCAAAGTTTGCTAAGCATCAAGTATATCCAATTACCTGTTTTACGTTTTAGTTGAAATAATGTAATGAAAAAGGTATATATTTTTCATTTAATTATATATTTAATGATTTAAGTACCGAAATTAAGATTTTGTTTGTGTTTGACATTATTCTTTAGCTTTTGAATACGATAACCCTGGAAAATGGATACTGTTGGTAAAAAAGGAAATTTTCCAATTTGCCAAAAAGTTGATGGAACGAACTGGTATGAGTTCAATATTGAGTATGAGTCCCATTACTGTCAATTACAGCTTGACAACGCCTTCGCATGCTCCCAATCGGGTTCCTGGTGGTCCTTTGTGGGATGTTGTTCCATTCTTGGACCAGTATGGCACCAAGCTCCTGGATACTTCTTGGCTGGACTGGACGGGCTGAAATTGCAAGCTACAACTCATTCCAGACATGTTCCATTGAACTGAGGTCAGGGGATCGTGCTGGCCAGTCGATACGCTCAATCCTCTCCCTATGTCGGTACCCCCTGATAGCATGGCCAACATGAGGACGGGCATTATCGTCCATCAGAATGAATCAATCATCCACTGCACCTGCATCCAGGATCTCATCAATATACCGTTGTGCAGTCAATGTACCATGTTCAAGGACACAGAGCTCTGTACGTCCATTCCTGCTGATGCCGCCCAGACCACCCTCCACCATAGCGTTCATGCTCAGCAATGTTGGCTGCATGTAATAGCTCTCCTGATTTCCCTATACCCTAGAACGCCTATCTGTGTGGTCTAGGCAGTACCTTGACTCGTCAATAAAAAGGACAGGTAGCCAATCTTCTCTGGTCCATTCAACGTGGTCCATGGCCCATTCGTGTCGTGCCCTGCGGTGGTTCTGGGACAGCAGAATGCGAATACATTGTCTTCTCGATCGGAGACCACCTTCGTGCAACCTTGCCCGGATAGTCTGCGTCGAAACATTTGCCTCGGATGCATTCTGAAGATCACTGGGTTGCTGTGGCAAAGCGGTTCCCACGGGCATGAATGATCAAAAACAGGTCTTCAGCTGCAGATGTTGCCCTGTCTCTGCCACCAACATGCCGTCTTACTGGTGTGCCATACTGCTGAAATCTTGCCCAGGCTCTGGTGATAACCGTATGGTGCACACCAAGGGCGTCACCAATCTGACGATAGGTAGCCCCTTGCTCCATCATCCCTACAGCCCACCACATTTTTGCTTCAGACAAATGTCTTCTTACATTTACATTTGCCATATTCAATCATTAAATCACAATGGTTTGCGTGTTGAAATGAAGATTGAATACCCTACAAATGTCATGTACATGTAGACAGTACACGAAAACATCATGAAATTCAAGGGGTATATGCTTTCCATGACTGTCACGAAAAGGCGGCCTGTCAAGAGAGCCAATATAAGCACTGGGGACCATCTCAATACATTACTTAACCCTTTACCTAACATGAAAAGAAGACGACACTTGGAAATAAAATTCTTGAATAACTATTTTTTTCTCATTTTTTGTCTTAAAAACATAGGTTATGACCCCTCATTGGAACGAGCTCGACGTTTTTGAGACAAAAAATAAAAAAATAAAGAAAATTAATTGGCGATTTTTGAGAATTTTTTCCCGTTACGTTGGGTAAAGGGTTAAGCATATGCACCAAAAATGTCGCAACTATGTCACAAGCAAATTTCACAATGTATGAATTATTTGGTGCTTAGCAACCTTTAAGTAGTATATGTCTTGCGTAAAATGCAGCCGGCATGATACGTTTCACTCGCACGATTGGTATTCAATTTTAATTTTACTACTCCGCAAGCTGAAAGGGCTATACAAGTTGAGGACAGTTAAAGTATTGTTAGCGGATGTAAAATATGTTTGGTATGCTGCTGAGGTTACTATTGAAGAAGCATCTGAATAAACCTGTAGGTCATTGGGAATTTGGGACCGTGACGAATGGTATAAAACACTGTCGTTCTATTAAAAAGTAAGGGCGAGAAAAGAAACCGAACAAGTTGTAATTAATATTTTCATTTCATTTTACCACTATTAACTGGCTGAGGGCTACATTATTTTTAGTTATCTTTATTTGTTCAACAAAATTTGTTTTATTACAAGTTATAGAAGAGTGTCCACAAGCACAGAATAGTGTTCACATTCAACTACATATGAAACATGAGCAAGGGAAATGTTGGCTTTTGCTCTGGTGCCCTCGTTCTTATGAATGCACTGGTAGTGACTTCTGGCGTTCGGCCAGTTAATTCGTATACCTCTGATGTGTATATATGTGATATAAATATATATGTTTATGGTTTTACTATTCTTTCCTTTTGGAAAATGGTGCAATATAACACTATAGTTGTCTTGATTTTCTATGTGAATCCGATATGATGGCTGTAATGTTAGGCTATGATTTTTCTGGGTCATCTGTCACATCCCCCTATCTGTTCATCTCAAACACCACCCCTATTGATTTCTCTCTGTCGCTGTTCGATGCACCCACCAACCATCTATGTCACCCCCCCCCCCCCCCAAAAAAAAAAAAAAAAATTAAAAAATTAAAAATCACAGAATTTGACAAAGATTAATAGTTCAGCATGTTTCCCTACTATATACACGTTACGATTATATATATAATAGTATTCTCTCTCTCTCTCTCTCTCTCTTCTCTCTCTCTCTCTCTCTCTCTCTCTCTCTCTCTCTCTCTCTCTCTCTCTCTCTCTCTGTATATATTTCTATATATATTTATATATATAAAGTTGTCTAACCCTCTCTCTCTCTCTATTTATATCTGTGATAGAACATAGGTTTTTCATGTATATTCTTCTGTGCAATATTAAAATATTGTGCATGTTTAAAAGTGCGGCAAGAAATCCACCGCAACGTTTAGGTAAATATATTGTGTGATTGTGTGTATGTACATATGCAAAACTAATTCGATATCCAGCTAGGATTTTAGGTGTTTGTCCCCTCTCTCCTGCCAAACCTACTGATCTGTCTTTATTTTCACTTCTATTTCTTCTTTTCTCTCTGTCCCACAATGTCTTTCCTATCCTTTTGCACATTTTAAAAAAATTAGAGGTATCTTGACACTGAAGTACATATAGATGTAGAGGACATGGAATGAGTGTTTTTCTCATAATATTTATGAAACGAGTCCAAGAATTCTCCATTTGGGAGAGCCTCTGGCGAGCCCAAACGGAAAATTAAGACGCGTTTCATAAATATTATATGAGAAAAACACTCATTTCATATTCTATTTATCATAGGACACACATACGCACAAATTAACCACTTAGTATGACTTTTTAACCCATCACCTAACTTGGAAAAAATATCCTCGTATAACTAAAAATTTTCATTTTTTGCTTCCAAAACATGGGTTATGGCCCGTCATTAGAACGAGCTCGTCGAGCTAGTTTCAATGAGGGGTCATAACCTATGTTTTGGAAGCAAAATTGAAAATATAAAAAAAATGAATGGCGTTTTTCTTGTAGGTAAAAGATTAATACAATATAACCCACCCTAAATAGGACAGATAACGAAAATTCTCCCTACTGAAATTATGCAAGTGTGACCCATTTGTATTTTGTTTAGCCAGGCAAATTGTCCAGTTTTGAAATTGACCAATCAATGCCCCCAGCTCTATTTATGCAAATTATGAAAATGTGGCCCAGTTGTATTTTGTTCAGCCAATCAAATTGTCTAGTTTTGAAATTGACCAATGAAATTGGCGGAAGGCTTTATTTATCACTGATTAATATGAAAGCGAAATATCAAATGTTTTAAAGTGAACAAAACGGACGAGTCATATGATAAATATAGTTTATCAATAAACATACCATCTCTCATATTCTGTCTCTCCCCTTGTTTTGCCTCTCCCCATCCACATTTCTATATTTAAAAACTAAATGTAAAGTATCTATATTTCCTCTCGAACTACTTTCTCTCTCTCTCTCTCTCTCTCTCTCTCCCCTTTACCCTTCCATATTCTCTCTCTCTCTCTCTCTCTCTCTCTCTCTCTCTCTCTCTCTCTCTCTCTCTCTCTCTCTCTCTCTCTCCTTTACCCTTCCATATTGTTGTACTTAGGCAAAAAAAAGGAATTGATTCTCAGGCGCCGCCGCGTTGAAATAAATGCTCGCATTGGGCTTTTTTATTTGGACCGTCATTGCACGAAAATGGGAAACAGGGAACTTAAAAAGGGCACATTGGTTTTAGGTCCAAAACCAACAAATAAACAGGTAAATAGGCACAGGCGTGTGTTAAGTATGAGAGGGGAAAGGTCATCGCCATATTTTCGAAAGGTTGGACGCACACGGCAGGGGAATTCAAACGCAAACTTTACTCGGTGTTTGGTGAGCTGTCCAACCCAAGGGTAACACCACCTTGTCGAATACCAAACGTTAATTTGCCTGGAACTGGCGTCAAGAAACCTCTTTTTGTGCTGTGGAAACACGAATGAGAAACAGTGAGAATAATCGGTATAAGTAAGTATATTTTCGGGGTGGGGGATTATCACTTACTAAAGAAATACAAAAGTTCAAATTCTGCTGACGTTTCGTGAACATAACCAGGGGAAGAGTGGGTGAAACACCCAATGGAATCTAAAATCATATTTTTCAGAGCAGTTGTGAATCAAGGGAGATTACTCAAAATACACGTGTGTTTCCCAATACGAATGATGTTTTCATGCAATGTAAACAAAAACAAAGTCTGTGCGTGTTGACACGTCCACTTATTTTGTGTATTGGGTTGGACCTATCCATTTATTATTTTCACCCATGGACTCACTGATAGAGATACGAATGAAAGGGCTTCACCGCAGTGGAAAAATAAAGTGTTTTTTCCCTTTTTTAAATATCAAAGTTGGTCACTTGGATGTTTTCTGGAGTGGTCTGTGGGAGGGGTTCTTGACAGGCGGCTGATGACGTTACAAGTGTCGTGTAACTTCCATACTAAATTGACACCGGAAGCTTGCTTCTATTCTCAGTTGTTTTTGTTGTTGTTGTTTTTGTTTTCATTCGAAAAATTTAATCGTAAAAATAGCAAGTGACAGCTAGTGTTCTTTGGGTGATCTTTAGAGGCATTGTTGTTTCTTGAAAGTCCAACACTAAAATGGTAGAGAGATGGTTAGCACCATTGTAGATTGGATTCTATTTAATAACACAAGTTTTCAAACCCTTCTACTTAACACCCACCAGAGGAGTTGAGAATTTGTGTCTACAATGTCAACACAGATGTAGCACATGATCTCTCATCCATTTTGGATGATCCTGTCACTAGAACAAACTTGTGAATGAGACTGTTCTTTGCATCCAGACTGTGTCAGCTCATGGGAGATACCCTCACTTTGAATATTTATAAAATAGTTCTGCTTTGTAAAAGTCTAAAAGTGAAGTCAAGAGTTCTGTTTTTATGTACTATACTTGGTGGTAACAAAAAATAAAGAAAACAGTTTTAGTTTTCAATAAAATGAGTTTTATTTGTAGATCAATTTACAATATGCACTTTCGATGCTTTTTCGGTAAAAACTGACATCAGAAAGTGACTTTTGCCTCTCAATCCTTGCTCCCCATCTGGAAGAAATAAAAATAAAAAATAAAAATAAAATCCTCCGTCCCTCCCCCCGCCCCCTCCTTCCCTCCCTCATTGATTTGAAAACAAAATTGCCTAAGAATCAATCGATTTTTGGGGGGCCAACTATTGACTATCGCTGCAGTGTATGGCCCAAATTACCTCTCTTTTACAATATTTTTTTTAACCCTTTACCTAACATGAAAAGCAGACGACACTTGCAAAAAAAATTCTTGAATAACTAATTTTTTTCATTTTTTGTCTCAAAAACATAGGTTATGACCCCTCGTTGGAACGAGCTCGACGAGCTCGTTCCAACGAGGGGTCATAACCTATGTTATTGAGACAAAAAATGAAAAAAATAAAGAAAATTAATTGGCGATTTTTGAGAATAGCGCTGGCCGGTTTTGGCCGTTACGTTGGGTAAAGGGTTAAGGTAATTGAAAACATGGGTAATACCTCAGTACTGATTGGTGGTGACTGGAATGTAGCTCTAGACCAATCTTTAGACACATTCAACTACAGAAATTTAAATAATGTTAAATGTAATCAATGTATAAATCTTCACATGGAAAAAATGGATCTACATGATGTCTGGCGGTTGCAAAATCTTGTAAAACAGAGGTACACGTGGAAAGGTCAGCATAAAAAACTATCAAGATTTGACCACTTTCTAATTTAATCGGACTAACAGATGTTCAACATGAAGACATCGTTCTTATGTACAGATCAGACCACGCGTCAATAACACTCACTTTAAAATTTATTACCCAACCTCGAGGGCGTCGTTTATGGAAATTTAACAACAGCTTATTAAATGACCCTGAATATATAAAATTAGTAAAGGATACTTTAGCAGATACGGTTCCACAATACTCATGTTATAATAAAAATAACAATAACACCAACAGTAGTAGTAGTAGTAGTAGCAGTAGTAATATGGTGCAATATAACACTATAGTTGTCTTGATTTTCTATGTGAATCCGATATGATGGCTGTAATGTTAGGCTATGATTTTTCTGGGTCATCTGTCACATCCCCCTATCTGTTCATCTCAAACACCACCCCTATTGATTTCTCTCTGTCGCTGTTCGATGCACCCACCAACCATCTATGTCACCCCCCCCCCCCCCCCAAAAAAAAAAAAAAAAAAAAAAAATTAAAAATCACAGAATTTGACAAAGATTAATAGTTCAGCATGTTTCCCTACTATATACACGTTACGATTATATATATAATAGTATTCTCTCTCTCTCTCTCTCTCTCTCTTCTCTCTCTCTCTCTCTCTCTCTCTCTCTCTCTCTCTCTCTCTGTATATATTTCTATATATATTTATATATATAAAGTTGTCTAACCCTCTCTCTCTCTCTATTTATATCTGTGATAGAACATAGGTTTTTCATGTATATTCTTCTGTGCAATATTAAAATATTGTGCATGTTTAAAAGTGCGGCAAGAAATCCACCGCAACGTTTAGGTAAATATATTGTGTGATTGTGTGTATGTACATATGCAAAACTAATTCGATATCCAGCTAGGATTTTAGGTGTTTGTCCCCTCTCTCCTGCCAAACCTACTGATCTGTCTTTATTTTCACTTCTATTTCTTCTTTTCTCTCTGTCCCACAATGTCTTTCCTATCCTTTTGCACATTTTAAAAAAATTAGAGGTATCTTGACACTGAAGTACATATAGATGTAGAGGACATGGAATGAGTGTTTTTCTCATAATATTTATGAAACGAGTCCAAGAATTCTCCATTTGGGAGAGCCTCTGGCGAGCCCAAACGGAAAATTAAGACGCGTTTCATAAATATTATATGAGAAAAACACTCATTTCATATTCTATTTATCATAGGACACACATACGCACAAATTAACCACTTAGTATGACTTTTTAACCCATCACCTAACTTGGAAAAAATATCCTCGTATAACTAAAAATTTTCATTTTTTGCTTCCAAAACATGGGTTATGGCCCGTCATTAGAACGAGCTCGTCGAGCTAGTTTCAATGAGGGGTCATAACCTATGTTTTGGAAGCAAAATTGAAAATATAAAAAAAATGAATGGCGTTTTTCTTGTAGGTAAAAGATTAATACAATATAACCCACCCTAAATAGGACAGATAACGAAAATTCTCCCTACTGAAATTATGCAAGTGTGACCCATTTGTATTTTGTTTAGCCAGGCAAATTGTCCAGTTTTGAAATTGACCAATCAATGCCCCCAGCTCTATTTATGCAAATTATGAAAATGTGGCCCAGTTGTATTTTGTTCAGCCAATCAAATTGTCTAGTTTTGAAATTGACCAATGAAATTGGCGGAAGGCTTTATTTATCACTGATTAATATGAAAGCGAAATATCAAATGTTTTAAAGTGAACAAAACGGACGAGTCATATGATAAATATAGTTTATCAATAAACATACCATCTCTCATATTCTGTCTCTCCCCTTGTTTTGCCTCTCCCCATCCACATTTCTATATTTAAAAACTAAATGTAAAGTATCTATATTTCCTCTCGAACTACTTTCTCTCTCTCTCTCTCTCTCTCTCTCTCTCTCTCTCTCTCTCTCTCTCTCTCTCTCTCCCCTTTACCCTTCCATATTCTCTCTCTCTCTCTCTCTCTCTCTCTCTCTCTCTCTCTCTCTCTCTCTCTCTCTCTCTCTCTCTCTCTCTCTCTCTCTCTCCTTTACCCTTCCATATTGTTGTACTTAGGCAAAAAAAAGGAATTGATTCTCAGGCGCCGCCGCGTTGAAATAAATGCTCGCATTGGGCTTTTTTATTTGGACCGTCATTGCACGAAAATGGGAAACAGGGAACTTAAAAAGGGCACATTGGTTTTAGGTCCAAAACCAACAAATAAACAGGTAAATAGGCACAGGCGTGTGTTAAGTATGAGAGGGGAAAGGTCATCGCCATATTTTCGAAAGGTTGGACGCACACGGCAGGGGAATTCAAACGCAAACTTTACTCGGTGTTTGGTGAGCTGTCCAACCCAAGGGTAACACCACCTTGTCGAATACCAAACGTTAATTTGCCTGGAACTGGCGTCAAGAAACCTCTTTTTGTGCTGTGGAAACACGAATGAGAAACAGTGAGAATAATCGGTATAAGTAAGTATATTTTCGGGGTGGGGGATTATCACTTACTAAAGAAATACAAAAGTTCAAATTCTGCTGACGTTTCGTGAACATAACCAGGGGAAGAGTGGGTGAAACACCCAATGGAATCTAAAATCATATTTTTCAGAGCAGTTGTGAATCAAGGGAGATTACTCAAAATACACGTGTGTTTCCCAATACGAATGATGTTTTCATGCAATGTAAACAAAAACAAAGTCTGTGCGTGTTGACACGTCCACTTATTTTGTGTATTGGGTTGGACCTATCCATTTATTATTTTCACCCATGGACTCACTGATAGAGATACGAATGAAAGGGCTTCACCGCAGTGGAAAAATAAAGTGTTTTTTCCCTTTTTTAAATATCAAAGTTGGTCACTTGGATGTTTTCTGGAGTGGTCTGTGGGAGGGGTTCTTGACAGGCGGCTGATGACGTTACAAGTGTCGTGTAACTTCCATACTAAATTGACACCGGAAGCTTGCTTCTATTCTCAGTTGTTTTTGTTGTTGTTGTTTTTGTTTTCATTCGAAAAATTTAATCGTAAAAATAGCAAGTGACAGCTAGTGTTCTTTGGGTGATCTTTAGAGGCATTGTTGTTTCTTGAAAGTCCAACACTAAAATGGTAGAGAGATGGTTAGCACCATTGTAGATTGGATTCTATTTAATAACACAAGTTTTCAAACCCTTCTACTTAACACCCACCAGAGGAGTTGAGAATTTGTGTCTACAATGTCAACACAGATGTAGCACATGATCTCTCATCCATTTTGGATGATCCTGTCACTAGAACAAACTTGTGAATGAGACTGTTCTTTGCATCCAGACTGTGTCAGCTCATGGGAGATACCCTCACTTTGAATATTTATAAAATAGTTCTGCTTTGTAAAAGTCTAAAAGTGAAGTCAAGAGTTCTGTTTTTATGTACTATACTTGGTGGTAACAAAAAATAAAGAAAACAGTTTTAGTTTTCAATAAAATGAGTTTTATTTGTAGATCAATTTACAATATGCACTTTCGATGCTTTTTCGGTAAAAACTGACATCAGAAAGTGACTTTTGCCTCTCAATCCTTGCTCCCCATCTGGAAGAAATAAAAATAAAAAATAAAAATAAAATCCTCCGTCCCTCCCCCCGCCCCCTCCTTCCCTCCCTCATTGATTTGAAAACAAAATTGCCTAAGAATCAATCGATTTTTGGGGGGCCAACTATTGACTATCGCTGCAGTGTATGGCCCAAATTACCTCTCTTTTACAATATTTTTTTTAACCCTTTACCTAACATGAAAAGCAGACGACACTTGCAAAAAAAATTCTTGAATAACTAATTTTTTTCATTTTTTGTCTCAAAAACATAGGTTATGACCCCTCGTTGGAACGAGCTCGACGAGCTCGTTCCAACGAGGGGTCATAACCTATGTTATTGAGACAAAAAATGAAAAAAATAAAGAAAATTAATTGGCGATTTTTGAGAATAGCGCTGGCCGGTTTTGGCCGTTACGTTGGGTAAAGGGTTAAGGTAATTGAAAACATGGGTAATACCTCAGTACTGATTGGTGGTGACTGGAATGTAGCTCTAGACCAATCTTTAGACACATTCAACTACAGAAATTTAAATAATGTTAAATGTAATCAATGTATAAATCTTCACATGGAAAAAATGGATCTACATGATGTCTGGCGGTTGCAAAATCTTGTAAAACAGAGGTACACGTGGAAAGGTCAGCATAAAAAACTATCAAGATTTGACCACTTTCTAATTTAATCGGACTAACAGATGTTCAACATGAAGACATCGTTCTTATGTACAGATCAGACCACGCGTCAATAACACTCACTTTAAAATTTATTACCCAACCTCGAGGGCGTCGTTTATGGAAATTTAACAACAGCTTATTAAATGACCCTGAATATATAAAATTAGTAAAGGATACTTTAGCAGATACGGTTACACAATACTCATGTTATAATAAAAATAACAATAACACCAACAGTAGTAGTAGTAGTAGTAGCAGTAGTAGGCCCCCCCCCCCCCCCCCCCCCCCATTTCTATAAACGACCAATTATTCTGGGAAACCTTAAAATTAATGATTAGAGGTAAGACAATATCGCACTCCTCTTACATTAAACGAAAATCACAAAGCGCGAAATCGATCATTGAACAAAATTTTAAGACGTTGTCTGAACAGCTCATTGAAGGAAACGACAGTGTGAGTGAAAGTAATTAAACAATGAACTCGAAATCATTAGAAACAAAAAAGTACAGGGTGATGTTGAGATCAAAATCTCGTTGGAAAGTTGAAGGTGAGAAGCCTTCAAAATATTTATGCAATCTAGAAAAGCGACAGTAAACGGAAAGGGTAATTCCAAAACGTTTAAAGGATGATAGTATTGAATGTACAGAAATTGACGATATACTTGCAGAACAGCGTAATTTTTACGAGTCCTTGTACAAATCGAGAAGTAGTACAAACCCCGATTCAGAAAATATTGAAGACGGATTTTTAGATTCGGAAAACCCATATCTTAACTAGAGAATTGTAATTTATTGGACAAATTACGGCTTTCCCAACTTTTTAATGTGAAAAGGCAAACTGTATTGTACACAAAACTATCGATCAGTTTTGAAAACAGAAAATTTAGTGGAAATCAAAGTTTTTGTGATGCTTCTGGTTTTTATGCAGCCAAAACAGATATTTGAGATACAGCAGAACACCAAAACATTTAACACAAAATTTGCTCTTCAATAATTACAGAATATTTTCATAGAAAGCAAAACAACCGATGTCCTTTCTGCTTTGGAAAAAATTAGTACATATGAATTATGGGCGTACGGGCCGGGGTTTCATGAAGGACTGTGCCCCGACCCACCCCTGAGTCAGGAAGGAGCCGATTTTTAGCCAATAGGCCAGAAAATTTCGGAGAGTTTAGTTGCCAGAAATGACCACAAAACATTTTGGTTTTCCACACAAAATGTTGTTTTCCTATCTCATCACTTAGAAGTTGCAAGTAAACTGACCATTATACTGTACAAGTTGATTCAGTGGAACCATATCCACGTTAATATTATTCATTTATAATCACACAAGTACATATAAAGAGTTCTATTACTGCATATTACGGGGACACGGTGGCTCAGAAGGTAGAGATGATTGTTGCAATCCAAGAAGTCCTCGCTTCGAATCCCGCCTGTGGCAACCACATTGTGTCCTTGAGCAAGACACTTCATCCCAATTTAATTTCCCACGTGGTGGGGAGGGGGAGGGGGGTCGCATGATGGCGATGTGTACTAAGGGTACTATGAGGGTACACTTGTCTTCAGCCAATGATAACCCTGCTTTTGTGGAGTTAGTGTGTTGGGGAGTCTGAGTCGCTTGCCATTGCTCGGTGATTCTCTCCAGGTAATCAGTGGGAGGGAGACCCCCTCACTCCCATACCCACATTTGGCATTTCCTCCTGGGATTCAACTTTTCAACTTTCTCGGTCTAAAAGGGTCCCCCCCTCCCCCGAAAAATAGCCCTGTACGCCTATGCAATAAATACCTATGTTATGGTCATGATATAGCTGTAGATGCTGAAAGTGACCTTAAATATCAATAATTAATTTATTCTCTATCATTCTGTCTGTTTGCTCCTTACTAACTCAGGTTCTGTCAAAGAGCCTTCCCGTTGCTTCCAGCGAGGCAGCGAGTGGTTTCCAGGCGCCTCCTATGGCACCGCCTCCCGGGATTGGAAACAGACCGCTTTCTGATCCCCCTGGTGTTCCGACACCATGGGAGGCGTCGGCTGGTTTGCCCACGATGGGCTATGTGTCTTCCGACCCAGGGGAAGAGTCAGACATGCTTGATGTCGAGAGCCAGCAGTCTTCGGACTTGGGGGCAGCTCTTGATTTCGTGTTTGGGTCCCTTCCGGATCTCAAACCATCTAACCAGTCGACAGTGTCAGCCAGGCCGCGATTATCGGTCGCGTGCCAACAGCCTATGGAGCAACCCGCTTCTGGGCGTCTTCGACCGTGCCAGTCGGTACAGTTGGTTGAAGCATTTTCAGCCTTGGACTCTAAGCTAAGTTCCAAGGCTATGAAGGCTCCCTTCTTCACCAGGGTTGACACCTTTTTGCCTCCAGCGCGTTATCGTTCCTACGATTCCGCCAATCCGTCGGTCTACCAGACTTTGACGGTTTGGGATCAGGACTCCAATTCCCTCGGGCTTTCCAAGTCCAAGTATGCCGTCATTCCGATGACGACTCTGGAGTCCACATTGGGCTTATCGAGAGAGATGCTTGGTATGCTTTCTCTCTTTGATCACGTCGTCTCAGCGTTAGCTGCTTATCTGCCTCCAGATAAGTTTGACGAGGAACAGGCTCCTTTGGTGTGCTGTCCAAGACGCTCATGCATCTTACTCACACGCATGCCTGTAACACGGCTAATCTGGAATTAGTTCGAAGGGACTCTGTGCTGGACACAGGCCGATCCCTTCCTGAGGAGCAGTGCGCTAATCTTCGATCTGCTTCTTTGGCAGGTCCGCAACTTTTCCATGGTTCTGTGTCGACGGTCGGGGATGACGTCCTACGTCATTCCAAAGATCAGCTGCTGTTTCAAGTACCCTCTGCTTCCCAGGATTCTTCATTCAGTAGGGGAGGTGTTTTCTCCTCTCGCGAGCCTCGTCGGGGTTCGAAATGAAGGTCCTCACCTCGACTCGTCCCAGGTTGGAGGAAGGATAGCAGAGTTCGCAGACCGTTGGGCCACCATCACATCCGATCCTTGGGTGTTAGATGTTGTTCGGTCCGGGCTGCGAGTATCCTTCCGAAGGCACCCCATTCTGTCCAGGGTGCCTCTTCCAACCACAGTTCCTTCAGACATTTTACGTCGGGAACTTTTGTCCACGGAGATGGACAATCTCCTGACAAAGGGGGCGATTGAGGTCATCAAGAACATTAGGTCAGTGGCTTTCTTTTCCCGCCTGTTCTTGGTACCGAAGAAGGACGGATGACTCCGACCGGTTATCGATCTGAGTTTCCTGAACCAGTCTATCATTGCTCCCAAGTTCAGCATTGAGACTTTCAGGTCGGTCCTCCGTTCAATTCAGCAGGGAGATTTCGCTTCCAGCTTCGACCTGCGAGACGCTTACTTCCACGTTCCGATTCATTGGGCGTTACGGAAGTATCTCCGGTTCGTTTTTCTGGGGCGAGTTTACCAGTTCAAGGCCATGTCTTTCGGCCTCATCCTGTTTCCTTGGGCCTTCACCAGCCTGATGTCGCATGTGATAGCTTTCCATCGCACACAGTCCAGGGTGACAACTTCGGCATATCTGGACGATATCCTCCAGGGGCATTCCAATGCTGCCTTACTGGAGTCGGATGTCGCCACTCTGTTGAGCTTGCTCACGTCGCTAGGTTTCAGAGTCAACGAGGAGAAGTCGGACCTGGTCCCTTCTCAGTCGTTTTATCATCTGGGGATGGCTTTCCGCACACAATTCAATTTGGTGGCGGTTCCCCAGGCCAAGGCTGTGATTCTCTCAGCTTTTGCTCTGACTCTGACCCAGTCCACATCCGCGACGGCTCGGAGTATTCTCCGGCTATTCGGTCTCTGCTGTTCGGTGACGGGTCTCATTCCTCTAGGTCGGCTGCGTGTCAGACCTCTCCAACACTTTCTGCTCAGTCGTTGGAGGCCGAATGTAGATTTTCTGGATCTGGTGCTTCAGTTACCAGAATATCTTTATCCTCACCTTCTCCTCTGGGCGGATGTCCGGTGGCTTTCGCAGGGTGTTCTGTTGGACTTACCCACGTCCGATCGCGTTCTGACGGCAGATGCCAGCGATCTCGGATGGGGTGCGACGTTGGATCCTCTAGATCTTTCCATTCACGGGAGGTCGGACCAGGATCATGCAGCTCTACACATCAACCAGAAGGAGCTTCTTGCTCTTCTTCTGAGTTTCAGGCAGTGGATCCCTCACCTGTCCAATCGCCAGGTCCTTCTGTTGTCCGACCATTCGACGGTGGTTGCTTACATTCGAAACCAGGGCGGCACGCACTCTGTTCCAATGTACGAATTGGCTCGGGATCTTCTACTGCTCGCTCAGGATGTCCACGCCGGGGTGGCTGTTCGTCACATTCCCGGTCGTCTGAGCGTCCTAGCCGACTCCCTGTCCCGTCGGGGCAGGGTCATTTTCACCAGGTGGATGCTCCACATGGCGGGTTCCATCGATCTCTTGCGACTCGTTGGAACCATCCGGTGGACACTTTCGTGTCCCCGTGTCCAGATGCTCTGGCTTTCGCCGTGGACCCTCTGGCCCTCCTTTGGGATGGTCTTGTCGGCTACGCCTTCCTACCGGTTCCGATTCCGCCTCAGGTTCTCGCCCAGATATGAACCTGCAGTCGTCGAATCCTTTCGATCACACCCGTCGCCTCGGTGGGTGTGGATCAATCTGCTCCGCTCTCTGTTAGCGGCGGTTCCGGCATGTCTCCCTCTCCCTCGCGACTTTCTTTGCCAAAGTCGCCCGAGGAGGTTTCACGTTGACCCGACTTCATTGTGCCTTCGCACATGTCTTTCATCGGGTCCTGTCTCCTCCGTAATGGTTTTTCGAGACACGCAGTGGAGTTGCTTTTCTTCTTCTAGGCGGCACTCACTCCACTGGTTTAGCCTCTGTGGCTAAGTGGAAGGTTCTTCTGTCGATGGTGTGCGATCACTCTGTTGCTTCTGTCACTCCTTCGATCACACCGCTTGCGGAGTTTCTGGTATGTGTTTGTTTCTGGGGGGTCTCCAGCAATGGGTCCATGTCCATGCTTCGGAGACATTTTTTTCATATGTGATACCGCATTGTTTCGACACTCATCCTTGCCTCTCCAAGCTTGTTCAGCTCTTTTCCTTGAAAAGGCCTAGGACTTTGCAGTTTACTCCAAGATGGCCACTTTCTTGGGCGCTGCTCTGCTTGGGGGTGGGAGGGGGGGCGTTCACGCCTTTATCCTGGATGAATATGCGTTTTCTCACATGCCAGATCTCTCCTGCATCCATTTCTTGATGGATTTGTCTTGCTATTCGTGCAGCTTCCGCTCGTCTAGCTACTGGTGATTGTATTACCAATTGTTTTTTCTGCCACGAGGTGCGTGCTTTGTCTTCCTCTTTTAATAACTCTGTCATGTTGTCGGATGACGGATGTTATTCTGGCAGCCTTCTGGAGAAATGCTACGTTCTTTTATCTGCGACAGTTGCAGGAGCCGACAGAGAACCTTGGGGCCCTCTTTCTTCGGCTCAGGGTGTTGTCTATCCCAGCCTTTCAGCTTTTTTCAGGGTCAGTTCCAGCTTTATGCTGTTACTGCCCTTTCTGTCTGTGCGTCGCACTTCACCATACGCCTCATCTTTCATTGTCTTTTCTAATGTTTGTGATGCTATGGTTTGATAGGCCTAGGGATCTCTTCCTCTGTCCACGGTCCCAGTGCTATGTGTGGGTTGGTTATGTGATTCCCTCCAGCCTTTTGTCTATTCAGGGTGTAGTAAACAATTGAGTAGGTTGATAAGAAGTATAAATTTTACAGTAAATTTCCTTTCTTATTATACCTAACGAAATTGTTTACTTGGAGGACCTCCCGTCTTCTTATTCGGGTAAGAATCCTTCCTCCCCGCTGATCACATAACTCCTGTGTTGTTCGGAATCAAAAGAATGACGAATTGACGCATTGCGCACTGTTTTACGGTAGTCGTGGATTTGTACTATGGAAGAGCGTCCCATACTGGGTGTGCGCCGATGGCGCTCGACCCAGTTTTGGCTTATTTTTTCGTGGTGTTTTTACACCACTTTTCTTTCCCAAATCTTGGGTAAGA
Organism: Pictodentalium vernedei; assembly: GCA_031216915.1. Taxonomy (NCBI): domain Eukaryota; kingdom Metazoa; phylum Mollusca; class Scaphopoda; order Dentaliida; family Dentaliidae; genus Pictodentalium; species Pictodentalium vernedei. The sequence goes on along the minus strand of CM062291.1, from coordinate 193,728,294 downwards.
TTAAAATAGAGAGTATTTTATCCGAGTTAGGTTCTTCCACTGTAGTGCAAGCCTGTAGTAAACAATTTCGGTAGGTATAATAAGAAAGGAAATTTACTGTAAAATTTATACTTATTGACAGAAGGATTTCACAGAGGCTGTCCCTGACGGTATTTATTTATTGGCGTTTACGGTCACATACCTATCCACAATGGCTAATCGTGACCGTGACAGTTTTACGGGTGGGGGAAGTCGGAGGACCCAGAGAGAGCCACCGAGCATCGACGAGCAACTGTCAGCTCAACATTCTAATTATGTTCAAGCTCCGCTGAAGCAGGGTACCAGCGGTTGAAGACATGTGCACCATTGACATGCAGTACGCCTTAGTACATGGCATCATCGTGTCCCCATGTTGGCAGCCGGGATAAAGTGCCTTGCCCAAGGACATTACGTGGGTCGTCCCAGATAGGGATCAAACTCGGGACCTCTATCATAGAAGTCAAACAGTCTACCACTTTCCTGGTGGTATTCAAACTGGTCAAACTGGTGTTGGATAACACCGAACACCAAAACATTTAACACAAAATTTGTTCCCCATTGATTTTTGAAAGCAATTATGGAAAGCTCAAAGAGCTCTTTCCTTTTTGTTTTTGGACAAGTGAGTATTCACTCAAAGTCATTTTTTGCAGGCAGTGCTATTTTTAAGTGGCCAAAGCACATGTTTCATTAAGTCCCAGAACATAACTAAAGCCGGATTTATTGATTAAACATCTCTGCATATAGCAAAGCAAAGTGTCTCAAATTAACCCATTCTGAAATGAATGATAGTAGAGAGTATGTTGGATAATTTGGATATTTTCAAATGGTACACTTATTCTCACTCTCATTGTGCTTGAGGGTTAAAAATGTGATTGAAAAGGTATACCAGTCTTACTCGGGGAAGGTGAGTACAGAAAAGTACGAAATTAATCAGAAAATGAATTTTGTCTGACGGAACTAATATTTGTACGAGCAAAACTGGTACTGGATTTATTTATTTATGTATTAGGTTTTAACGACACATTAACAGCCAAGGTCATATTATGTCGGTGACAGTTGTATGGGTGGAGGAAACCGGAGTACCCAGAGAGAACCACCGAGCAATGGCGAGCAGCTGCCAGCTCCCCAATATAGTGCCTCCGCACTGTAGCATAGGCAGGGTTATAATTGGTTGAAGACATGCGCACCATCGACGTGCAGTGTGCTTTAGTACACGGCGTCATGGTGCCCCCATGCGGACAGTCGGGGTGAAGTGATCGGGACATAATTGGAATATATCCGACAGATACAATGTCGGATATATTCCAATTATGTCCCGATCCTGCAAGGCAGCAACTTGAAATTCTCAGAATGTTTCCTACTGTCCCTGCCCGACAGTTTAGTATCTTTGTCAAGTACCGAGACCGCGTGAAAATACCGTGGATCAGGTGGAAACCGAGGGCACGATTCGTCCCTACTTTATTCTCAATTCAACGACTTTTCCATTCATTATTTACCTGTCACCGACTGAGTTAGGTATTATATTTGTCTATTTGGTGAACTTTTCAACCTTAACTATTTGCGGCTTCATGTAGCACCACTGAAAGGCCACTGCACGGTTACCAATATATTCAGGGATTGATTTTACGAAAATAACAATTATTCCGACTATACCCACACGGGAACTCCTAAATATGCCAAGAGTTAAACTTTTGATAATGACGTATAAAACAGAAGTTGTCATGCTATGCTTGCTGCATGCAGGCATAGAAAACATTCAGCGCTCATTGACTTAGGAATGGAGTAAATTGCCACTTAAACCTACGAAATTCTGAAAAAAATGAGTTTTTTTCGACGGCATCTACCATTATGCATCTGAGACAGGGATTGCGTTGAACTTTACAGCAACCTTATAACAGAAAATATTCTTGGAATTGAACTGTGAATCCGAATTTGAAAGCATTTTCGGATATTCTATTCCAAACTACCACTGCACGCTTATCAATATTCAGTGATTTTATGAAAATTAAAATTATTCCGGCCATACCCATATGGGCAGTCTCGAATCTGCCAACGGTTAAACTTTTAATAGTGACATATAAAACAAAAGTTGTCATACTATGACTGCTGCATACAGCCATAGAAAACGTTCAGTGCTCAATCAATTAGGAATGGAGTAAATCGTCACTTAAACTTACCAAATTCTGAAAACGAGAGTTTTTTTGGACTGCACCTATCTTTATTCAAACAGAACGGGCATAGGGTTAAACTTTACAACCAAACTTACAACAGCAAATATGCTCAGTAGGCAATTGTAAATACAAACATGTAAATCATTTTTCGATATTCCTTTTGAAAATGGAAGAAAAGTGAGCTCCAAATTAGCCAATTTTATGAAGAACTTTAGAGCACTCAAATTCAAGGCCCCAAAACTGGTTGAAGGTTAAAACTTTGAATAACATATATAACAACAAAATCGTTCTTGGATGAAGGCCCAATCCTCTCATGGGAAAGGTTTTGAGCCAATATGGCTCCAGTGCTGAGAAAGTGCATGTAAACGTTGGCGAAAATAACAATTATTCCGACTTTGACTGCTGCAAGCAGCTACAGAAAACATTCAGAGAGCTCAAGCAATTAAAAATGGAGTAAATCGCCACCTAAACTTACCAAATTCTGAAAAAATTTGAGATTTTTTGGACAGTACCTACTTTTATGCAACCAGAACGGGATAGGGTTAAACTTTACAACCAAACTTACAACAGCAAATATGCTCGGTAGTCAATTGTGAATACGTACATAAAAAGTGTTCGAAATTAACCCTTTCCAAAATGATAGAAAAAGTAACCAAAGTTGGCTAATTTTGGCATTTTCAAATGGTACTCTTATCCTCGCCCTCATTATGCTTGAGAGTTAAATCTGAGATTAAAACGTAAACAGTAACTTTCTTCCGCAATCATTGTTGCATCTATCCAAACCAAAATAATTGTTACAACAACCTTGTTGTTAGAGAAATTTGCCCTTGAAGTTGGTCAATTTTGAAGAAAAATTCTATATTCATGTCATTTTTGGCCAGTGGGGGTTAATGTTGAAAGATTTGAGTGGTGATTGTGGTGTATCATATTATTCTCTAAATGTGCGGAAAATTTGAGCTAAATAACTGTAAACAATTTTGGGACATTTGAGAAATGGTGAAATTTTGAAGGTTTTGGCAGAATATTTTGAAAATACGCCTTTACACAAATATGCCGAATTTCACGAGATTTTATGACATTACATAAGTGTGCCAAATTTGGTCGAAATCGTTCAGCTTGTTTTCGAGCAGTTCAACAGACAAAATTCAGGGAGGAAAAAAAAAATAAAATAAAATAAAAACTAGAGAATTGTAATTTGTTGGACAAATTACAGGCTTTCCCAACTTTCCAATGTGAAAATGCAGACTACATATAGCAAAGCAAAGTGTTTGAAATTAACCATTTCCAAAATGACGGACCAAACGCATCCAAAGTTGGCTAATTTTGGCATTCTCTCACGGTTCTCTTATTCACGCCCTCAAAAAAAAAACCAAAAAAAAAACCAAGAGTCTTTCCCGAACTGGGTTTGGGAAAGCCTAAAAAAAAAATAGAGAAGAAAAATTTTGAAATGAGTTCTTACGTTCTAAGAAATGAACCCTTTTTAGTTCACCTTGACAAAGTCAAATTTAACTAATCTCATCCCTCTCCATCTGTCCGTCCATCCGTCGACCGTCAACACCATGTTTTGGTCTTTTCCTCCAAAACCACTGGGGTAATTCAAGTGAAAGTTTATGTGAATGATGGTCCCAAAGGGGCATTGCATTTTTGTTCAATTCAACATGCTCAGCCCCATAGGGAGGGAGTGGGGGAAAATGCTCCAAAATATTTTTAAAATCTTCTTATCATGAACCGGTATGTACAATGACTTGATATTTGTTATAGAGCTTCCTTTTGAGATATAAAATCAAATTTGTTCAAAGGAAGTGCGTGAAGCAATATTTGGCTTTGTAATGGGAGGGGTATGCATTTTGGCCCCGCCCAAAATTTCTATTTTCTGAATCGATGGTCCAATTTGAACCAAATTTGGTATGTGATATTATTGGGCCATAAGTACTTGACTCATGCAAAAAAATCCCCGCATCCCCTTGGTACAAGTTTGTTAAAATAAAGCCCATTGAGTTTATATTTAGGCTCAATACAGGAGCCCGAATTTTTAACTTAGGGTAATGTGGGGAATATTCTTTGAAAAACTTCTTCTTCAGAACCACCCGTCAGAATTTTTTAATGTTTGGTATACATCATTGCTATGAGGGGCAGATTCAAGATTGTTCAAACCAAATCCCCAGGTTAATATTTGGGCTTCTTACGGAAGCCCAAATTTGAACTTAGTTCAATAAGGGGGATATTTTTTAAAAATCTTCTTCTTCAGATCCACCAGTCAGAATGCTTTCATATTTGGTATGCAACATCTGTAGGGGGGGGGGGGGGGGGGGAGATTCAAGTTTGTTCAGATCGGATCTCTAGGTATATATTTGGGCTCGCTATGGTAGCCCAAATTTTTACTTAGTGCGATATGAGGAAATTTCTTTAAAACTTTTCTTCCTCAGATCCACTAGTCAGAATGCTTTCACATTTGGTATACAGCATCTCTGGGGGGGGGGGGGGGGGGGGGGGGGATCAGATTCCAGTTTGTTCAAATCGGATCCGTAGGTTAATATTTGGGTTCGCTATGGCGCCCAAATTTTAACTTAGTGCAATATGAAGAAATTTCTTTAAAATTTCTCATCTTCAGATCCAACAGTCAGAATGCTTTCATAGTTGGTACACAAAATCTCTAGGGAAGTCAGATTCAACTTTGTTCAAATCGAGAGCCTGGGTTAATATTTGGGCTCCTATTGGAGCCGAAATTAGCCATGTTGCTGGAGAATTAAATAATTTTGTATTCAGTACCCTCTAGAGGTGTGTAACTAAGATTAATCCACATAGGTTGTATCAAGGGGCTTCATAGGGGAGATCTACGTTTTGTGTTATGATCAACTGAAGAAAAGACATGATGCCCGGATTATTTTTGTCACTCCTGAGGGACTCAAGGATTGACAGTGTATCCTATGGAGATGGATTGCATAATGTTAACTCATTCTTGGACTTGTTTATATTGTGTTCCGTTCAAGATGAGCGCTCCAGGCCCCGTGGGGCCTCTTGTTTGAATGGACTGTCTCAGACATGTTTGTTTGTTTACTGAGGTTTATCGATACGCTTATCAGTCAGAGTCACATTGTATCATTGTTACTGGTGGAGGAAGACTGAACACCCAGAGGGAACCACCAGACAGCGATGAACATCTGTGGACCTATCCAACTACTAAACAGAATTAGCAGCGGTTGAAGGCAAGTGCACCATCGACGTACAAATTGTTTTGGTTCCGCTCTACAATTTTACCGGCATTTTCCAAACTGACCTGCCATGCACTCTCTTCAAATTCGAATATTCTGTAGCATAGGTATCTGACCTATAACATGAATTACATTTTCCAATTCCACAAAAACATAAAAAACTATCTGCCCAAGTAGAATGTGAGTTAAATAATTTGCTGTCAGATGCAAGGTTTCAGTCTGGAAAACTGCACGAGAAGATGCCGAAACAGTCATTTCCAGGCACCCATCAGCTTCAAAAGTAGAGCTTAAACGGTTAAAGGGGTTTTCTGATCGATTAATCACATGGATGAACCTTGGTTAACCGATTAATCACTTGCCCTTATAGGTAGCTAAATAATTGCCGTATCGTTGGTGATTTATAGCATTAACCTTTTACCCAACGTAAAGGACAAAATCGTCCAGCTCTGCATACAAGAATCTCCGTTCAGATTTTATTATGTTTTCAATTTTTGTCTCAAAAACATAGCTTATGATCCCTCATTGGAACGAGCTCGCAGGGCTCGTTCCAATGAAGGATCATAAGCTATGTTTTTGAGACAAAAATTGAATTTTTTTTGTAATTCAAGAATCCAAATTTCAAGTATCGTCTGTTACCCGCAGAGGGTAAAGGTTAACTCAACAATGACCAGTTCCAGCTACTGATACAATATAACGATCATACAAGTAAACAAGTATGTCATCATGTAACTTGCATGCTTTACTCTGTCTCATATAATTGATGTGAGTCAGTGTGACAATGTTTGCCTGTTTCTGTACAAGTTTGTTCCTTTTTTAACCCAGAAAATAAAGTAGTTCAAAAGTAACGGTTAATCGATCAATTACCTTTTTTGATCGATCAAGACGTTGATCACTGGTTAATCGATTTATTGGTTAACCGTTTTAACTCTACTCAAAGGCAGACTTTTCCAACTACCCCCACTTACCTACCCCTGGAGCTTATTATACCTTGTTTTTATACATGTTTCCGTCTCATTCTTAGTTAGATGCCTGGTAACAACTCCGTGTAAAAATGACGTTTTTAAAAACAGTCAATTTTTCTAAGCCATTGTTTCCCATAATTCCTCTGGTAATTTACCCCTGTGCATCAGACTTCAGCTCTGTGACCAAAACTTCGAATTCTGTTTTCCAACAAATAACTTAATGTAATAATTATCTGATACTAAAACTTCATCTCTGATTAACATGGTCTTACTTTCTACACATGTCCCTAGTTTAGCATTTTACTACTTACAATAGTGCGAAGCCGTATAGTGGAACCTTAACCCCTTGAACCCGAGTGGCCCTTTTTCCAGGCCCAGAAACATGTTACGTCAAAATTTCAGTAGGTGTGATGGCTGCCAAATGAATGTGTGTGGTGAAATAATCAATATTTCTAATGCTCAGCCCCAAGAATGTGCGTTGAAAATATTAATTAGTATATCCCAATAATGAATATGGACTCTTCCAAATGCTGTTACTGAACTGACATGGAAGATTCCACCAGGGTTCAAAGGTTTAAAGTAAAACAAGAGTGATCTCTCTTTGAATTTCACTTCTGCAAAAAGAATATGGAGTCTTCCTGAGTTGAATGCACAAAAACTTTCAGCCTTTATTTTTAACAAGTAAAGATACAACATGGGTTTTGTGACTGACAAATAGCTTCTGTGGGAGGTTTCTCCTTAGTTTTACAACCTCACCCAACCTCCCCAGCAACCTCTTTGCCCAGAGCTACTGGAGATAGCAATTTTTATTTTTGCTGCAAGCTTCGGGTTTGGAGAAATCCTTTTTGTCATTCATGTGAAGAAATCCTTTTTGTCATTCATCTGGCATGAGAGACCAGCGCACTTATCCACTCGGCCACCACTCGCTAGTGGTGGCCGAGTGGATAAGTGCGCTCCGAGTGGTGGCCGAGTGGATAAGTGCGCTGGTCTCTCATGCCAGAGGTCCGGGATCGATCCCCGGTCGGGGAAAGTTCTCGTCGTGTCCAGACACTCTCTGTCAGCATCAATTGTGGGGTTGATGCTGTCACAGCGTATCGTCCTATCGGGTGGGGAAGTAAAATGGCTGTCCTCTGTGCGGAGAGTGACACACTCCGTGCAGGCTACAGGTCCCTTCGTAGTATTCGAGAAGAGCTAGGCCACGAAGTTGCCGCTATGAAGGTCATCTCACACACCTGCGCCATTGGGCCAAGGAGAGGCGTTAATATAAGTTGCATAACTTGTTCGCCAATCATTGTAAAACAAATAAGATTAAATAAATGAAGTATGAGCAGTAAGACTAATTCCATTCCATGGTATCTACAGTTCCCAAAATGCTGCCATTTTCTTTTGTTTTTTGTTTTGATGAATTAAGTTCAGCAGGGTCCTACTCCATACTTTTCAGGACAACAGGAGACACATTGACAACATCAGTGAAAATTGAAGAATTTTCAGTTTTACCTCATAATTCTGTTGAAGGTGGTTTAATATTCTTGTCAAATTCACAAAAGTGATTTCTTTGATGAATCAAGGAAAAAAAAGCTATCTTAATTTATTTTGTATCATGTGGGTCATTTCTGGTGTTTAGTTATGACAACTACCATTCAACCAAGTGAACTATGGACACAAGGATTAAAAAAAAACCATCAAAACTAACAATCTCACATTTAAAAAAAAGTGTATCAACCAACGGATTTGGTTTAGAGTGAGTGAACATTCATTCTATGTTTTACTTTGAATAATTTGTTTTGAAACTATCGCCCCCCTGTAGTAAGTTTTCGGAAAGGTTGACTGTTACCAGAACTGGTCGATTCCACAACAATAATTGTTTATTTGTTGAGTGAATCCAATTTGATAGGCAGTCAGTGACAGACGTGAACAAAACCACAATTGTTTCAGTTATTGAGTTCGTTTATCTGGAATTTCTAAAGCATTCGGGCCTCATGTCAGTAATATTACGATTCTAACCACGAGGAAATGTTGATATTGTAGATATAATGTTGACATGCGATTTCAAATTACAAGTGGTTTTTTTCACTCTAAAGGCGATAAGATCGGTATAGATCGATTTGACACTGAATATAATTGCGTGGCAAAGAAAGTTAATTTTACGATGTTCCAAAATAAGCCTTTTTCGAAACTTCCATTTTAGCCCAAGAACATTAGGTTTCACTAGAGAAAAAAATCGGAGAAAGCTGATTTTTTCAGGGAATGTCGAGTACATGTCACTGAACGATTAGACAAAAGTCCCCTAAAATCCCAGTTGAGCTTTTTTTTCTACAGCCTTTTTTCGAAAACGCGTTTGAAAAAAATCAAAAAAAATCGCACGAACTTTGTAACCTCGAATTGATCCAACTGTATTTTTTGTTTACGCGTATTTCGAGCTACATAATGTCTAATATACATTTACCTAGAGGAAAATGTGCATTCTGTGACAATTTCTGCGAAAAATTATTGAAAATTCACAAAAAAGTATCGGATTTACGCAAAAAATGACGATTTTCCTAACGGATTTGCCCAAAGGGTCGTAGTACAGAACGGGATGTTAGTTGGACAGACGATAAAAAATCCACCACCATTTCAAGACTTTTATCATTGCTTTCAAAATAGACATTATGGAAGACCCCCTCTGCTTCTGGCCGAGTTCCCCTTTTGGCATAAACTTCGTCAGCATGAGAACTCAACTATTTTCGGGCTTGGGACCGAACAGACACGTCTGTGTCTGGCAGCATTAGATCAATAAATAATATTTACAGAATGTACAAAAATCAATAAATAATATTTACAGAATGTACAAATCAATCAACATGGATTAAGTTACATTGACTATTATCAACGCTATATACAGAAATGACATGACCTATATACATATTATTCATCGAACTCAGAAATTTCCGACAGGACAGTGTTTCTGTGGTTGTTACAAGAATCCGAACTGCAATTACACAAACCTGAGCAAGAGAGTCCTGCCTTCTTACACCCACACCTTTTTGTACAAGCACTCTTGCAACCACAACTGATCAGATTCAGTAGGTTATCGGGGGCACATGGCTTTGTGGCTGCAGTCGGTACAAGAAGTCCATTGTCTAGCGACCACCCCCAATCCGTCGGAGGAAGCGAAGTGCCCAGCCATTGTTGGACCTGGAGATAACATCTGTAGACATGTTGTTGTGCAGCATCGCTGCTTGGTGGGAGTGAGGCTAGGTCGATGGGTTTATTCAGTTTAGATTTTGCTACATAACGCTTGTAAGTGACATATCTATATTGGTCGAGAGAGGAAACAGTTTTACTCCCGTATAAGATCAGGAGAAGTTGTTCCCCGGCAGCGGCTACTGCACTTGGTGTACTGTCATCCGCCAAAATTGTGTTGACATACTGTTGTGAGTCGCTAGTAACATCGGAGACAATTGTACTGAATACTTTCTTCTTACCAACTCGAAAGAGTGCAGAAGTAGTGTCACAACCACTTATAGAATCTGCTACAAGGAGGTTGCTTCTATGGTCACCCATTTTGGTTGCTATTTCACTAACTGAAACTAGTAAGTTTGGGGTAATGGAATACATCATGTGAATATTACATCCCGGTTGAACTCGAGAGGTAAGAATGACTAACAAGTCTGTGTCTGTTCCCACAACGACAACATTGTTGTCATCTTGAGCGATGTCAAGTGCAGTTTCGGCTATCAGTACATCAGCATCAGCCTCGGCCTGCTTGGACTGAATATTGATAGCAGATAGCTCCTGCATTAGAAGATCGATCAGTTGGGTTTTGTTCTTGGCATTTGCAAGAAAATCGGATTGGGGTGTGGTGGCTGGTAACTCGGGTGAGATATTGATATCAATGGAATACCTGTCTTTAGATCTACGGGCTTGTTCCATGCCCTTTGTCGACATTGTACAAGCATAACCATCAAAAACAACCACGACGTTCGCCCCAAAATGTCTCACTAGATAATTGGAATATGATGTACATATGTCCTTATATGACGACTGTTTAGGCCATACAACTGCCCTCAGTAAAAATCCACCATCTACAACAAACAGAGAATGTTCTGGGATTTTAGTTTGCTCGGAACCGTATGTTTTGAGGATCTTACCGAGCGTGCTTTTCTGTGTCTTCCTCATTCCAGCAGAATCAAACAATGCTGGTGGTTTCGGGGCGAGTTCATATTTGAGATACTCTTCCATCTCTGCTTGTGACTGAATAACACATGTGATGCGGTTGAACAGAATTGTGGGGTCAATCACTACCTTACTTCCACGGACTTTGATGCTATTTGCCATCGATGCGAAAGACTTCACAGTGTCAACACGTCGTAGTTTGATGCTGTTGAACGTTTTGCTTACAACATTCGATACGCATCATTCACCAATTTTGCGAACTTGGTCACAGTTCACAGTTTCGTCGTCCACAAGCCCGGTCGCTATAGAGACTAATTGTAGTGGATCTCTATTCTGAAAGGGGGAATGCACTCTGAGCCAGTTCAATAATTTGGTGATATCATTGGCATCAGTCAATTGTGAACTTTGACGGAGATCCCGATGTTGGTCGCCATGAACAAAATTTTCGAGAGCATTACATATCGGAAGGCAAAGAGGTAGTCCATGTACCCATTTCGCAACAGTGCTATCGGTTATTCCCCTGCCATGTGTGAGACCACCAGGGAGCTTGAACATTCTCATTAAACACTGCTCTATGGTCTGATCAGAATATATCCCGTCTCAGAATTTATCTGAGCGCCTTATGGTAAAGTAACCTTTCTCAGTGAACAACTTCAAATCATCCTGTTGCATTATTTCTGTTAGCTCATTCATCTGCTGCAAATAGAGATGAGAACTTTTTGCGTATGCAAAATGACCACCTGCGTGAAATACTGGAATCATATTGCGAACACAATATGTGTGGAGTTCCCAGTCGCCTGTGCGCTCTGCTCTCAAGAACAACTGGAGAAGACCCATTTGCTCGTAGTATTGTACCCAAAGCTTTCCTGTGCGTCCTACGGACGCATTCTGGAGCAGTTCGTGTAATTTTGACAGTAGATGGTTGACACTTTCTTGATTGGCAGCGTCAGCTGTTGTACAGTCACCTCTGGCAAGTCCACAGAATATTTCATTGACTTCAGTGCAGTCTATGTTATCTAGTGTTCGGCTTTCTTCAAACACAAGTTTTGTAATGGCAATTTGTGTTAGCAAATGGGCACGAACTGCTCTTGAATATGCATGACCACTGATCAAATGATGGATTGACCCACCAGCATAAACAGTCCCCCAAAGTTCATCCAAGCCGCTACCAGCCATGATCGAACCAATTGCCCCCTAAATATGGCATAATCATATGGAAGCCGCCGAGTCTAACGAAAACTTTTGTCAACTTATCTGACGAAGATACAATCTCTGTACAATACAAATTTGTTTATGAGTACACATCAAGGGCGTGCACACATTACATGCCAATGCATCTTGAGTGTAGGCGAACACCACATTATGTGATTTAATCGAACATGGAAATTGAAACAGTGATGCTATAATACGGTATTTGAATGAGAAAAGTCGATGCCGTTTGAATTTGAGTTTAGGGGGTATGGTTAATATTTCACACGTTTCACCAGTTCATTATGGAATAAATGACTATTGTTATATATCATTATAAAGCCACTGCTTTTCTGCAATTTTTGATATATAATTTAACTCCCAAAGTAGTCGTAGATTTGATTTAATGGACGTTGTGTACCGTTGTGTGTATGAAAACAATAAATTTTTTTTTCGTAATTTTGTACATTTTCGTGAATATTTCACCATTGAGTGTGAGGATTGGAACAAAGTTGGCATTTTCTGTTGGGGATATGTATTCTCAATATAATTCAGCGATATTTATGATTCTCACCCTACTAAGGCGAATAAGAATGAGAAATATGGAGCTGGGTGGAATTTTTTTTAAAATTTTTTTTTTCATAAAAAAACGCTGTAACTAAAAAAGCTCAACTCGGATTCGCGGGGACTTTTCACACTTTATCCGCAATGTGTGTCCCGGAAACGTATAAAAAAATCAGCTTTCTCCGATGTTTTTCCTTACTTTCTCATTTTTATGTCTAATGTGCCTGGACTATTTTGGCTTTTAATCAATGCAAGGTCACAGGTCGCGAGGTGTAAACATTTCAAGAAAACACGTTGTGAGCAATGGGAGAAAAGAGCAGATGAAGTGCTTCAGACCCCATCACGTTCATTAGTGCGAGTTAAAAAACATTTAGCCAAGGTTACCATTTGGCAAAGACAGTGGCAATATTGTATGAGAACTTTCATTATTTCGAATTAGGTTCCTGACGCTATTTTGCCGGCTCTGTGGCCATCGACACTTTTTCGACAACTTTCGGGGATTCCCCAAGCCGAGAAACTGCGTGCAACGAGTGTTCCCTTGTTGCCATTCAAAACAAGTCCTCGCCCCCGTAAAAAAGTCTTCAAAACTGCGGTATCGCATCGTTTAAGGTCGTCTAAGGTTTCCCTTTTAGTTAATTCGAGTGTTGACATTGGGTATACGAATTTAAACTTGATATTTCAGAAAATTAGTTGTCTTGGCTGATACAGAACTCAGCGCGACGAATATGGAAATCGCTTTGTTTACACTCCGCGACCTTACATAGATTAAAAGCCAAAATGGCAGATTCGAAAAAGGCTTTTTTCATTGCAGATGAACAGTTAACAGTGTTGTTGTTCTCTTATTTCGAACTCTTTGGGTTGCACACAAAACTTGAAAATAGAATACCGGAAGTTCTGTGACAAATACAGTTCGGCCTTCAATCAAATGATATTTTCGTACAAACACAATTATGACGAATGCCTTTAATGTTTGTGTGAATATATTTTTGTTTTCAAACCTAATTATCCAGTTTTATATTTTACGTATCGATAATAACAAAATTATAATATTGCGAAATAAAGGCGTAATGATCCATTTCTAAAAATGCCATCTCTGAACAAGGAAATTAAAAAGTTGTCCTGCAATTTCAACTTTGTCTCGCAATAATGGCATTATCAGTGCAACTTTCCTCAGTGAATGTATTGAGCGTTTTCAATTCCACCACCTTGCAGATTTGAAAAGAATATGGCCGTTTCTGTAGTTCTTAGATCCTTGAAAACAATATTTTGCCCAAGTTCTCGATTTGCCTTAAGTGGTTACAAAATCGCCATGTGACTGATTCCCTCATGATGAATTCAAATGGAAGCTTATGTCTTTTTCGTGCATTTTCTTCGGAACGTTTGTAACAAATCAGGGACGAAATGGTAAAATATACGATTAAAAAAAAGTAGGGGATATCCAAACTGATGTTGATATTTTTGGAAAATGGTATTGGATACGCGTGATTGGACACATCAGTATGTTACCAAGTTTAGTGTGGATCATGGATGTCACCGGCCCACGAAAATTTCGTGCAAGTTTTTCGCACGAGCGCCACGTTAATCCTTTACCTAACGTATTGGCCAAAACTGGCCAGCGCTATTCTCAAAAACCGCCAATTAGTTTTCATTATTTTTTTCATTTTTTTGTCTCAAAAACATAGGTTATGGCCCCTCGTTGGAACGAGCTCGTTCCAACGAGGGCTCATAACCTATGTTTTTGAGACAAAAAATAAAAAAAATTAGTTATTCAAGGATGTTTTTTGCAAGTGTCGTCTGCTTTTCATGTTAGGTAAAGGGTTAACGGATGGAAGAGAGAACCAACGGGCAGTGGCGAACAACAGTCAAAAATTAGTTATTCAAGAATTATTTTTGCAAGTGTCGTCTGCTTTTCAGGTTAGGTGAAGGGTTAATGTCAGTTGGATACTTTTTGAAATTTTATTTGTACTGGACGGGCTTTTTTGGAGGTTTCGTCGTTCTTTTCTTGGTATAAACTCGTTCATCGATAGTTTCTGGTCGAAACGTAACTTTTGAGGTACGCGAAGACTGACACGTGACAAACGTTTACGTGCCGTTGGCCTGTTGGAAGCTGGCAACAGACACTCTGCAGTGGCTCAAATTCTCAACTTTACTCAATCGGTGATTAGCAAGTTGTGGTCACGCTACCGTCAGACAGGAAAACTTGATGAAAGACGTCGGTCAGGTCGTCCAAGGGTGATAACTGCTGACCAGGATCGATTCATCCGAACCACAGAATTACGTAACCGCCATCAAAGTGCCTCAGAAATTGGACAGTAGCTGCACCGAGCGACAGATGTGCGAGTCAGTGGTCAGACTATCCGAAATCGCATAAACAGCTGGAATTTGTGCGCTCGACGACCTCGAATAATTCCACATTTGACTGAACGTCACATCGCAGCAAGGTGTAATTGGTGTGCAGCACGGCAGCGCTGGAATAAGCGTCGGTGGAGTAACGTCATGTTTTCCCACGAATCGAGGTTCACTCTCGACTTCCACGAGAGGCGAAACAGAGTGTGTCAGCGGCGGAACGAACGATACCATGGGACGTAACCGTTAGGCAGCACGATCGTTTGGGTGGTGGATCGGTTATGATGTGAGGAGGCATAACTATGACAAGCAGAACAGCATTACATGTCATCCAAGGGCGTGTCACAGGGCAATATTACCGTGACATTATCAGCTCGTGTGGTGCCATTTGTGCGACGCCACGGCCGTCGATTCATTTTCCAAGATGACAATGCAAGCGCACACAGGGCCCGTGTCGCTACAGACTTCCTTCGGGAGTAGAACATCACTACTCTGCCTTGGCCAGCACTAAGTCCAGACCTTTCACTAATCGAGCACGTCTGGGATATGCTTGGCAGGCACCCACGACAAGGCCAACAGCCCCCTACCCATTGTCCAAGACATCGCCGCTGCATCACAGGAAGAATGGAATAACATCAGTTAAGCTGATATTGGACGTTTGGTGAGGAGTATGCCACGTCGGATCCGCGCTTGTCTCGCGAACCGAGGAGGATGTACAAGGTATTGAGGTCTTGGACTGAATGTGGTAAATGCTCTGATTGGCCGTCCATGTCTTCTGAAGCTCAGTGTGTAGAATGTGCTTATGAGACACCCAACTATCACAGAAATCATTCACCAAATGTCACAGTGCAATGCCTCAACTGTTTTTTTGATGAAAATATAAATATATGTTTTCATATATCTCACTTTTATCAAATATCCCAGCAAGTTGTAATTAATATATCATTTCCTTTTTTGGAATAGTTTATGTTTTCTCCGAAACCCAGTAATTTAAATTACCCTGCTGTCCTCATTTATCCTTTTTATCAGTATTTTGTGCACTGGTGAAAATTTCAAAAATATTCCAAAAGTTTTGTTGAACGACCCCTCAAACACAGACTGTAATGATCTGATTTCATTGCCTGGGACTAGTTAATTTATATTAATCCATCATAAGAAATCAGTTTAGTATGGCATTATAAACCAAATGAGTTTTTCACTTTTCTCTGTTTCAACAAGAATATGTTGCTCTGGTTACCACATTTATTTTCCCAAATGCTTGATGGGAATCCTGGAGTAGCTGTTTCCTCTCAGTCACATTTGTGACCATTTTCTGCTGTGTGCACCGGTATATTATATTTCAAGAATGATTGGAGATTTGGGGAATAATGACCCAGGGAAAGGCTCCCTAAGAAGCCCCCCCCCCCCCCCCACCCCCTGCGCAATAACGGAAACTCTAATTTGATCATTACTGAATTCCAATATTTGCCAAATTGGTCAATGGTCACTGACTGACTGAAGCTGAAATCCTCGATTTTCAAACTCATCTTGTGATCTGCAATCATACTTTAACCCTTTAACCCTTTACCCAACGAATCGGCCGCATCCGCCCGCGTAATATGCAAATTCAGCATTTGAAAAAATATTATTTTTCCAAAAATTTCAACAAAACCATATTCCAACGAGGGGTCACATGATATGGTTTTGTTGAAATTTTTTGAAAAATTCAAGAAAATGATATTTAAAATAATAAATTTTGATATCGTCTGCGTTGGGTAAAGGATTAAGACTTTAATTATCCTGACGTTCAAACGTCACTGAGAATTCCGTTTCTTCAACGTTTTTTCAAAATGCGACGTCAGACGCCGAAAAGTACAAATAACAAGATATTTTTCACATTAGTGATTATCTGATTGAGGGCTAGATTATTTTTAGTGGTCTGAATTTGTTATTCATTATTACAAATTATTGGAGTGTGTACACAGCACAGGCACTCTCCAATAATTTGTAATAATACAAATTTATATAAACAAAATATTATTTGTGTTTGACTGAATATGAAGTATAAGCAGCAAGGAAAGTGTTGGCTTTTGCTCTTGGTATCCTCATTTATTGAAAACCCTGATAGTAGCTTCTAGCACTCAACCAGTTAAGAAGTCTTGACTGCAAGATTATATTACTATTTTAAGCTGCGATAACATTTGGCTCAACGGTTGTCACTGCGCACTATTCGGGAGAAAATAGGAATTGAGGTTAAAACTTTATAAAAAAAAATCGAAAAAAGGTATCAAAGCGCTGTTTGATTTCGTACGTCATAAGACGTAAAAAAGTATCAAAGAGTTAATTGAGCTTAAATTACCTTAACTGCCTTTTTAGAAACATTATTTTAGGCTTGAATAATTCTCCGTCTGTGTTGGCATGTAAATTTGAGCTGCGCAAAAATAAGAAAATGCATTCATACTGCAAATACAGGGTTTGATCCAAGTAGATTGGGAAAGGGACCTTTTTCTTGGTCTTAGGAAAATTATTCAATTGGTCATCTAAACTTAAATCCACCTGGACGCTCTTTTCCAGAGAGAATACAATTTAAAATGGATATCAGTTTCACTTTGTTATGATTAACAATCAGTAGAGCACAATGGCTATGTAACCTGTTTTTGCTGAATAAGTTTGAGGATAATAGTGTTTTCTATCAGAAATCGGGAATTTTATTGTATGTACCCCATTGGGAAATGGGCCTTATTTCGGCCCAGAAACGGGCCTAGATTAAACCTTGAAATATATTAAAAACAGCATTCTTACTCTGGACGTTGCATTCTTACAATATTTAAAAATATTGACTTTGAATGAAAAATAGGTTCCATGTGTAGAATAGATACATGTGGACCTTAAGTTTTTCCTATCCAAGCGCTTCTCCAAATATCTTAAATGTTATAGTTCCGAGTTATAGATACCATGCACATATCATGCTGGCAGTTTTATTAGTTGAATAGACACTTCTTCTTTTTTTGGACTTTTTAATGCTTTGATTTGAGTTATCTGCCTTTGCAGTGATATGTATTTCACGCCTTTGCTTTTATTTCAATAAAATAGGCGCTTTTTCTGTAAAAACCGCAGCGAACAATAATTTTTTTTTTTAGTATTGTCCTTGAACAATACGGTTCACGTGCGCGGGCTATTTGACCGATTTCGTTTTTTGCGTTTTGATTATTTTTGGCAGTAATTTGTGTTTTTAATATTTTTTAATAAACTGTGGGCGTGCAATAAATAGAGGATATGGAATGAGTGTTTTTCTCATATAATATTTATGAAACGAGTCTAAGAATTTTCCGTTTTGGCGAGCCTCTGGTGAGCCCAAACGGAAAATTTGGACGAGTTTCATAAATATTATATGAGAAAAACACTCATTTCATATTTTATTTATCATAGGACACACACACGCACAAATTAGCCACTTAGTATGACTTTTTAACCCATCACCTAACTTGAGTTGCAGACGGCTCTTGGAAAAAACATCCTCGTATAACTAAAAAATTTCATTTTTTGCTTCCCAAACATAGGTTATGACCCCTCATTGGAACGAGCTCGTCGAGCTCGTTCCAATGAGGGGTCATAACCTATGTTTTGGAAGCAAAAAGTGAAAATATAAAAAAAAATGAATGGCGTTTTTCTTGGAGGTAAAAGATTAATACAATTTAACCACCCTAAATAGGGCAGATAACGTAAATTCTCCCTACCGAAATTATGCAAATGTGACCCAGTTGTATTTTGTTTAGCCAATCAAATTGTCCAGTTTTGGAATTGACCAATGAAAGGTCCCAACTCTAATTATGCAAATTATGAAAATGTGGCCAGTTGTATTTTGTTCAGCCAGTCAAATTGTCTATTTTTAAAATTGACCAATGAAATTGACGGAAGGATTTATTTATCACTGATTAATATAAAAACAAAATATCAAATGTTTTGAAGTGAACAAAACAGACGAGTCATATGATAAATATAGAATAGCATACGCGTTCGAACTTTCATTTTTTACCGCACGAGGTCGATTTCGGCGGAGGGATAATATTGAACAAGAAGCGGAAGGCTTCGAGTTCAATATTATCCCTCCGCAAACATCGACTAATATTTTTTCAGTAAACTGCAGGCATGCAATAAATACAGAAAATCATACGCGTTCGAACTGTCATTTTTTGCCACACTCCATCGATTTTGGCGTACGGCTTCTCGTTCAATATTATCCCTCCTCCCAAATCGATCTCGTGATGTAAAAATGACTGTTCGAACGCGTATCCTGCGCATCATTTGTGATGCTGGATACGTCGCATTGTAAAGTCAAGCCGGGAAAGTGGTTTTAAGCTTTCTTCTTGTGTTTGATTACATTCACTATGTAGAGCTTTCATAATATTCTTTCTTGTGTACTCTAAAATCAGTTGGGTTAAAAATTGACCCAAATCAGCTGGATCGAGTGAATAAGAACCCAATTGGGTTCACATTCACTCTAGTCAGTTGCTTTGGGTTGATTTTAACCGAAGTGATAGGGAGCACGGTGGCTCAACAGTTACATTATTGGACTTCAAACCGAATGTTTACAGTTCGACCCCCGCAAGGGGTAACTGCGTTGTGTCCTTGGGCAAGGCACTTCATCTCTATTTTCCGCGCGGGGGCACAGTGGCGCTGTATACTAAGGCGTACTGGGTGTCAATATCACATTTGTCTTCAAGCAATGCTAGCCCTGTTGGCGTAGAGTTAGTATGTTGGGGAGCCTGACAGATGCTCGCCGTTGCTCTGCGGTTCTCTCCGGGTTCTCTGGTTTCTTCCATCCGTAAAAAGTATCCGACATGAGGTGACCCTGACTGTCGAGAGTTCCGTTAAACCCCAACGAATAAAAAAAATGAACCAACTGATTTTAAATCATGATTGAAAGGCCTGATTGACAGGTTACATTCAAGGCTACTGAGCCCCAGCAGCGTCTGGTATTTCAATGAATATCCATAATCTATATGCCAAAATGCTACACAATATTTAATTGTATTGATGGGATTCATTTATTGAATATCTTATCAGAGTGAGGGAGTCATTGCGTTGATACTTCACATGTGGCTTGAATTCCACCAACAGTATCCGATTCTGTGAAGTCAGAAACTTCTATCAATTATTCCCTCTTACTTGTGATTGTAGGTTTGATCGTCAGAATTGGTATATGGTTGTTACTGTAGTCATGTGTGATAAATATAGAATAAACGTATAGTGTTTTCAAGTAAAAAAAATTATTCTACTCGTAGAATTAAGAATGAAACCGACTCGCCAGAGGCTCGTCGGTTTCATTCTTAATCCTACTCGTAGAATAATTTTTTTTTACTTGAAAACACTACGTTTATTTTGTTTATCCCATAATTTTTTTTTACAGGGCAGTCGCGGCTAAATCGTGCTGTTACTCGCTACAAAACACAGCGAGAAGTGAGGAGCACATTGGTCCAATTCAATCGACCAGCAACATTGGCAAAAATAAACAAGGCACCGTAATACATTTCTGTCTAAAAAATAATTCCCCCACAAACTTGAGCTAAACTTGCAAAAATACTTCAAATGTACAGTGTGTGGTGTTTTCTAATGGCCCTATGTAATACTTTTAAAAAGGTTTAAAGAAAACAACAATTGAACTAGAGAAACAGAATTTACTGCATCCAGTAAATTCAAGTCTGTGTGAAAAGGGTTAAAGTATCAGGAATAAACTCTACAGAAAGAGAATTTATGGAGGCTTATCTTCTGGTGTAAAATATTTTTTAACAAATCAATAATGGTTTTTAGTTAACAGCATTTACAGATATTCATACAGGAATCAGAACAATTTTTATAAGAAACCATAAAGAAAAGGCATATATGTGACTAGCATTCAAAGGGTTCGATACACGAATCAGAAATGGACAATTTTGGCTTTGCCCACTAATTTGAGTGATGAAATACATTCATAAACTTTAGAAATACATTAAGGTGTAAATGCAGTTCCCAGTCTTTCTGAATAATATGCACTTGATGACCTCATTCAGGTGGACCGTATTGAATCTCCCGCACTTTTTAACTCAGTCGGTGTAGTCCCATGCCTACATCTACACTGAAGAATGAGCGCAACCCACTTTGAAATAATGGCTCCACCAACTTCAGATCTGTCATTCAGATGGAACGGGTGAAAAAAACATAGATGAGTGCAAACTTGTTATTGTTAACCTGCATGCCAAAATGAATCGAGATAGGACGATCCGTATTTGAGTTGTCGCGCTGACAAAGGGTGCATAGACTCTATGTCGGAGATATTGTCATAAAAACCTTGAAAAACCCAAGAGCTCATTTGAAGGCCTGCTCATAAAAGAGCATCTAGTGACATAAACAAGGCATACATAAAACTAGAACTTCTCTAATAAATTAGTTTTAAACAGTCATAGCACTAACACAGTTAACAGTAAGTCAACTATGTCAGTATTGCATATTTTACCGGCATCCTGACAGTATTGTGATAGGTTTCAATAACAAATCTAGAGTGTAGTTTTACAATTACATGTACACTGGAATTCTTCATTATCAAGTTGTTTGTTTTTATATTAACTTGGTTTGGGAATTAATTCTGTACAATGAGATTAAATAAATAGATCATGTTATTGTATTTGACAGTCACAGCTTTCTCCCCACTGCTTTTTGTGAAATTCTTTCATGGAGAAAATATTCATACAGGAATCAGAACAATTTTTCTTAGAAACCCGAAAAGGCATATTTGTGCACACTATTTATAGGGTTCGATCAAGGAATCAGAAATGGACATTACTGCCGCTACCATTTATTTGAATGATGAGATACATGTATAATCTTCAGAACTGCATTAATTGGTATAAAATGAAATTCCCAATAGGTCGAAAAAGTATGCAGTTAATGACCTCTCTTGACCGCATAGAGGTGGACCACATTTTTAACCTCCAGCAAGTTTCAACTCATTTGGTGTAGGTACCATTACTACAGGTCATACTAAACCTGAAGTATGAGCATAAACTACTTTATAAATATTGGCTCCACCAACTCCGGATCTGCCATATTTGTAGATGATGGCAAATGTTCATATTAGCAAGGCAATGATGAAGTGCATGCATGGTACCTCTGGAAAATATATTGCAAGTAAAAAGGTTCAGTAATGTTGGAATGTAGACGTTGAAAGGCCTTGAAGACCCCCAAGAGCCTGTTTGAGGACTTATTGGCATTGTCAAAATACCGAGGTCCCATTTATATCCATGTGTGTTTAGAACAACACTGTGAGAATGGAAATAGTTTTCATTATTCTCAATGATTTTTTCGAAGAGAGGTGCACCATCGAAGTGCAGTACGCTTTAGTACACAGCGCCACCGTGCCCCCATATTAAGATTTTCAGAGGGTTAAAATATTCGCTTTAAATATTCCATTTTAATCCTTTAACCCTTTACCCAGATGGTAGAGGTGCAGGCTGCAAGCCGAGAGGTCCTCGGTTCGAATCCCACCTGCGGCAACCGCGTTGTGTCCTTGGGCAAGACACTTCACCCCCATTGCCCACGTAGGGGCACGGTGACGCTGTGTACTAAGGCGTACTGTACGTCGATGGTGCACCTGTCTTCAACCAATGCTAACCCTGCTTGTGTGGAGTTGGTATGTTGGGGAGCTGACAGTTGCTCGGTGGTTCTCTCCGGGTACTCCGGCTTCCTCCACCCGTAAAACTGTCACGGTCATGGTTAGCCATTGTGCAGAAATATGTGACCTTAAAACACCAATAAAAATAAAAAAAAACCTTTACCCAACGAATCGGCCGCATCCGCCCGCGTAATATGCAAATTGAGAAGTTGAAAAAATATTAGTTCCAACGAGGGGTCCCATGATATGGTTTTGTTGAAATTGTTTGGAAAATTTGAAAAAAATGATATTTGAAATAATAAATTTTGCTATCGTCTCCGTTGGGTAAAGGGTTAAATGGAGGCGCAATGGCTGAGTTGGCAGAGGTGCAGGCTGCAAGTCGAGCGGTCCTCACTCTGTCCTTGGGCAAGACACTTCACCCCATTGCCTATGTGGGTGCATGGTGGCGATGTGTACTAAAGCGTACTGCACATCGATGGTGCACCTGTATTCAACCAATGCTAACCCTGCTTGTGTGGAGTTAGTATGTGGGGAATCTGATAGTTGCTTGCTGTTGCCCGGAGGTCCTCCTCCCCAGGTACTCTGGCTTCCTCCGCCCGTAAAACTATCCTGGTCATGGTAAACCACTGTGCAGAAATATGTGAAATTAAACACCAATAAATAAATAATCCTTTAAAAAATGAGCTCATTCCAATGAAGGGTCATAAGCTATGTTTTTCAAGCAAAAATGAAAAAGTAATTAAAACTGAATAGACATTTCTGTGTATAAAGCTGACCGGTTTTTGCCATTATGTTGGTTAAAGGGTTAAGAATCCCTTAGTTTGGAAAGCACACTGAAAAGGTGTCCCATTCCACATAGAATTAAATGTTTCAGAAAAGAGAGCAAAAAACATTCTGTAGCCATGAGTTATATTAAAGATATTTTTTTACTCACATCGAAGTATTAAGAGGGTTAAAATCTGACCATTCAAATATTCCATTTTATTACTTTGTAACTATGATAGGTGTTTCGAGAAAGCCACACACCACTCCATCCCAAAACCTCTCAATCCTGAGTTATGATTGAGAATAAATAGATTTTAAAAAAAAAAATGCTTTGAAAAGTGAAGGTTTCTCTCTCTCTTCAATGACTGAGACTGAAGCTTTCTAACATGATACAACATAAATATACAGTGCTGTTCAATGTAACAAAGAATTCTATCTCAGCTTTCTCTCTGGAGATTTCTGTCACTTCAACAGCTAGGCCCACCTCGTGTCGTACAGTTTTTATGGATGGAGGAAACCAGAGAACACAGAGAACCACCAAACAACAACAAGCAACTGTCTGGATCCCCAACATGCTAACTCCACACAAGCAGGGTTAGTGCAAGTGTATCATTGGCATGCAGTATGTTTTAGTACACAACATCACTATGCCATTATGTGGGCAATGGGGGTGAAGTGTTTTTGCCCAAAGACACAAGGCAGTTGCCGCAGATAGGATTCGAATTGAGAACCTCTCGGCTTGCAGCCTGCACCTCTAACTGCTTAGCCACCGTGCCCCTCTATGAATGTAATGGGAATACTTTAGAGGCTTATTTTGGGGATAAAATAGTTTTAAAGAAATAAGAAATAGTTTTTTAATGACAGTATTTATAGATATTCATTCAAAAATCAGTTAATTTTTTCCAAGAAACCAGATAAGGTATATATCTTCACCGTATTCAAAGGGACAAATCAAGGGAATGCACAAGGAGGTTCAAAAATATGATTTCCAACAATTCTGGTAATAGCCCTCGTGACTCCTGTTCGACCTTGGCCCAAATTTTGAATCTCCATCGAGTGTCGACTCGTTGGTATTGGTCCCAGGTCCATACATCATACCATGCTTGAAATATGAGCATGACCCACTTTCACGAATTTCGGCCGCACCAACTTTTTATGTAAAAATGGATGTATGGACTTCAGGAATGCTTTAGGGAGTCAAAAAATGTGATTTCCAGCAATTCTGAAAAAATGCACTCAATGACCACAAGTGACCTCCGTAACCTTGACCCACATTTTTGAACCTCCATCAAGTGTCAACTTATTTAGTGTTGGCTCCAGGTCCATGCATCACACCATCCTTGAGATATGAGCGTGACCCACTTTCAAAAATTTTGGCCATGCCCACTTTTTTCATGAAAAAATGCACATCTGAATTTTGGGGAAGC
The DNA here is from genome assembly GCA_031216915.1 of Pictodentalium vernedei. Classification (NCBI taxonomy): domain Eukaryota; kingdom Metazoa; phylum Mollusca; class Scaphopoda; order Dentaliida; family Dentaliidae; genus Pictodentalium; species Pictodentalium vernedei. The sequence continues at coordinate 193,703,856 of CM062291.1, read as the reverse complement.
ATTTGGAGGTCAAAAAATGTGATTTCCAGCAATTATGAAAAATGCACTCATTGACCCCTGAGTGACCTCGGTGATCTTGACCATATTTTGAATCTCCATCAAGTGTTGACTCATTTGGTGTTGGTCCCAGGTCCATACGTCATACCATGCTTGAGATATGAGCGTGACCCACTTTCAAAAATGTTGGCCACGCCAACTATTTTTACGTCAAAATGCATGTGTGTATGTCAGGAATGCTTTAGGGTGTCAAAAATGTGATTTCTAGCAATTATAAAGAATGCACTTAATGAACCCTAGGTGACCTCCATGACCTTGACCCATATTCTGAATCTCCATCGAGTGTCGACTCATTTGGTGTTGATCCCAGGTCCATACCTCATACCATGCTTGAGATATGAGCGTGACCCACATTCAAAAATTTTGGCCACGCCCACTTTTTTCATGAAAAAATGCACATCTGAATTTTGGGGAAGCATTTGGAGGTAAAAAAATGTGATTTCCAGCAATTATGAAAAAAGCACTCATTGACCCCTGAGTGACCTCGGTGACCTTGACCCATATTTTGAATCTCCATCGAGTGTCGACTCATTTGGTGTTGGTCCCAGGTCCATACGTCATACCATGCTTGAGATATGAGCGTGACCCACTTTCAAAAATTTTGGCCACGCCCACTTTTTTTACTTCAAAATGCATGTGTGTATGTCAGGAATGCTTTAGGGTGTCAAAAAATGTGATTTCTAGCAATTATAAAACATGCACTTAATGACCCCTAGGTGACCTCCATGACCTTGACCCATATTCTGAATCTCCATCGAGTTTCGACTCATTTGGTGTTGATCCCAGGTCCATACGACATACCATGCTTGAGATATGAGCGTGACTCACTTTCAAAAATTTTGGCCATGCCAACTTTTTTTACATCAAAATACATGTGTGTACGTCAGGAATGCTTTAGGGGGTCAAAAAATGTGATTTCTAGCAATTATGAAAAATGCACTTAATGACCCTAAGTGACCTCCGTGACCTTGACCCATATTTTGAATCTCCATCGAGTATCAACTTCTTTGGTGTTGGTCCCAGGTCCATACGTCATACCATGCTTGAGATATGAGCGTGACCCACATTCAAAAATTTTGGCCACGCCCACTTTTTTACGTCAAAATGCATGTGTGTATGTCAGGAATGTTTTAGGGGGTCAAAAAATGTGATTTCTATCAATTATGAAAAATGCACTTAATGACCCCTAGGTGACCTCCGTGACCTTGACCCATATTTTGAATCTCCATCGAGTGTCGACTCATTTGGTGTTGGTCCCAGGTCCATACGTCATACCATGCTTGAGATATGAGCGTGACCCACTTTCAAAAATGTTGGCCACGCCCACTTTTTTCACGTCAAAATGCATGTGCGTATGTCAGGAATGCTTTAGGGGGTCAAAAAATGTGATTTCTAGCAATTATGAAAAATGCACTTAATGACCCCTAGGTGACCTCCGTGACCTTGACCCATATTTTGAATCTCCATCGAGTGTCGACTCATTTGGTGTTGGTCCCAGGTCCATACGTCATACCATGCTTGAGATATGAGCGTGACCCACTTTCAAAAATTTTGGCCACGCCCACTTTTTTAACGTCAAAATGCATGTGTGTACGTCAGGAATACTTTAGGGGGTCAAAAAATGTGATTTCCAGCAATTCTGAAAAATGCACTCAATGACCCCTAGATGACCTCCGTGACCTTGACCCATATTTTGAACCTCCATCGAATGTCGACTCATTTGGTGTTGGTCCCAGGTCTGTAGGTCATACCACGCCTGAGATATGGGCGTGACCCACTTTCAAAACACCCCTACAGACACCCCTGATACCCCAGGAATCTGAAAAATATTCAGGGCTGAGAACTTGTGGCTGTCTATCAGCATTCCAAAAATCAACGAGAGAGGGCAATTCGTTTTCGAGTTATCTTGCGGACAAAAAAGTGATGAGAAGACAGAAGACAGGAGAAGAAGAAGAAGAAGAAGAAGAAGAAGAAGAAGAAGAAGAAAAAGAAGAAGAAGAAGAAGAAGAAAAAAAAGAAAAAAAAAAGAAAAAGAAACCGTGCAAAAACAATAGTCTGTGTGTTTCACACAGACTAACTATTAATTATGCAACACCAATGTGGTAGAGGTCGGCAAGTCCGTCTCTACTGCAGGAATAAATTCTTTCAGTGTTAAACCAACGGGGAAAATTTATCACCCTACTAGGTGAATAAAGCGAAAATTTATCCAAGGTTTTATTGTTCGAATAAACGGCCATTTATGGGTTAAGTTTAAATAGTTCAGGATGCCACTGGTCAGCATCCCACATGCTTGGGACCAAAACTATAAAACTGTTCGAATTTGATTTTTCCGAATTGTATTTTCTGCAAGTGAATATAAATGATGGAAACGAACCATTAGAGTTTCAAAAGATATGGCAGTTTGCCAACTGGCAAATTGCCACCACATCTTTGAATATGCTGATGGTTCATCTCAGTTAGTTAATTCCATAAATAGAAAATACAATTCTGAAATATACAACTGTAAAAGTTCTATAGTATTGGCTGCAGATGATAAGTGACAACCTGTTTTTTGTTTTATTTGAACTCAAAAACCTTTATTTTTCAGATATTTATATTTATTTTTCAGAATAATAACACAAATATAACACATTACATTACAGTTGAATGAGGTTATTGGGTTGTTATTTGTTAGAGGCGATTGATAATACGAATGCATGTATCAAGTATCAGGATTGAGTAGTTGGATTATCAAGTGGAGAATTGGAAATGCAGATGCTTGTATGGGTAAATACATACATCGTCCATACCATTTTGAAGAATGTTTTTTCAAACTTTTTTATTTTGTGTAGAATTTAGAACCATGCTGTAGAAAAGTGCATTTTAAATACAGTTTAAAGCTTTTTTCAGCTTTTAGTACAAAGACAGTGTTTTTAGCTCACCTTGACAAAGTCAAGCTGAGCTAATCTCATCGCTCTCTGTCCGCCGTCCGTCAGTCCGTCGTTCGTCGTCCGTCAACATCATGTTTTGGTCTTCCCCTCCCAAACCACGGCCAATTCAAGTGAACGTTTGTGTGAGTGATGGACCCAAAGGGGTGTTGTATTTTTGTTCAACTCAACATGTCCAGCCCCATAGGGTGGATGTGGGGGAAAATGTTCCAAAATATTAAAAAAATCTTCTTCTCATGAACCAGCGGATACAAAGACTTGATATGTGTTATGGAGCTTCCTTTTGAGGTGTAGAATCAAATTTGTTCAAACAAAGGTCGTGAAGCAATATTTGGCTTTATAATGGGAGGGGTAAGATTTTTGGCTCCGCCCAAAATATCTATTTTCTGAACCGATGGTCTGATTTGAACCAAATTTGGTATGTGGTATTATTGGGTCATAAGTACCTGACTCGAGCAAAAAAAAAAAAAAAAAACATTCCCGCATCCCCCATGGGTACAACAGGAGCTAAAATTAGAAATATTTTCAAACGCACATATTTCTGAAACCACACGGAACAGAGAACTCTTATTTGGTAAGAAAAATCTTTAGGACCAGTAGAATTGAACGGTAAAAAATTGCCATCGGTTATGTTAGGGTGTTCTGTTGAGGGCATCGAAAAAATGCTGAGTCAGCACATTTGCAAAAAATTTTAAAAATCGTTTCCCCAGAACCAATGGTCAGAATCTTTTGATTTTCAGTATACAACATCCAGAGGGGGGGGGGGGGCGGGGTGGGGGTGGGGGTGGGGGTGGGGGGGGGGGAGTCAGATACAAATTTGTTAAAATAGAGACGATTGGTTCATATTTGGACTCAATACAGGAGCCCGAATTTTTAACTTAGGGCAATATGGTGAATATTCTTTTAAAAATCTTCTTCAGAACCACCAGTCAGAATCTTTTAATGTTTGGTATACATCATTGCTATGGGGGTCAGATTCAAGATTGTTCAAACCAAGTCCCTAGGTTAATAGTTGGGCTTCCTATGGAAGCCCAATTTTTAACTCAGTTAAATATGGGGGATAATTTTTTAAAATCTTCTTCAGATCCACTAGTCAGAATGCTTTCATATTTGGTATACAACATCTCTAGGGGCCAGACGGTCAGATTCAAGTTTGTTCAAATCAAGTTCCTAGGTGTATATTTGGGCTCGCTATGGTAGCCCAAATTCGAACTTAGTGCAATATGAGGAAATTTCTGTAAAAATCTTCTTCATATCCACCAGTCGGAATGCTTTCATATTTGGTATACAACATCTCTAGAGGAGTCAGATTCGAGTTTGTTCAATTGGAGTGTCTGGGTTAATATTTGTGCTCCATATGGGAACTTGAAATTTAACTTAGTACAGTATGAGGGGGTTTCTTCAAAAATCTTCTTCTTCAGACTCACATGTCCGAATCATGTCATATTTGGTTTACAACATCTCTAGTGGGGTCAGATTCAAGTTTGTTCAAATTGGTTCCCTGGGATAATATTTGGGCTCCCTATGGTAGCCCAGTTTAACTTAGTGCAATATGACGAAATTTATTTAAAAATCTTCTTCTTCGGAGCCACTAGTCACTTTAAAATTTGGTGTACAGCATCTTGGGGAGGGGGGGCATTCAAGTTTTTTTCAAATCGGGCCCGTGTGTTAATATTTGGACTCGCTATGGTAGCCCCAATTTTTTTAACTTAGTGCAATATGAAGAAATTTCTTGAAAATGTTTCTTCTTCAGATCCAACTGTCAAAATGCTTTCATATTTGGTATACAACATCTCTAGGGGCATCAAATTCAACTTTGTTAAAATCGAGAGCCTGAGATTTTTTGATTTATTGGTTTACTTTACGGTATGCATAATACAGAAAACTATACATTAATCGCATCGAAAATAGTGGTAAAAAGTAGTAAGTAACAATTGCGTTTGTAAAGAAATACAAAAATAGTGTATTCCGTAGGGAGATGGCACAGCCAGATTGGCTGTCTACAAAGGTCATCTCCCTGTTAGCTCTACAGTTTTAGCTTGTGCCAGACCAACAATAAGAAATATAAACTAACAGATAGTTATCTTCATGCACTATGTATACTTATATATAACTAGTCATCCTGTCGACTTTTCCATGGATGCTTCCAATGTGGGCATTGTCTTTTGCATTATTAATAAGAGTGATCTGAGGAGTAAGAAGCGTTTATATCGGAAGCTGATAACGAGACCCAGAGTCAGAGAGCGAACACTATTAGACAAAAAACGAAGTAACTTGTTATTTTGTTTGTCAGTTCAGAATGTATAAGTAAATTAAGGTTTTGGAAAAGCCAAATTCCTAAGCTGTTAACACCATATAATTAGAAAGGATGAAGAGATAGATTTAGATTCCTAAGCAGTCTACGCAATATTTGTTATTACAGTTTACATTAACATCATACGATCTTAGCAATTTTTTTATCAACTCCTTTCTAAATGTGCCTCTAAGTGGGATATTGCGCAGTCTTTCATCCAGTGTGTTCCAAATTTTCGGGTAAGTAAATGTTGGGAGGGCATCTAGAGATCCAGTTCGAGATCTTTCTTCATGAAGCATGCCAGATTGTCTGGTGGATCTTCCACATCTATTTTCCACGGCACTGAAAAAAATATCAAAAGCTACGAGGAGATTATTATTTCGCCAGGCAAAGTAAAGCAGAGATGTATGGAGCACAAAAAGATCTCTGACATTTAAAATTTTGTCTTTTAGAAACAAAGGATCTGTGTGAGAGTTATATCGTGAATTGTTTAAAATTTTCATAGAACGTTTTTGCATTGAAAACAACTTATTTATACCTTTCGAGTTACCCCAGACAGTCTGTGCCAAAGTGGTCAGGCACGTTACTCAATATAATTCCGGAATTAATGTTGTTGGTTGTATGGTTTGAATAAATATGACCAATCAGTGTAGCTGAGTGCGTGGTTACCCTGGTAGGTCTGGTGGTGAACGGTAAAAACCCTTGACTAAACATTAAATCTGAATAGCGAGATGTTTGCTGATGAGACTCCAACTTTAAGAGATCAACATTTATGTCTCCCACATTGCACGACGGTTTCTTTTCCCTGTTGAGTGCGTCTGTAATACAATTTAGCTTAACCAGAAATAATAATAATAATGTTTTTACTTGAAAACACTACGTTTATTTTGTTTATCCCATAAATTTGTTTTACAGGGCAGTCGCGGCTAAATCGTGCTGTTACTCGCTACAAAACACAGCGAGAAGTGAGGAGCACATTGGTTCAATTCGATCGACCAGCAAATAGGTCCAAGTCAGCATTAGGGGGTGTATTTGATCTAGATAACTCCAATTAATCGAGACGATTTGCCATATTTAACTTCTACAAAAAGGGATTGTATGACGTATTGGGAGGCGGTGGAAATATTTCTCTCAGGGCTATGACATCAAATGTGTTCTCCGATTTCTGAAGAAAGGATAAAAGGTCACTTAGGGAATCCTAGTGAGCAGTTAGGCTTTGGACATTGATATGGAATAATGAAAATGTGTGCCCAATGTTTCTAACAGGCGACTGAAACTCATCAGGTAGGTAAGACCTTCATTCTGAATGGTCTTTAAAAGGCGTCATTTATATCGGCACATTTGTTGTCGCATAAAGTCACGAAGTCAAATTCCATACCACTCTGAATCTCGTCCAGAGTTTGTTACCCGCCATGATATTCGTTGAGGTCGACAGGACTAGTACTGCTGCAAAAATCAAGTGATTTGTTTTTAATCAATATAAAGGATGCGAAACAAAGGTTAACAATGCTGCTAGAAAATATACTTTGGAGATTACTAGTATGTTCTGATCGTCTGGCACAATCGATTGAATGGATGGTAAAACGGCGAGTACATGTGTATATAGAACATATAAATGTACATACAATGATGCACGCTAAGTGCTGCCTGAAATTTAACTCAATTTGTACGGAGTTGCCCGGCGGCCGCGGTGAAATATTATATATTTTACATGACATGTAGGGTACGAGTGTTTCCTCATATAAACTTGTGGTTATTGAGCAAATCTTCTGTATAATATCTAGAAGGGAAATTCTCTAAACCCACAATTAACAATGGCGCGATGTGGGTAAATGTAGCCGTAAAGAATTTCTATTTAATGCTTAACATTTACTTACTTATATAGGTGAAATTAGCGCCGTAAACAATTCGAAAATTGTGAAATCGATGAACCAAGGGTCGTAACTCCGTCAAAAAATTGGATGGAACTTGTTTTGGAACTTGATTAAGAGGTCATAGCTGCAAACTCACATGCAAAGAAAACTTGTGAGCAAAACCATGAATCACAAACATGTTAATCCTCAGGGCGATAGCTCTGTAGACCCTTTATTTCCGATAAAATTGTATGACGGATAAGGCTGGTTGTCGAACGTGTGAGGTTATACCATGAACAGAACTCGGTTGCATGGACACAGCAGACACTCTGACGGACAGATAGACGCACTCACAGAACAGTGGTTATTAGCTCACCTGACTTTCAGTCAGGAGAGCTATAGTGATCACTCACCTTCCGTCGTCCGTCGTCCGTCGTCCGTGAACATGGTGTTTGCGTCTTCTCCTCCCAAACCGCTGAACCAATTTAATTGATATTTGAGATAATAGTTTGTTATGACATCGCAATTTGATTTTGTTTAAATCAAGTTGCCCCGCCCGTGGGTAGGGCCACACCCAAAAAGTGTGCTGAAATCTTAAAAATTCTTCTTCTCATGAACCAGCAGTAGCAGAGACTTGATTTTGGTGTGCAGCTTCCTTTTGAGGTGTAGACTCAGATTTGTTCAAGAGAAGTTTGTGGGGCTATACTTGGCGTCGTTATGGGAGGGGCAAAATTTTTGGCCCCGCCCAAAATTTCTATTTTCCAAACCGAGAGGCTGATTTGAACCAAATTTTATGTGAGGGCTTATTGGGTCATAAGTACCTAATTTATGCTGATTTTTTTCCCCCGTAGCCCCATGGGAACCGCAGGAGCTAAAAATAGAAAAAAATTAAAACGCCCTTATCTCCAAAACTGCACGGCACCGAGAATTTTTATTTGGTGTGAAGCTTCCTTAGGACCAACAGAAAGAATTGGTAAAGAAAAATTGCCATCGGTTTTATCATAGGGTACAGTTTCGGGACATTGAAAAAGTGCTGAGTCAGCACTTTTTAACACTGTAGGCAATGGGAAAAACATTAAAAAATCTTCTTCTCCAGATCCAGCAGGCAGAATCTTTTGATATTTGGTATGCATTCAAGTTTGTTCAAATCGGCCCCCTGGGTTTATATTTGGGCTCAGTATAGGAGCCCAAATTTGAACTTACTGCATTTCAGGCAAATTTCTTTGAAAATCTTCTTCTCCAGATCCAGCAGGCAGAATCTTTTGATATTTGGTATGCAACATTGTGGGGTAGATCTGATTTAAGTATGTTCAAATCGGCCCATTGGGTTTATATTTGGGCTCAGTATAGGAGCCCAAATTTGAACTTAGTGCATTTCAGGCAAATTTCTTTGAAAATCTTCTTCTCAAGATCCAGCAGGCAGAATCTTTTGATATTGGGTATGCAACATTGTGGGGTGGATCTGATTCCAGTTTGTTCAAATCGGCTCCCTGGGTTTATATTTGGGCTCAGTATAGGAGCTCAAATTTGAATCTTCTTCTCCAGATCCAGCAGGCAGAATCTTTTGATATTTGGTATGCAACATTGGAGGGTGGATCTGATTCAAGTTTGTTCAAATCGGCCCCCTGGGTTCATATTTGGGCTCAGTATAGGAGCCCGATTTCGAACTTAGTGCTTTTCAGGCAAATTTCTTAAAAAATCTTCTTCTCCAGATCCAGCAGGCAGAATCTTTTGATATTTGGTATGCAACATTGTGGGCTGGATCTGATTCTATTTTGTTCAAATCGGCTCCCTAGATTCATATTTGGGCTCACTATAGAAGCTCGAATTTGAACTTAGTGCATTTCAGGCAAATTTCTTCAAAAATCTTCTTCTCCAGATCCTGCAGGCAGAATCTTTTGATATTTGGTATGCAACATTGTGGGGTGGATCTGATTCCAGTTTGTTCAAATCGGCCACCTGGATTCATATTTGGGCTCACTATAGAAGCCCAAATTCGAACTTAGTGCATTTCAGGCAAATTTCTTTGAAAATCTTCTTCTCAAGATCCAGCAGGCAGAATCTTGTGATATTTGGTATGCAGCATCCTTAGGGGGGTGAGATTCAAGTTTGTTCAAGCCATGTCCCTAGGTCCATATTTGGGCTCACTGTGGGAGCTTGAATTGTAACTTTGTTCAAAATGAGGAATTTTCTTAAAAAATCTTCTTCTTCAGATCCAGCAGTCGGAATGGTTTGATATGTGGTGAGTAGCATCCTTGGGGGGGGGGGGGGAGGGGGGATTCAAGTGTGTTAAAGCCAAGTCCATGGGTCCATATTTGGGCTCCCTGTGGGAGCCCAAATTATAACTTAGTCAATATGAGGAATTTTTCTTTAAAAATCTTCTTCTTCAGATTCAGCAGTTGGAATGTTTTGATATTTGGCATGGAGCAACCTTAGGGGGCTTAGATTCAAGTTTGTTCAAGCCAAGTCCCTTGGTTCATATTTGGGCTCACTATGGGAGCCTGAATGACAACTTAGTTCAAAATGAAGAATTTTCTTTAAAAATCTTCAGATCCAGCAGATGAATGCTTTTGATATTTTTTATGCAGCATCCTTAGGGGGGTAAGATTCAAGTTTGTTCAAGCCATGTCCCTAGGTCCATATTTGGGCTGATTGTGGGAGCTCGAATTGTAACTTGGTTCAAAATGAGGAATTTTCTTTAAAAATCTTCTTCTTCAGATCCAGCAGTCGGAATGTTTTGATATTTGGTGTGCAGAATCCTTAGGGGTGTGAGATTCAGGTTTGTTAAAGCCAAGTCCCTGGGTTCATATATGGGCTCCCTGTGGGAGCCCGAATTATGACTTAGTTCAGTATGAGGAATATTCTTTAAAAATCTTTTTTTTAGATCCACTGGTCAGAATATTTGGATATTTGGTTTCAGCTTTTCTTAGGAGGAGCAGATGCAACTTGTGGAAATCAGTTCTCTGGGTTGATATTTAGGCTACCATGTCAGGTGAGCGCCCTCAGGCCCCCTGGGGCCTCTTGTTATATAAGTCTGCCCACCAGAATTATATAATATATAGCTTCTGTAATTACTGCAATAAACGTATTTAAAATTTACGCAAGTCTCATTGGTTATTCTCACTCACAATAAACAAAACGGAATCTACATGAAGAAGAGTGCACGTTTTCCGCAGACTGTGTGTATGTATTATTTGTTACTAGGCCAATCATACCAGTATTACAGGTTGCAATTGTTTTACGAGACAATTGTACCGTGTGCTTCATCCGGCAGGCAGAAGTCATACTACCACTTTGCTTGTGTTGACACTAATCCCGTTGTGTTCTACTAAACAATATTTACCCATTTGTAGCAAAGAGGCTCTCTGGGATGTGCATAGTTTGACATTCTTAAATTGTTGAATGTGTTCGTTGGATTAATATTAAATCCATTTATCCCTTAACTGGCCGTTTATTTGAACAATAAAGGCCTTGGATAAATTTTTGCTTTATTCACCTAGTAGGGTGATAAATTTTCCCCATAGCTTTAACACTGAAAAAAAGGAATTCTCCTCGTAGCGACGGACTTGTTGACCTCTGGCCTCTACCACATTTGTCTAGCATAATTAATAGTTCGATTGTTGATTTCTTTAAATCTTTTTGAAAGTATTACACAATGTCAGTAGAAAACACCACCCACTTCTCATATAATAAAGTATTTTTGCAAGTTTAGCTCAAGTTTGTAGGGGAATTATTTTTAGACAGAAATGTATTACTGCGCCTCGTTTATTTTTGCCAATTTTGCTGGTCGATCGAATTGGACCGATGTGCTCCTCTTTTCTCGCTGTGTTTTGCTGCGAATTATAGCACGATTTTGCCGCGACTGCACTGTAGATTTATGGGATAAACAAAATAAATGTATAGTGTTTTCAAGTAAAACATTTATTCTACTCGCTCGTAGAATTAAGAATGAAACCGACTCGCCAGAAGCTCGTCGGTTTCATTCTTAATCCTACTCGTAAAATAAATGTTTTACTTGAAAACACTATACGTTTATTCTATATGTAAGTTTATTGTATATCTGTATGAGTATATGTGTGTGTATGTGTGTGTGCAGGTGTGTTTACCCTCCAGTAACAATTTTAATCTAACAGATTGTAATTTATATTAACCCCGTTTTCTGTAATTCCACCAATGTGTCTGTTTAGCATATCAGAAATACACACTTAGTATATCATCCCTAATTCTAATTACCTCTAATATGACAAACATGTAGTCCAATCACCTTTGTGAAAATTTCCCAAACATTTCCCTAGATATTTCCCCCCAGTGTTCTTACTACAATCTATTATACGTTTATAAATATTATAGGTTCCTGTAATCCCTGTTCTAGTTATTTCCAATTACTATAATTTCTGTGTAAATGTTTATATGCCACCCCCTGGTCCCTTGTCGACCAGGGGGTGGCACACAAAGATTTTCTAAATATTTCCCCCCAGTGCCCTTGCTACACTTTATTATATATATAATTACTTTATGTATCTGTAATTACTGTGCAAGTAACTTCCAGTTACCTCTAATTTGTAGTCCAGTGTCACTTGTCAAAACTTCTCAAACATTTCTCAAAGTATCCCCCCCCCCCCCCCCCCCCCCAGTGTTCTTACTGCACTGTATTATACCTGTATAATTACTGTAGGTTTCCGTAATTACTGTACCAGTACATACCAGTTACTATAATCCCTGTGTGTGTGAATATTTATATGGCACCCCCTGGTCTCTTGATCTTGATGAACCGGGGGGGGGGGGGGGGGCAATAACTACATTTATATGGGGAATTAACTGTGTAGAAGGGAGAATTTGCTACTACTTGTAGTATGGCTACCTCTAATATGTCGTCCAAACTTCTTTGTCAAAATGTATCAAAACATTTCTCTGATGATTTCCCCAAAGTTTGCTTACTAATATGTAGTCCAATCGCCCTTGTTAAAAATTTCTCAAACATTTGTCTAAATATTTCCCCCAGTACTCTTACAGCACTCTATTATACCTATATAATTACTCTAGGTTTCTGTAATTACTGTACTAGTAATTTCCATTTACTTCTAATATGACTAATATGTAACAATTATATAAGTATAATGGAGAGTTCTTATGACACTCCATTATACTAATACAATTACTATGGGTTGCCATAATTAGTTACCTTTAATATGTCGAATATGTAGACCGACACTCCATTATACTTATATATTTACTATAGGTTTCTGATATTCAGGCCTGGCCTTCTTAAAAATGCTGGAGGGCTAAAAATTGCTCTCCTCACATGGCCTATGGAGCGATCAACTCTCCTCAAGCTTACAAAAGCTAAAAGTGGCAAAATGAAATTGTACTGTTAATGAATTCTGCCTAGCGGACTTTGTACATTTTATTTGGTGCTGCTAACAAAGTAGTCTCTGTGAGATGGCTACACTGCCCCTCCCACACCTCTGGGCCTTGACAAGAGGCAGTGTGGACATCTTGCAGAGACCACTAACATAGCAGAGATCTGAAAACCAGTTGGTTTTAGGAATAGGCTGTTGTGGTAATCATTATTTTCTAAGGCCAGGAGGGCTATTTTTCGCCCTCCTCTATTTTTTCATGCGAGCAGTAGGCGAGTGAATAAATCACTCTCCTAAAAATGCCAGGCCTGGAAATTACTGTACTAATAAATTCCAGTTACCTTTAACATGTCTAATATGTAGACCGACACTCCGTTATACTAAAATAATTACTATAGGTTTCTGTAATTACTGTACTAGTAACGTACAGTTACCTTAAATATGTACAATATGTAGACCAATCTCCTTAATCAAAATGTATCAAATATTTCTCTAAACATTTCACCCTGGGGTGCTTCTACAGTCCAGTACACTAACATAACAGCAATTTATTGTTATCACTGTGCAAGTTATTTCCAATTGGAAATTGGGTTAATATGTGGGTTCCCGATGGGAGCCGAAATTAGCCATGTAGATGGAGAATTAGAAATTTTGTATTCAGTACCCACTAAAGGTGTGTAACTAAGATTACTCCACATAGGTTGTATGAAGGGGCTTCATAGGGGAGTTCCACATTTTACATTATGATCAGCTGAAGAAAAGGCTTTATGCTCGGACTATTTTTGTCACTCCTGAGAGGCTCAAGGATTGACAATGCATCCTATGGAGATATGATTGCTTGATGTTTTCTCATTCTTGGACTCTGTTTATGTCGTGTTCTGTTCAAGGTGAGCGCTTGAGGCCCCGTGGGGCCTCTTGTTTTCCCTTTGAGCAGGTGGCATGCACTGTAATGATTGATCACTGCTTGGTACTTGAAAGTAGGAGATATTCAGATAACAGTCATCTAAAAAAATTAGTTTATCTTCTCCATACTCATTTAACCCTTTGAACTCGTAAGACCGATTTTTCGGTCCTAGGCATAGTTTTGTCCCATTTTTTGTCTTATTATAAGAGATCTATATACGTGGCATTGATGATAAAATAATAACTGCAGTCTTCAGCCAGACGGCTACAGACTGCAATTATTATTTTATCCACCCTGTATATTGATATTCGACTGACCCATCTCACTTTTAGTGTCCACAAATACCACGATACCATTCTAGGAAATGCGGGTTCAAAGGATTAAAGCTAAATATTCAAAATGTTACGTCGAGCCCGGTTAGTCCTCGGATGGGTGACAGTCTGAGCGATCGATTCGGACTCCCGCGTTGTGTCCTTGGGAAAGGCACTTAACCCCTATTGTCCACATGGGGGCAAGATGACGCCGTGTACTAAGGCGTACTGCACGTCGATGCGCATGTCTTCAAACCAATCTAACCCTGCCTGCGCTGCAGTGCGGACTTACGATGTTGGGGAGCTGGCAGCTGCTCGTCGTTGCTCGGTGGTTCTCTCTGGGTACTCCGGCTTCCTCCACCCGTAAAACTGTCAGGGTCATGATTAGCCATTATGCATAAGTATGTGACCTTAAACACCAATAAATAAATAAATATTCAAAATGTTGTTTTTTGTTTGATATCATATAAAGTCATTGCTGGAATATGCTTTCAATTCTTATCATCAGGAGCCTATACTATAAAGCCTTTGCAATGGTATTTTCTAGAATTGTATTTTCTACCTATTAGTGTAACTGACTAAAATGAATCATTAGCATCTTAATAGATATTGCAATTTGCCTGCTGGCACATTGCCAGATCTTTCAAAATGCTAATGGTTCATTTCAACCCATGTAAAGTCATAACTAGAAAATACTAAAGTCATAACTAGAAAATACAGTTGTAAAAGTTTTTTTGTATTCGCCTCCGGACAGTAGGCAGTGGTCAGAGAAATAGTACAAGTACTTGTAGTCTTGTCGGAGTGGCTTCATCATCTTAAGTTGTCTTGTATTTACAAGCTGAAACATCTTGCAAGAATCAGTCTATCAGACTTGGTAGTATTCAAATTTCTGGCTTTCACGCAATTCTTTCTAATGTGGTGAGACTCTTTTAGGATGATATCCTGCTTTTCTGTATATTAGTCGATGGGATATATGCCACGGCGGGTGATGTTGAATAATACACTATCAAATAATGATTTGGAGAAGCAGCACTATCAACTAATGAATGGACATGATTGTCCACCACCTCGTGTTTAGCTGACTACCAGTTCGAAATTTCCGTACCTACCAGTTGTAAATTTGACCCCTGATAACCCCTCCCCATCTGACACCCTCTAGCCACAAACCTGCATATATCTACCATGCAATACTTTATCCCAATGTTTTTTCGAAATCTGATGAAAATTCAAAAAGTTCCGAAATTAGGCTACACAAACAAATTTCTTATTTGCTCCCCACTTATGCTGACATACCGTTTGCCGAATATTAACTATCACTAACAATTGTAAACAAACCAGAAATAATAATCGGTTTTTGAAAATGACATATTTACAATTCAAACACAAATGAAGAACTTCACTGGTTCAAATGTTGATGCCCGAAGCAAAATGTTCTTAAGGTTCCGCCCCACAGTTTCTAGGTATTTCCCGAAATGACATGGGATACACTCTCTTCAAATGGGAATATTCTTTAATTTGGTCATATAACCTATAACATGTATTACATTTTCCAACTCCACTAAAACATAAAACACAATCTGACAAAGTAGAAATAAACAATCTAAATGTGAGTGAAATAATTTGCAGTCAACGCAAGGCCTATTTAGGGCAACGGCTCACATCAGTTACACAAAGAGTGCCGGATTGTACCTCCAAATGATGCTTGAGTTGTCCAAGGGACATCCCTGGCTCCAAATGTTTCGCTGAGAATGTAAATCACTCTGTCCGACGAAGTAGTTGACCATGGTCGACTTTCAACAGACCTGGTAATTGAGCATGTCCACAAGCGTTTTGTTAAGAGTCAAGACGGTCTGACTAAGGATAGGCGATTTTTGTGAACAGCGCTGGCCGGTGTTTGTCGGATTTGGCCATTACGCTGGGTAAAGGGTTAAATTAACTGTGCAAATATCGACAATCACAAACGGTAAACATAATACAAGTGAAAGGGGTGTTGATATGAGTACCGTCCGATTATTCTGACACTGAGCATTCGCGAATGGGTTGAAGTTCACGAACGCTTTGATTTAAATGTTCAATGAGCTGGTTGCCGGAGACAAAGACCAAATGAATGATCATGAAACCGCGTCTATGGGCCAATTCATAAAACTCGTAACTTTCAAAACTTCGTGAAAACATCAATCAGAGGACGCATGCAGGTCAAAGCATTGTGTCATCTCTATCTTGGTGTTAAGAATGATAACCATAAAGTTTTGATAAATCCGACGATCCTAGTTTCTCGTTTGGTCGTCATCACCCAGAGAGACGAAAGTACGGAAAAGTGTTTGAAATATTATGAGTTCATAGTAATCCCAATGTCTTCATGTAGGGATGATGCAATGCAAAAGCTTGCGAAGGCTTAACTATCAAATATGGTGACCAATTCATTAGAGACCCCGTATGTCCAGGTAACTCTGCTCCTGTTCTCGATGGCGACGCTCTCCTCCACATCCACATGGTGAAGAGGGTGAGGAAAGGTTCATACACAGATGTGATTCGCCAATACACCACATATGTCTGATCGAGATATGGTAAGTGTTATGTAGTCTTTGATGGGTATGAGAAGGGACCATCTATAAAAGACCCCGAACATCGAAGGAGAGCTGGCAAAACATGCACCGATGCGTACGACTCGTTGCATCCAAAGAAGTCCGCACTGATCAACAAGCATTTCTGAGAATGCAAAGAACAAAACGCAGTTTCTTCAATTGTTGAGTTCTTATCTCAAAAAGAACGGCCATACTTCCTATACTAGTAAATGTCGATGCCGATACGATGATTGTATCCAAGGCTATCGAAATTGCTTCAAGTGGAACAAGCGTTGTCGTTGTTGCCGATGACCCAGATGTTCTTGTACGTTTGGTGCACCATTGAGAATCGATATAGCGGATATGTATTTCCGATCACCACTACGAAATTGGGATTGTTGTTTCCTCAGCTGGTCGTGTTGTAAAAGTACACATCCTTTTTATCCATGCATGGAGCTGTTGAGAACCACCTCAGCAACTTTCGGGCAGGGAAAAAACAAATCTTCTCAAGAAGAAAGAGGAGCCTGCATAAATCATTGAGTAGGCGTACAAAATAAGTGATGTTTCCTCCTGAGCATGTTGGTACAGTGGTTCTCGATTTCTTTCAAATTCTGAATGGAGCGAATGCTGAGGAATCACTTGGCTGACTCCGTTACATGAAGTTCATGGAGGTGGTGTTCTCTTGCAAAGGGCTTATAGAACCACAGAACCCCCTCCCCCCAACAGAGTGAACGGTTTATTTCCACTCTTTGCGAGTGCACCTGCAGAATGTCCGATGGGATTCGATGTCAAATGATGTTTTGGACCCGACGGACGGAGGATGGGAACTCCAAAATACTGAACTTGTCACTGTGATGACGGACACTGAAGCCCTATCGCAAGTTCGATTCAGAATTTTGTCGTTGTAAATGCAAGATGACCAACAGAAATACACGTGGAACTAATACTTGTTCCCGTCGCAGGCATAGTCTGAAGTGTATGATAAGCTTGTGTGGAATGTGGGGGTGATGCTTGGGAGAATTTTGAAGAAGTTGTGGTCGACGATTTTGAAGATCCTGATGTTGATTCCTCAATCGTGGCTATCCCTCAAACTGAAGTCATTTTTGCGGCCATCTCGGGTTTTTTTCGTACTGAATCCTTGACATCGTAGCTGAGTGTCATAATTCTCCTGAAAACTTAATATAAGTTGGGTATCCTCGCGGTGTTTGACGGCACGTGTAGTCTATACCGACTTTTCACGTTTTCCAGGAATCTGCAGCCTTTTTGGCAACCGTCTGCCGAGTCTTTCCCGGGCCATGACATCAAAAGTGTCTTGGCGTGTCTCAATGGTATTTTTGGAATACATCCAGTTCGAAGTCCCACAGAAGCTGACAAAACATTGAACTTAAATGATATTTCCTATTTTCTACACGATTTGGTGGCCATCTTGAACGCCATCTTGAACGCCATCTTGTCCAAAAGATTTTCTCCAACGCCGATTTTAGCGGATTTGTTTTGAGAATGTCTCTATTTCGAATGATACAAAATCCAGCAAACTACCATCTTTTCTTTTTCGAAAGCATTATCGACTGCACTAGAATTTAGATTGCATTAGCTTTTACATATGTTAGTTTAGAATTTTACCCCTGCGCAATGGTGCCAAGTCGTGGAGCGGAACCAGAGTGCCATCGCGTCCGCAGCGGGTAATCGGAATTAAGTGTCTTGCAGAAGGACACAAGGCGGTTCAGGAACCAACCGCCGACATACCTATTTAAAGCCGTGCTCTTGCCAATGTGGCATCATACCCTTCTCAAAGATATGTGTCTCACTAAATGTCAATACACGATTCCGTGTTACACCCGATTTTAACCCTTCACTTGACACGACCAAAAGACAAAACTCCTAATATATTTCTATTTAGTAACTAAAACGTTAATCTTTTCTTCCAAAGCTTAGCTTATGAAACATCATTGTAGTTAATTCTTTGTAATGAGGGGCAGTCATAAGCTATGTTTTGAAAGCAAAAATTACAAACTTGAATGCTGGTGATTGCTTTAGGCCCTCGTGGAAACCAAGGAAGTAAGGCAGCCAAGACATGGCTAGAAATCACTGCTAAACTGCTATTATCTCACGAGGAGGATGCAGTAGAAAATTTTGAAAATTGACCAGATTCATAGGGGTTAACCCTTTACCCAACACAACGGCAAATAACGGCCAGCGCTATTCACAAAAGTTACTATTCAATTTTTTAAATTTTTTGTCTAAAAAAGAAAGAGCTCGTTGCAATGAGATGTCATAAGCAATGTTTTTGATGCAAAAATTAAAATATTTAGTTATTCTAGAATTTTATATGCAAGTGTCGTCTGCTATTGTGTTAGGTAAAGGGTTAAAAGAGCTCGGGACGTTTTTTCCTTTAGATTTCTTGTACTAACACGGGGTTTAGAATCCTATTTTACCAGAGATGTTGTGGGTGGGAATTCACCGCTCTCATTTTTTATTTTCAAATCAGGTGGGGCACTAAAGGGCGAAAGGGAACGCTTGCATCAAAACGACAGATCCGATGTCAAAATGTGGATTAACTTAAAAATCATAAAAAATCGAACTGATTACGTTCAAGTGGAGTTTTAGTTATATTTTTGCCTTTTGGAATTCGATGTGCATTTCAGATTTTTTTCATTGTATTTAACACTTTACCCAACGTAACGGCCAAAACCGGCCAGCGCTATTCTTAAAATCGCCAATTAATTTTCATTATTTTTTTCATTTTTTGTCTCAAAAACATAGGTTATGACCCCTCGTTGGAACGAGCTCGTCGAGCTCGTTCCAACGAGGGGTCATAACCTATGTTTTTGAGACAAAAAATGAAAAAAAATTAGTTATTCAAGAATTATTTTTGCAAGTGTCGTCTGCTTTTCAGGTTAGGTAAAGGGTTAAATATCGTTTTCAGTGATTCCTGTCACATTTGCGTCTTAACATTCCAGTGTTAAGTGGTCCGGAAGACACTCTTAATTATTTCCCCGTTAGTCGCACAACGGGTCAAAGGCGTAAAGATGAAAAGCGAACAATCCAGAAACCAAATGTTTGCGAATTTTCAATATATTGATGTGGGTGAAAATGCCAACCAGTTTCAGATGCCTTGGCGTAAATTCCAGAGAGGGGATTGAAGGAGTGTCACCCTCTCCCTGGTTTCTTTTGATAACGTGTTTCGTCAGAGAGGTACCCATCAACAGGATAGCCGAATATCGGCTGAACTTGTAGGTGAACGTAACTCATTTGAGTGACTAATCTCATTAGGCGAAACAGAGAAGCTTTTTAACTTTTTGAACCATAAAGGCCGCTTTTCCGCATCGGGTACATGATACGTCATAATTTCACTAAGTAAGGTGTCATCTCGGTGAATGTGTGGGGTAACCAGTCAATATTTTCAACGTGCAGCCCGAAGGCTGCACGTTGAAAATATTGAATACTCTATCCCAGGTAGTGAATGTGGACTCTTCCAATTGATGGCATTGAACTGAAAACGGTAAAAATTGGAAATTAAAGCAACCTGAAAAGGGTTACCTATTTTTAAAAAGCAACTCTTTCTGGTAACCCTTT
Organism: Pictodentalium vernedei; assembly: GCA_031216915.1. Taxonomy (NCBI): domain Eukaryota; kingdom Metazoa; phylum Mollusca; class Scaphopoda; order Dentaliida; family Dentaliidae; genus Pictodentalium; species Pictodentalium vernedei. The sequence goes on along the minus strand of CM062291.1, from coordinate 193,684,014 downwards.
TTCAGATTTCTCAAGCAACAGAACGACAAACCTCAGATATCGTCATGTTATTGTGCGGGGGTTAAAACGGATACTGAGAGAAGCAACTAATAATTCAGCCGCTCATTTCATAAAAAATGTTTCATTGAGTCTCTTGTTTGTTGTGATATAATAAATTGTCGAAAATGGCTCCTTGGTTAGGTTTTAAAACCTGTGAGATGTGCGTGGTGTGACGAGTAGAGCTGTTTTGCTCTCGTGATGTATTCTTGTATCGAATCCACAGGGACTGAACCCTATACCTCGCGTAACGGCAGAAACCTTCCAGCGCTATTCTCGAAAATTGCCATTCGCATTTTTATACCCCAGCTTCAGCGTGGTGGAAAGGAGTCCTTGTGTTCACCGTCCACACGCTAAAAACAAAAGTGTTAAAAACTACACTTGAAGTGCTGTATTTAACACTTACTAAGTGCTGAACTAGCTCTTTGTTCAAGTATAGATATCCCAGAACCTGACAGGTGTTACAATAATACCACTTGACAAGTGTAATGTCGCGACACTTAAAAAGAAACAACGCAGATGACGCGGATCAGGCTCGAACTCTCGAGCCTGATCCGCGTCATCTGCGTTGTGTCCTTTTAATTTTGTACTCATCAAGCGCAAATCAAATTATGGACGATTCTGGAAGAACAACCAATGCTAGACACACGGGAAGTGCCATCCAGTCAAGTTTCAGATGTCTGACCATTGTAATGTCTAAGTGCTTAAAGCATTGCACTTTGAGTGTTAAAATCAAACCCTAAGAGTTAGAATGGGTTTAACACCTTGCAAAGTGTCAGTTTTAACACTTTAGTTTTTAGTGTGCATGTGTGCGTGCGCTTGTCCATCCTGATCTTTTATCCGGAAATAGTCTCACACTTTCCAAAGGATATTTTTGATATTTTGTGCGATGGATAACCGTGATATGAACGTGCGCACATCTTTGCGCCATGTTGCTACACCGTATTTTTTTTCAAGAGTTATTGCCATTTTTCACTTAGATTACTGAACATATAAGCCTCGACATTTTACCGCAATTAGTCCCACACCTTTTTAGCTCACCAGCTTATCTTATCGCTCACCGTCCGTCGCGTCCGTCAACACCATGTTTTGGGCTTCTCCTCCAAAACCACATGGCCAATTCAAGTGAAAGTTTGTGTGAGTGATGGTGCTGAGGGGGCATTGCACTTTTATTCAACTCAGCGTCCCCAGCCTCATCGAGGAGAGGGGGGGGGGGGGGGGATGGGGAAAATGCTCTAATTTTTTTTTAAAAATCTTCTCATGAACCAGCGGGTACAATGACTTGATGTTTGGTGTGGAACTTCCTTTTGAGGTGTAGATTCAAATTTGTTCATAGAAAGTTTGTGAACTAATATTTACCTTTGTAATGGGAGGGGAAAGATTTTTGGCCCCGCCCAAAATTTCTATTTTCTGAACCGATGGTCAGATTTGAACGAAATTTGGTTTATGACATTAATGGGTCATAAGTGTACTTGATTCATGCAAAAAAATCGCCCCATGTCCCCGTGGGAACCCTTGGAGCTAAAAATAGAAATATTTTCAAACTCCAATATTTCCCAAACCCTACGGAACAGAGAATGTTATTTGGTATGAAGCACCCTTAGGACTCTTAGAACTGAATGTTAGCAAAAAAAAAATGCCATCGGTTGTAACAGGGTGTTCTGTAGAGGGCGTCGAAAAAATGCTGAGTCAGCATATTTGCAAAAATTGTCTAAGTTTTTTTCTCCAGAACCAATGACCAGAATCTTTTGATATTTGGTATACAGCATCCATAGGGGAGTCAGATAGAAGTTTGTTAAAATGAAGCCCCTTGGTTCATATTTGGGCTCAATATTAGAGCACGAATTTTTATCTTAGAGCAATATGGGGAATAATCTTTAAAAATCTTCTTCAGACCCACCAGTCAGAATGCTTTGATAATTAGTATATAACATCTCTAGGGGCGGGGGGTGGGGGGGAGTCAGATTCAAGTCTGTTCAAATCGAGTCTCTGGGGTCATATTTGGGCTCTCTATTGTAGCCGACAATTTCAACTTAGTACAATATGGTGAAATTTCTTTAAAAACCTTCTTCTTCAGATCTACTTCTTTTCATATTTTGTATACACCATCTCTAGGGAGGTCAGAATTAGGTTTGTTCAAATAGATATTTGGGCTCCCTATGCCCCCCCCCCTCCCGAATTTTAATTTAGTGCAATATAAGGAAATTTCTTTTAAAAATCTTCTTCTCCAGATCCTCCATCATATACAACATCTCTAGGGGGATCAGATTCAAGTTTGTTCAAATTGAGAGCCAGGGTTTATATTTGGGTTCCCTATGGGAGCCCGAATTTTAACTTGGTGCAGTATGAGGGAATTTCTTAAAAAAATCATCTTCAGATTCACCGGGCAGAATTCTTTCATATTTGGTATACAACATCTCCAGGTTGGCGGGGGCTCAGAGTCAAGTTTCTTCAACTCGAGTGCGTGAGTTAAGATTTGGGTTCTCTGTGGTAGCCCATACTTTAACTTAGTGCAATGTAAGGAAATTTCGTTAAATTTTTTCTTCAGATCCACAAGTCAGAATCTTGTATACAACATATCTAGTTCACTACTCAGAACTTTTAGTCCGATTTTAACAAAATTTGATATGCAGCATAAGTGGGAAACATATATTTGATTTAAAAATAAAAATAACCCTAGCTATCGTGGGACTCAATGTGTGCTAAAATAAGAAACATAATTCCAAGTTAATTTTATAAGGAGCCATGTTTATTAAGTACTCTCTGGAAGTGTGTAACTAAGATTAATCCACATAGGTTGTATATCAAGGGGTTCCATAGGGGAGCTCCACTCTGTACATTATGTTTAACTGAAGAAAAGGCATGATGCTTGGATTATTTTAGTCGCTCCTGAGGGGCTCAGGGATTGACAACGGATCCTATGGAGATTGATTGCTTAATATAGATTCATTCGTGGTCTCGGTTTATATCAGGTTCTGTTCAATGTGAGCTCTTCAGGCCCCGCTGGGCCTCTTATTTTTAACCCTTTACCCAACGAATCGGCCACATCCGCCCGCGTAATATCCAACCTCAGCAGCTGAAAAAATACTATGTTTAAAGATATTTCAACAAAACCATATGATGTGTGCAGATTTGAGTGGTTCACGACTAAGGTTCAGCAGGGGAGGTGGCGAGGGTATCTGTTTGGGTCAACCTGAGGATACCGAATTCGTTCCAATGAGGAGGTCATTAGCTGTTTTTGAGGCAAATAACGAATACCGTATTTTTAGTTGTTTGATGAAATGTGTTTGAAAGTGTCGTCTGCTGTGCCTGTTAGGCGAAGGGTCAGGAGAGAAATAATTCTCACCACTTAGACAGGACGTGAGAGTAATGCGGGAGACATCGCAAGCGGCAGTGCTGTTGCTTTTAATTGGCCCAAGAGTCAAGTGCATTGTCTAGGATACCATGCAGCGATCTATATGTACACTATTGTGGAGTGGATGTTGATACACCAACGGCACTTAGAGGACGCGTAATAAGAAACACGCCGTGATCCAGAAAGGGGACAAAGCGAAAAATTCTGCATTTGAAGGTCAGATTTATTTATTTATAAACTAGGGTTTGATGTCACTTTCGACAGCTGGGATGACCTCGTGTCGGATAGTTTTAGTATCCGAAGAGAATTATCGGGCAGTCAGGTTCCTCGACATATTGACTCCGTAAAGCGGAGTTAGCATTGGTTGAAAACACAACTAGGCCGCCGACGTGCAGTACGCCTTAGTACACAGCACCATCGTGCCCACAAGCAGACAATTGGGATTAAATGCCATGTCCAAGGACACAACGCTGTTACTACCACTATCGGTTTGAAGTTCAGTGCTCTAACCACTGTAGTTGAGTAGTTATAAACAAATGTGTTTACGATAAGTATAGGCTAACGAACGTACATAAACACACACAGAACGACATGCGTGTGTGAATGGGTTAATCGATATGGCACGAGTGCCAGCGCGGAAGGATAGAACGAGAGGCCACAGGCCTCGAATTTTATCCTTCCTTCCGCGATAGTGCAGGTGCCATCTCGATTAACCTATTCACACACGCATGTCGTTCTGTGTTTATTACACGCCTTCGCGTCTATAAAAACTATTATTAGAAGGACACTCAGCAATTCATTTGACAATTGTCAGCAAAAAGAACGCATTTTATCGCCAATCAAATTTGCGAGGGGAACCTGTGTTACTATTTCGTCCCCTGAGTTCCAATGTGCTCTATTTGCATACTGGCATATAGAATACAATGGAACTCAAGAGAGATTTTTAACTATCGCTAACGATTCAAATTGCAATTGCGGTGCATGATTTGTAGAAAATTCCAGTGCAATTTCGCTTCTATTTAAAAGTAGTCCGTCAACGTTTTCCGTTCGACACATCTGTGTGGAACGGATTTTCATTTTCGGAACGGATTTTCATTTTCCACATAGTTTAGTGTTGCTGAAGGTGGGGATTTTAAAGAACAGGCGTGAAATATATATCAGTACATGTTTGCATTGTTGACAAAAATGTGATGTATGTGTTCTGAATTTTGCTTATCGAACAAAGACAAGAGCTAAACTGAAAGAGTACTGGAAGCCCATATTTGGGGTCTCTTGGGGAATGCATTCACCTCTGTTGAAATGCTCCATATTCTATGGGTGTGCTTCATGTTTTCTTTCGAGTGAAATGGTTTCATCTATGTGGAATTGCCTTCTTACAATTTATAGGAGACTGTCTGCAGGCACTCTCTCATAAGTTGTAAAACAGAAAAGTAATGTGAAAACGTTTTGACGACCAAAAATAATAATGTCCAAGTGAAATCCACAATAATTTGGGGGCAACGAATCATTGCGTCAAAATTATGAGTAATTTTCTGTTTCAGTTGCTAATTATTCACATTTCAGCCACTGTTTGTGTTTGTCTAAATTGTCCTCAAAGAACGCTTCAATTTGAGTAACTACACTGTGTCAAAAAGACTGTAACTTGAGCTCTTCCTGTATTAAGAGCTTGTAGGGTGTGAAATTTGCCCCAGTTTCGGTGTCAAATAGGCTTTTCGCAGAAGACTTGGGACATGGCTTCTGTTTTTTTAATTACATTTCATACGAAGCAACCAGAAGAAAAATTCAAAAGCATTTTCAATACAAAATGATCGTTAACCAGACAGGAATGCCTCCCGACAATCCTGGAAAATCAGCTGGGGCCAAAATTTTCCCCAAAATAAGTCAATTATTTCTGTTTTGTGACGTTGTGTCAATTGGCAGGCCTGAAAAACTCTGATTATAGTAAATAAAAGAGAAAATATGTATATAAGTGAAATATATTTAATGAAAGAGTCTTTTACTAAAAATATTTCTCTTAAAGCCGCATTTTGTTGTTTTATTCATAACAATCTGAGCTTTGTGGTCGAATTTACGATTGTCGAAGCGAAAATAGGAACGTAAACTCCATCATTTTTAAAATTTCACTTTCATTTAAATAGTATTTCCTTAGGAATAAAATATCCGATAACACACTATGAAAATAGGGTCTTCGACACAAAGTGATTTCCAGTAATAACGTTCTGTGATTTTGTTACAGAAAAGAAAATGACAGACACCATTTTTCTCTACATTGCTAAATTCAACCTTTTTAATTGCATAAATCTTTTTGAAATCTATCCTGGTTTGTCTGAAAATGGTTATATTGAACGAAGTTAACCCTTTATCTAATGCGAATGGCAGACGACACGTGCAAACAAAATTCTTGAATAACTATTTTTTTACATTGTTTGCGTCAAAAACTTTAGCTTATGACCCTCATTGGAAAGAGCTAGTCGAACTTGTTCCAATGAGGGGTCATAAGCTATGTATTTGAGACAAAAAATGAAAAGTAAATAATGAAAATCGAAATGTAATTTTTTTGAAGAACGCTGTCCGTTTTGGGCAGTTACGTTCGGTAAAGGGTTAAAAGCTCACTGGAAAATAAACCACAAAACTGTGACAAACAGAGATTATGTACACATTTCTTCAAACTCAGGTACATCGGTACCTTTTTTGTCGAAAAACAGGTGTTAGTACATAATATGTTGTACATATACGTGACACATCTATTTCAACGCCTTTTGTGCAGATTTCGTGGAAATCCGCTCGATAAATTACTGATAATTTGAAGTTTTGTTACGGGTGTCAGCTGCACTTGTGTACGGTGATTCGTGGTATGCGGTTACTGTGATTGGCAGAAACACATTTTATTACACGCCTGTTCTATGTAATTCCCATCTACAACAACTCTAAACCATGCGGAAAATAAAAATCATATGTGCGGAACGGAAATCGTTGACGGACCCTTTTTGAATAGAAGCGAAATGACACTGGAATTTTCTACAAATCGTGCAACGCAAATACAATTTGAATCGCTAGCGATAGCTGAAAATCGTCACCAGAGTTGCAATGTGTCAATGTGCCAGTAGGCACATAGAACACATTGGAATTCAGGGGACGAAATAGTAACACGGGTTCCCCTCTTAAGTTTGGTTGGCAATAAAATGTGTTCTTTTTGTTGATAGTTGTCAAATGAATTGCTGAGTGTCCTTCTAATAATTGTTTTTTATAGACGTGATGGTGTGTAATAAACACAGAACGACACTAGAATATACACAGAACGACACAAGCGTGTGAATGGGTTAATCGATATGGCACTTGCGGCCTCTCGTTTTATTCTTCCGTGCTGGCACTCGTGCCATATCGATTAACCCATTCACACACTTGTGTCGTTCTGTGTATATTCTAGTGTCTGGTGATTCGTGGTCTTACATCTTAGTAACCCTACGACTCTTTATATTTTCACTACGTTTGGGTGTAGAATGCATATAGGCGCCTGCGTTTACCTTCCAGTGGGGTCCTGCGAAGATTCGAAATTCGATTCGATTCGAAAATGTCTCGATCATTCGATTCGAGTTGCGCCGATTCGGAAAATTCTAATCGTGGAGAAGTTCTCAAAATATTATCAAGTGTCTCATCTTGAACTCTTCTTCTATCATCTACTGTACAGTAGACCCAATGATAGAATAAGAGTCCAAAGAGGGTCCGCGTCCGAAGCTGTTTTGCCAAAAACCCCAGAAGAGTTGCAGTTAAAAACAATACCTGTATGGAAACTGACCATATGTACGGTTGTGAGAAGATGTAGCATCTTCAACTTCAAGAACTGTGAGATTCAATTCGGGGTTCGATTCGATTCGAAATTCTCTACTTGATTCGATTCGATTCGAAGTTTGAGATTCGCAGGACTCTACCTTCCAGGGAGTGAGCTGGAAAGGAGCCTATGTGAATTTGACTTCTAAACTTATGATCTGACTCCTGAATCATAAATCTTGGCTTCTATGTTGGCTCTTAATCTTCAGATCAACATTTCCTCCATTAGGCCAGGTTTCAAACTGCCTGAGATCAATAGACATGGTTTCTAGTCAAGTCTCGGCGGTCAACTTAGCCAGCTAAAATTTGACCAGAAACTTTTTGGAAAATGAATAGTTACTGTGGTCTAACAAAAAATACTGTCAATTCAGAATTGGATATTATTAATTTTTCCAATGAAGAATGTAATTAAAGGCACAAATGTATGTCCAAGACAGATGAAAGCTTCCAACAAGAAGATCGTTATCAAAAAGTAATATTACTACACTTTAGAACTATAGTCAGATTTCGATACTTAAATTGTAGGGTCCAAGACCGACTATTATTTTTACATGCTCGGGTTGGTCCCTGCCTAAATTGTACGTAAACACAGATAGTCATGGACGGATGGGTTGATGAGAGAACTTAAGGTGCTATATAAGTAATAGAATTTTGTTTATTTTGAAATTTCCACCTCACATATTCCTTAAATTCATTTTACATATACTCAAATTATACATCAAAATGAAGGTTGAGGTGTATAGAACACGAAACACATATGTAATCAACTCACAGAGTGACAGCAGGCACCACTGGTTCCTGTATGTCTGCTACCGTATTCGTACCAGAACTGATAATAAAATAATATTTCACGAGAACAACTTGTGGCCAAATATGCTTCACATATCTAAGAACAAAGCTTTAGACATTCAAAACACTTTAGGATGGCGATAGAACTGCATATGGAAAACGGACAACTATACTTGCATTTTTTATTGAAGATGGATGTTTCACGGACATGTGCCAATCACTCCATACCACGAATTTCCATAAACAAGCCAGGACCAATACCGGGCCTGGACCTGCGTCGCTGCATGCAATTGAATCGGCAAACAGGAAGTGGCTGCACGGCAGATCTGAAAATTGCGTACACGATACAACCGATCATTATCAGGCTCCAGATGAAATATGAAATCAATCCCTTGCATAGAAGCCGAGAAAAGTTTGACGAAAAATTTCAATGTTCAGTGGGTACAGAAGAATTTCAAAGTATCGGCAAACAGGAAGTGGCTGCACGGCAGATCTGAAAATTGCTTACACGATACAACTCATCATTATGAAGCAGCAGACCAAATATAAAATCATTCGATTTCATAGAAGCCAAGAAAACCTTGACGGAAAAAGTGTTTCGGACGGACGGACTGACGGACGGAGTCGAGCGGTTACTAGACCTGCTCTGCCGCTGGCGACGCAGGTAAAAAACAAAATCGCAATTCCAAGAAATTTCTCCAGGTGTCATGATACCTTGCATTGAATATGGCAACTATGCAGTCTCGATACAGTAGTAGTATGTTGTATTAAGGAGATCTTTCTCATTATTTGATTTTAGACTGCGTTGTTTTTCGATGCTTTTTCCGTCCGATGACGTTGACCGGAAATCGAAATCTAAGACAACTATGTAAATAAAGCAGTTACTTTGGGAATTTACCCCCATGCAGCTCTGTCGCTGTGTTTTGAGGGATTTTGATGCCCAAGCTTTGTTCTTGGATATGTGAAGCACATTTGGCCACAAGTTGTTTCCAGGAAATATTATTAGTTTAAACATATTTTATTTGTCAAAATAAACAAAAAGGATTACAACAAGTTCTCAACACTTAAAACACGTCCTCTCCTTTGTATACGAATAACAAGAAAATGCTGCATTTTTTCAATACATACACATCATAATAAACAATACGCTATTCAAGATTGCAATGGTGTTAAGATGGTAGGTATTCAGCGAAAGAAAAGAGAAGGAAGAAAATAGGGTGGACTGATACCATGTACTCATCAAACAAATATCAAACTGTCTTCCAGCCAACTCACCAGGCCGCAGCTGTCCAGAAGAGCCCCATCACTGCAAGGTGCATGCAGTGTTTTATCATCACATATAAAGTAGGTAAGCTTCGTCTAACGATATATCGTCATCTGACAACCACAATGCTCTCTCTTCCACTGGAAGATAGAACCCCATGGTTCTCACATGACAATAGTATATACTTGACACTAATATATATGATCGGTTCCAACGTGTGTAGCTCTTTCATAAACAAGGTACGGGTAAGTCAAGATCCTCCAATCGTAGTTAACACGTTACCCATCAAGAAAGGCAGAGGACATTTGCAACTAAACCTCTTGAATAACTATCCCTTTCCATCCTCTGTGCCCAACACACAGCTCATAATTCCTCACCGGAATGAGCTGGACGGGCTCGCTCCGTTTAGGAGACGCAAGCTATATTTTGAGGTTAAAAAAGAGAACAAATTAGTGATTTTGTGAATAGCGCTGGCAGATTTAGACCACTACTACATCCGGCAAAGGGTTAATCGTGCCAGTCACTATAGATGACTTGCACACCACTCAATGGCTACCAGAGCAGTTTTTACCAATGATGCGGCACTGTCCACCATAGTAGACCAGCACTACATTATAAATATTGTATTATCAGTTCTAGTACGAATACGGTAGGAGATTTTCAGGAACCATTGGTGCATGCTGTCAACTCTACGAGTTGAGTTCAAAAATTTGTCGTGTTCTCTATCTCGCAACCTTCATTTTGGTGTATAATTTGTGTATATTTAATTTGAATTTACGGAATATCAGAGGTGGGAATTTCAAAATAAACAAAATTCCATTACTTATATAGCACCTTAAATCTCCCTGCGCATAGATGAGGTAGGGCCTTAATCGAGACAACGGGTTCCGGAACTCTAATTCAGTAAAGACGCAATATACCTGCAAGTTTTCCTTACAAAGATAACAGCAGGGAATTACTGGTATCACAGAACTAAATATTTTCCCATAGGCGACCATTATAACGTTCGGGCGGAAAAATATATGATCGCATCACTTTAATTTTGGCATTCAAATATCACTGTCAAGTATAGCCCTTCAGACAACTTTTTCTGATCTGAAAACAGGGGGTCATGCAACAAATAAGAGAGAAAAATTGACACAAAAGGAAGTACCGGTCACGTGCACATATTTTTCAGGGAATTCCTACAAAAACACACAAAAAGTAAATTGTATATTTTAGGTCCCAAAGTCATCAAATCACCCTCTTTCTTATCAGGAATATTCAACAATAATGCAAGATGTCAATAGGTTTCAAACGTTTATTGAAACAATGGATTTTCCCAGGGCTGTTTATTTTTAGAGATTGCATCATTTCAAGGCGGTTCACTCTAATTTCAGTATTTAGTTCCACGATACCTACTGGGTGGAGCAATTTATTTGTCGACGATTTCTATTGCTCTTTCTATTACGCGTAAATCTCGATCAAATTGGCGACCTCTTGAATCAAAACACACACGTTAAATATAATTTGGTGAAGCGTATGCCTGACAGAAATTTCTTCCACATCATTTGTGATCATTTTGGTGAAATTCGTTTCATAAATTGCTGTGAATTTGGAGTTTTGTTTCGGGCGAGTGTTATACTTGTGTACTGTGTTTCCAGGTAAGCGAGTACTGTTATTCGTAGAAACATTATTTTAGTGTACTGTGATTAGCCTAACATTTAATTAACTCTATGACCCCACTATATTGTCACTACGTTATAAGCACAGGATGCATACTCGCACGTATACACACCTAAGTAAGCACATTCGAACGGATCGATGCATAAACGTGATGCTTCTTTCACATAAATGTGGAACGAGGAAGCTACCCAAGGGGCCCGAAGCGTTCACCTGAAAAATACCCATGTTTTTCTCACAAGCGGTTTATAAAGATTTTAAAAATTCAAAAGTACTCCCATTATGAAGCGAGAGATGGAAGGGTTTGGAGCAGATTTCTCTAGCTGAAAATGCCCCAAGCCCATTGCTGAGTGGCTTACTTTTTAAGAAAGCTATTAATTTCCATTGCTTAGATGTGATGAAAGAATAAAAGTATTGAAACAAGTGGATTTGAAATGTTGCGCCATTTTCTCAGTTTAAATGCCTGCGTGCCCTTTTTATATAATCCACCCAACAACACCCCAAACACTTATGACATTTGTTTGAACTACTTTATAAATTGTCCTTACACAGATTTTATATCTTAAAAATGGGAAGATTTGGGGTAGTGATTGGGGAAAAAAGATGTTTTTAACCCTTTACCTAACCTGAAAAGCAGACGACACTTGAAAAAATAATTCTTGAATAACTATTTTTTTTCATTTTTGGTCTCAAAAACATAGGTTATGACCCCTCGTTGGAACGAGCTCGATGAGCTCGTTCCAATGAGGGGTCATAACCTGTGTTTTTAAGACAAAAATTGAAAAAAATAATGAAAATTAATTGGCGATTTTTGAGAATAGCGCAGGCCGGTTTTGGCCGTTACATTAGGTAAAGGGTTAATTAGGCGAATCGAATATCGAATCGAATTTATCAGAATGGTTACCAACAGCGCTACCGGGAAAAACATGGTGTTTTAATGCGGACCTTATCTGTGTTGGCCCATAGTTCGGGCGACAGATAATTTTGTCGCCGACACTGAATGTTGAGTTCCGTGAGACGGAATCCGTTTTTAAGCTGATGAGTACTTATTTTTAAGAAACGCTTTCCTTTCGCCGTTATCCGCTGCATTCCGACAGAGAGCAAGATTGCAATGATATTCTATAATTATTCGACACAGATTGCCGAATCGAATTCGAATCGAATACCGCCGTCGAACTGAATATTTCGAATACCGAATATTTGCAAGGCCCTATTTTTAGCTCATCTGACTGAAAGTAAGGGGGAGCTTAAGTGATCACATTTTGTCTGTCGTCCGTCTGGCGTGACCTTTGCGTTATCGACTTCTCCTCAGAAACCACAGAGCCAAATTGAACCAAATTTCATATGCATCTTCCTTATCATATGTCATTTCAGGTTTGTTTGCCCACAGGGGGCACCACAAGGAGCATTACTCTGATAGCACCCATAAATTGTTTTCAAAATTAAAAAAATCTTCTCCAAAACCATCAATTAGAATCATTTGATATTTGGTGTATATCATCTCTTGGAGGGGCAGATTCAAGTTTTGTTCAAATCGAGTCCCCGGGTTAATAACTGGGCTCTCCGTAGGTTCCACCAGTCAGAATGCTTTCATATTTGGAATATGACATCTCTAGGAGGGTCAGATCCAAGTTTGTTCAAATCGGGTAGCTGAGTTAGTATTTGGGCTCTCTACTGGAGCTCAAAGTTGAACTTGGAGCAATTTGAGGAAATTTCTTTTAAAATCTTCTTCTTCAGATCCTTCAGTCAGAATCCTTTCATGTTTGGTTTACAACATATATAGGGGGGTCAGATTCATGTTTGTTCAAATCGAGACCCTGGGTTTATATTTGGGCTCCCTATGGGAGCTGAAATTTTAACTTAGTTCAATATGAGGGAATTCCTTTAAAATTCTTCTTCTTCAGATTCACCAGTCAAAAGCCTTTCATGACTTCATTCCTTTGTAGTGTTGATTAACCATGTCTAACTGAATGTGACCCCAAATACTTCTTTGAACCACTTTGGCAGGTGAGCAATTAAGGCCCATTGGGGCCTCTTGTTAATGTTTTCCATTATAAGCGGTGTTAAAATCTGAGAAACCCATAGCACTCCCACATACACACACAGGACTTAAGTTAAATATATTTTATATCATCTTTAGAGATGGGCAATATACCGAAAAACTGAACCGATACTATTATCATAGAGATACTGAAAAAAACAAACCGACCAATTGTTGTATACCGATGCCGTCTGATTTTCCTACTTTCGCTATTTATAAGCCCCTGTGGGGGCTTGATAACAATTTCATGAAAGGAGTGACTGATTTTCTTTTCAGTCTTGGTAACACCCTCAATAGACTGAAAACTGTTCTGAATTGCCACTAGACTACAACCTGTACATGTCCAATCGCTTAGCAGCGATTTGCAGTCAACTCTTGGCTGCCCGTTGTAGCAGCGAAAACATGACTAGAAATCACTATCGTGAAGTTTTGTCTATAATTGTCAGTAGAACTTCCTATACAAGATGGCAAGATCAGGGCTCATGCTCTGAGATAGCAAACGCTTGAATTGTGCCGTAAAAGATTGCCACCGTTCAGTTCACTAGTAGTGTCATTTATAGCTTTGTGATAGAACGATAGAACAACTTATTCTGTTTTTTCCTGTTGTGAATTCGTCAAGTTATATACTGAATATCGAACCAATACCGAGATATAACCCCCCCCCCCCCCCCCCCACCAACCCGTCCCTAAAATTCCGAAACCGATACCGAACTCAAAATTTCAACACCGCCCATCTCTATCATCCTTACAAAAGGTTTTCATCTAACATGGAAACATTGGGAGTAAAGCTTTCTGAGAAGATTTTAACGGTTCTTTATCCCTTGTCTTAACCCTTTACCTAACATGAAAAGCAGACGACACTTGCAAAAAAAATTCTTGAATAACTAATTTTTTTCATTTTTTGTCTCAAAAACATAGGTTATGACCCCTCGTTGGAACGAGCTCGTCGAGCTCGTTCCAACGAGGGGTCATAACCTATGTTTTTGAGACAAAAAATGAAAAAATAATGAAAATTAATTGGCGATTTTTGAGAATAGCGCTGGCCGGTTTTGGCCGTTACGTTGGGTAAAGGGTTAAAATCTCGTGTCTATGACACCAAACCTGTCACCCTAGGTGCCAATTTGTACATATAGAATATACCTTCGGCGTACGGTTAACACAACTTCGCCACGTGTGGTGAACATTTGGTACACCAAGCTGCTTAGGATATACTTTATTTATACCATGATCGTCAGATTATTGAGAGTCGCTATTATTTTTTTCTCGATTTTACTCCTCAGTAGAAGTATATAGACACACGTGCGAATCTGTTTTTGTTTACTCGAACACCGGTGGGCCGCTGTCAATTTTATCGCCGAAATGAAATGGAAAAAGAAACGCGCGATTCACGGGCCTTTTTCATTTTCATAACATTCTATTTCGAGTTATGGATGTTTTATTAACATGAGACAACGCATGTTTGTTAAGTTTTAGTACCTTCCGAGGAAAACTCCTTTAAAACGTAATAAATAATTGCCGCAAGTTTGCATTCAGGTCGAGGTCACCAAAGGTCAACTTGGATGTAGTTCCACCACAGGTGCAAATGTTCACCACGGTTGCTGTGTAAAGCTAAACTTTATGTCATAGGCGTTTTATATATAATAGTATATGTAAACATTTTATAAAAAACTTGTACATCATCCTTTCAAACATGTTACATATCAAAGAAGAGTGCATTTAGATCAGTAGTTTGTGCGAAACATTTTTTTAACCCTTTACCCAACGTAGCGGCCAAACCGGCCAGCGCTATTCTCAAAAATCGCCAACTAATTTTCATTATATTTTCATTTTTTGTCTCAAAAACATAGGTTATGACCCCTCTTTGGAACGAGCTCTTCGAGCTCGTTCCAATGTGGTTTCATAACCTATGTTTTTGAGAAAAAAAAATGAAAAAAAATTTAGTTATTCAAAAATTGTTTTTGCAAGTGTCGTCTGCTTTTCATGTTAGGTAAAGGATTAAACAGTTTCGCATCCCTTAGAGCCCCTGAAAGTAGAGCAGTGCTTGTAGATTTTAACACAGAATAATGGCGAAGCTTTTTTTAAATTTGCTTATTGGTGTTTGAGGTCACTTTCAACATTTTGGCTATCTCATGGCCGTAACAGAGGGACGAAATTAAGTTGCTTCCTACTCCACTCCGTGACGGAACGAGCACCAGAGTGAAAGTCCTTGAAGTGGGCAGCAACCTGACGCCGTCCCTATGTTACGGACATGAGATAGGCAAAGATACTGAAAGTGACATTAATCACCAATAAATAAATTGAAAAATAGTTTCATCATTACTCTGTGTTAAAAAATCTACAAACCGCATCATTTGCCTAAATATGATCTCAAAGTTTTTTTTAAACAGATTTGTATTGCTGAGATGTGATTCGTCAAAAGCCAAGTTTTATTGACCAGTGGAATTTTGAATATTGCCCCCATTACCAAGTGTTAAAGTGTATGCACCACCCAGCAATACCACAAGCATGACACTGGGGGCTGTGCTTGAACAGACTTATACGTCAGCCATGTAATTATGTTATATAACAAACATGGGAAACATTGGGAACAAGTCATAACTCCAACGCCTCATGAAATAATCCTCAGCGCTCCCCAATCGAGGATAAAATTCGAATTGGACTCCGAGCCGTGAACTATTGTCCATGAAGGCAACATCATCCTAACAAAGATGTAACATATCGAAGATGGCAGCGTTTACAGCAATGGTCTGGGAGAGGAAGACGTTGCAAACATTACACGATTTATCAGCCAAAACACTCGACATCAAACGATTAACATTCATTTATCCAAAGAATAATGAATATAGCTTAACCCTTTGAAGCATGGGGGTATCTTCCACGCCAGTTCAGTGTCATCAGTTGGAAAAGTCTACATTCGTTAATTGTGGGAAGACCAATGAATATTTTCAACGTGCAGCCTTGGGGCTGCACGTTGAAAATCTTGATTGGTCTACCACACAAATTCCCCGAGCAACGGTCTACTTTATGAAGTCAGATCATATCACGACCCTGGAACGGAAAAGCGACATTTCGGGTTCAAAGGGTTAGATATTTATTACGACTGAATAAAACATTTTAATTTATCTAACATTATTTTCTTGTACAATATTCACACAGTGGTTAATCTTTCACACCCCTGTATTTTCCCAAGACATGTGCAAGACAGTTTTTTCAGAAAGATTTTTCTGTCTTCGCGTCATATTATTTAGAGTACAATAAACTGTAGAACTGTGACTCGAGTCTGCGTGCAAATACATGGGCGATGGGGGTGGGGAATGTGTTAATTTGCACATGCTGGTGACTGCTCCAGTCCCGTTTCGTTTTGATTACATCGATGTGATTCTCTAGAGCTACATCCACTTAACAAATACAAATACAGACATATGCATCCGTACAAACATTTTCGTGTTTCCCCGCCACGCGCTTTTTATTTTTTATTTATTTATATATTTGTTTGTTTATATTTGGGGGTGGGGGCTTAACGACACTTTCGACAGCAGGGTCACCTCGTGTCGGACAGTTTTACGGGTGGAGGAAGCCGGAGTACCCGTAGAAAACCACCGAGCAAAGGCGAGCAACTGTCAGACTTCCCAACCTACCAACTCCACAAAAGCAGGGTTAGCATTGGTTGATGACAAGTGCATCATCGACATTCAGTACGCCCCGCCACCGTGCTTCCGCGTCACTCTTTTCAAACCGGCTAGACCGTTTGTTTCGAGACAAAGTTAAACAGCAACCTGGATTCACAAGAGGCGAGTACCGAGTTTCACAATACTCCAAAAATTTCCGCTTTCCATGAATCGCCGTTCACGCCCATTTCAGATTTCCAACAATCTATGTACAGATTTCGACGAAATCTGTACATAGATTGTTGGAAATTTGAAATGGGCGTGAACGGCGATTCCTGGAAAGCGGAAATTTTGGAGTATTGTGAAACTCGGTATTCGCGCGGTAATAACTGTGTCATGCTTTTGTCTATCCATATTATTTTTGGTAAAGTCGACTTATAGTTTGAAGTCGATGAGCGGGTGGATGAGCGGGCAGGGGGGGGGGGGGGGCGGCGGTCGGTCGGTCGGATGGATGAGATGGTTGGCGGGAGGGCTAGTGGGCTGGTGGAAGCATCAGGCGCACGGACGGGGGTCACCTTTCTCATTAGCGCGATAACTTAAACAAATATTAAAGGATTTGGTAAAATATTTGGTATTTGAAACTTTCTTTATGTTTTGAACGCGTTGGTAAACCGGTGTTGTTGGCTATACTGAGCGGAATT
Source organism: Pictodentalium vernedei (assembly GCA_031216915.1). Taxonomy (NCBI): domain Eukaryota; kingdom Metazoa; phylum Mollusca; class Scaphopoda; order Dentaliida; family Dentaliidae; genus Pictodentalium; species Pictodentalium vernedei. Next base: position 193,666,730 of record CM062291.1, on the reverse strand, counting down.
ATGGCCCTTAATTAGGTACTTTTTCCTGTTTTTTTTCTCGTTAGCGCGATAACTTGAACAAATATTAATGGCTTTGGTCAATGTTTGGTATGCTAGACTCGCTTAATGTCTTGAATGAGTTAAAAAAAACAGATGCGGTTCGGACATACTGAGCAGAGTTATGACACTCAATTAGTTAATTTTTGCCTGTTTTCTGCTCGTAAGATCGACAACTTGATCAAATATTAATGGATTTCGATCAGCATTTGGAGTATGATATTTTCTTTACAATGTCTTGAATGAGTTTGAAAACCGTTGCAGTTAGGCCATACTGAGCGGAGTTATGACCCTTCATTTGTTCCATTTTAGCTGCTTGTCACAGTCTGGTGGTTTGGTTTCCAATGATCTTTTAACTTCCTTAAATATATCCATTTTTAGTCAAATTAGGATAGATTTCAATAACATTTATGCCATTTAAAAGGAAGCATGTTGAGCACGTGGGTGGTGTCTGTCACCGGACACTGTTACTGGAAATCGCTGCGATGTGGCTTCAGCCGAAAATGAAAGAACAAGTTACCACTTATCAACCTGCATCCCTGTTTAGACACATAAACTCGCTTTCTTGTCAGCCGAGGATGGTTTGACAGTAACTGTTGTCGGGGTTTCTGAAACTGTGCGCCTTTCTTTTTACCAAATTCTCAACTACATAAAAATGAATCTTACCCTTACCCGATGTGCTTCTCGCTCAGGAATTTATAAGTCATCCTTTCATCGACGCTTTTGTCGCGGAAAACAATCTCTTAATCCTTTCAACACGAGAGGTCTCTTTTACGGCCCAGGAACATGATAAGTCATAATTTCACACAATCAATAAATAATCCCACACAATCAATAAGTTGGTGGGTGCTTATTGATTGTGTGAGATTATTTATATTTATTTATTTATTGGTGTTTAAGATCACATACTTTTGCACAATGGCTAATCGTGACCGTGACAGTTTTACGGGCGGAGGAAGCCGGACAACCCGGAGAGAACCACCGAGCATCGACGAGCGCCTGTCAGCTCCTCAACATTTTAACTCTGTTCAAGCTCCGCTCAAGCAGGGTTACAACGGTTGAAGACATGTGCACCATCGACGTGCAGTACACCTTAGTACACGGCGTCATCGTGCCCCCATGTATATGGCAACCGGGAAAAGGTGCCTTGTCCAATGACACAATGCGGGTCGTCCCGGACGGGGCTCGAACTCGGGACCTCTAGCATAGAAGTCCAACAGTTTACCACTGAGCCACCGCGCTCCCGAGTGCGTGGGATAAATCAAGCCCCAAGGCTGCACGTTGAAATATTAATTGATTTAACCCCGTCGTAATGAATATGGACTATTCCTATTGTTGCCATTGGACTGACATCCCGAGATACAACCAGTGTTCATGAGGTTAAGATAATAAACTTACCTCATTACTTTATTATTTTGAACAAGAATAAATGACTTAATAATTTATTTGTCATTAGTTTATTAGTGCGTGGAATTACTTATGCATACTCAACATATTGCGGTTTATTGTAATGAAAACAACACATTAGTTTGAAATCCGACCACAAACAATAGTTGGCGCACCTCATCGGATGGTATTGGAATAGGCTTACCTTTCCGAACCATTTTTGCTGTATAGTATTTTTCTGTCTTGGCGGGTTTTGGCTCATTCAGCTGGAATTTGTTGAGGTTCTCTTGAGTCGATTGGATATTTCTTCTTTTTCCTTGGTGTTTTTTTTTCAGATTGAGATTTGGAATCGGTTTGGATACGTTTCCCATTATGGCCCTCAACCTTTCCTACAAACTTTTCATAATCTCTTCCTGTTTTCTAAAATACTCCTCCCATTCACGCTCATATCCTTCTTGTTCTTTCGCTGTTGTAGTTCAGTCTTCCGTGTCCATCTTGCTTCCAGTTGGTCTAGCGACATCTCCAAGGCAGTGTTGAAACTGAAGGAGAGAAGAATTCGACGTCAAAGGCAAAAACATATTATCCTCCAGCCCCACGGGCATGTCGCTTTCTTCCGACTCAGGTGACCTTCTGAGATGAAAGAGCACAGATTCGCCGTTCTCTTTCGGTTCAGCCACATGTAAGGAGGAAACCGATCTGAGGGTAGGCGATTCTGGCACACGGCGTATGGGGGTTGGGGGCGCGGTGGCCGGTCCTCGTCAGATCACCGAAGTTAAGCAACTTCGAGCCCGGTTAGTCCTTGGATGTGTGATCGTCTGAGCGATCGATTCGGACTCCCGCTTTGTGTCCTTGGGCAAGGTATTTAACCCCGATTGTCCACATAGGGGTACGATGACGCCGTGTAGTAAGGCGTACTCAACATCGATGGTGAGCATGTCTTCAACCATCTAACCCTGCCTGTGTTGCAGTGCGGAGTTACGATGTTGGGGAGCTGGCATCTGCTCGTCGTTTCTCGGTAATTCTCTCCGGGTACTCCGGCTTCCTCCAGCTGTAAAACTGTCACCGACACGATATGACCTTGGCTGTTAAAGTGTCGTTAAACCTTAATAAATAAATAAATAATATGGGGGTTGGGGTAGGTATTCCCATGGCCTTCCCATGTCCTTTTTGCATCTCCTTCTTCTTCTCCAAAAACTCCGTCAGTTGACGGGCATCTCATCTCCTGGCAGACGGGCCATTTTTTCTCTTTGTCGTGTTCTTGGTCTTCCGCGCTGTCATCCAGCAAACAACCAGTCTTTCGGGTTTTGATCAGCGCGGGAAGCGTTCCTTCCGCTATAACAAGGCTACATCGCCCCGAAGACTGTGTTCCATTCTTCCTGTCAAAACCCCCTGTTACCTCGAGTTTGCCTTCGCTTACCCGAAGATTCCAGGTGGGGTTGTATCGAAGGCATGCCTCTGAATCAATTAACCCTTTTCCCAACGTAACGGACAAAATTAATTTTCATTATTTTTTCATTTTTTGTCTCAAAAACATAGTTATGACCCCTCGTTGGAACGAGCTCGTTCCAATGAGGGGTCATAACCTATGGTTTTGAGACAAAAAATAAAAAAACCCAGTTATTAAAGAATTTGTTTTGCAAGTGTCGTCTGCTTTTCATGTTAGGTAAAGGGTCAAGATGTTCAAACATCTGCGCACAAGTACAAATGGTTTCCTGTATGAAGGCCAACCAGCGATATCTGACTCTTGTCTCTACCAACACATGATTGAGAAAAAGCATAGGCATATGTCCTGTCTTTTCTGCAGGGGGACGAACAATCAACTAAAAGAACGTAGTTTATCGCCAACCAACTTTACGAGGGGAGCTCATGTTACTATGTTTAGCTATCACTACCGATTCAAATTGTAATTGCGGTGCACAATTTGTAGAAAATTTCAGTGAAATTTTGCTTCTATTTAAAAATAGTGCGTCAAAGATTTCCGTTCCGCACATTTGTGCGGAACAGATTTTCATTTTCCGCATGGGTTAGTGTTGCTGTAGATGGGGATTTCATAGAACAGGCGTGTAATAAAGGGCTATATGTCGTGTGAAGTTGCATAAGGCTTGGGGGGGGGGGGCAGAGACACTCCCAAGACTACGCCACTGGTTGACCCGGCGGTTATAACTTATGAATTGTCTCCCCCTCTTTTCGTTTGGTGTTGGTTCAAAATCCTTATGTCATGCCAGTTTTAAGCTATAAGTGTGACCCACTTTTGAAAACACTCACTCGACTTACTTGTTTGTGCATGGAAATTCATCTACGGACTTCAGGAAAATTGAGTTTTCAGTATTTTTGTAGCTTGAACTCAATGACTTAGGGTGACCCACATGACGTCGATCCATATTTATACCCCCGCTCTCGAAGAGAGTCCATCAGTCCGTCCGTCCGGATCGATATCTCAGCAGTGAGTGGAAATTCCGTATGTGGTATCCTCGGGATGACCCGCTTCCACTAAAAGTTGAACAGAGTTGCTCACACTATTTTCACCTGAGTTACGACCCTAATTTGTAAAATTTTCAGTGACATTTTTCAAGTCATTAATGCTTCAGTGGGCGTATGAATTGCCTATGGCAAGAGCTCGTGTTTAAAATCCATTGAGTCCTGACTCATTTCGTCCTGGTTCCAAGCCCTTAAGTCATACCATACTTGGGATATAAGCATGGCCCCCCTTTCAAAATGTTTGGCTACTACCACTTTTGCGAGTGTTGTAAATGATATATGAATTAGAGGAATGCATTTGTGGGGATATTAAAATTTGATTTTCTGCATTTCAGGAGAAAATGCCTGCATTGGTCCCTGATGATTAAAGGGACCGCCAAATGCATGTTTCGACTTATTTGGCGTCAGATCCAAGTCCATAGCTCCATAGTGATATAAGCATTACCAACTTTCAAAAATGTTTAACCCGAATCTGAAGAATGCACACAGTGATCTATGGAACTCGCCCAGCGATTCTGTGCCATATTTTTTTTAAACCTCTAGAGAAGTCCACAGGTCATTTACTAGGCGAAATATAAGCTAATCTACTTTCAAAAGCTTTTGCTTTTTTCAATTCTTGAGCATTGAAATTCAAATATGGGCGTCTCATAATGCGATTTCCAGCGTTTTTTTTTAACCCTTTACCTAATACGAAAAGCAGACGACACTTTCAAATAAAATTCTTGAATAACTATTTTTTTTACTTTTTGCGTCAAAACCATAGCTTATGGCCCCTCATTGGAACGAGCACAACGAACAACGAGCTCGTTCCAATGAGTGGTCATAAGCTATGGTTATAGCGATGGTCGGTTTTGGCCGTTACGCTGGGTAAAGGGTTAATGCACACAATATCCCCAAGGTGACCTCAGTGACCTTAGCTACATTTTTAGCTCACCTGAGCGAAGCTCAATGGGGAGCTATACTGATCACTTTCCGTCCGTCGTCCGTCGTTAACTTTACATTATCGACTTCTCACAAACTACTCAACCAAATTGAACCAAATCTGGTGTGCATGTTCTCTATCATATGTCAATTCAAGTTTGTTCAAATCAAGTTGACCCGCCCCTTAGTAGGGCCACGCCAAAAAAGTGAGCCTAAATCTTAAAAAATCATGAACCAGCAGTAGCAGAGACCTGATATTAGGTGTACAGCTTCCTTTTGAGGTGTAGACTCAGATTTATTCAAGAGAAGATCAAGGGGCTATATTTGCCATCGTTATGGGAGGGGCAAGAATTTTTGCCCCGCCCAAATTTTCTATATTCCAAACCGAGAGGCTGATTTGAACCAAATTTGACATGAGGTTTTATTGGTACATAAGTAGTTAATTTATGCCAAACAAAATTTCCTGTCGCCCCTTGGGAACCGCAGGAGCTAAAAATAGAAAAAATTTAAAACGCCCATATCTCCAAAACTACACGGCACTGAGAATTCTTATTTGGTGTGAAGCTTCCATAGGACCAACAGAATGGAATGGTCCAAAAACGTGCTATCGGTTTTATCATGGGGTACTTTTTGGGGACTTTGAATAAGTGCTGAGTCAGCATTTTTTAACACTGTGGGTAATTGGAAAAACATTTAAGACAACTTTTTTCCCAAACCACTGCTCCAAAAGCTTTCAAATTTCACGTATAACATCTTTGGAAGATTGTTTCACATGTTTTTTGAAATCAGTTCCCTGGGTCCATATTTGGAGTCTCTATGGGAGCCCAAATGTTTAAATTAGTGCAGTATGAGAAATATTCTTTAAAAATCTTCTTCTTCAGATCTGCCAATAAGAATCTTTTGATATTTGGTATGCAGCATCCTTAGGAGGGTGAGATTCAAGTTTGTTCAAGCCAAGTCCTTGTGTTCATATTTAGGCTGAAAATTTGGGGTCCCGGTCCGGACTTTTTTTGGACCACAATCCGGAAATTAGTTTTTTGTTATGCGTTTCGGTCAATGTTAAGACAAATTTTTTTTTTTTTTTACAGTGAAAATTTGGGGTCCGGTGAAATTAGTTTTTTGGTTTTTTATGCCTTTTGGTCAATTTTAAGAAGAAGAAAACAAAATTTTAGTCTAAAAATATTTTGTGTGGGACTTCGAAAATTTCCGAACAAAAATAAAAAAAAATCTGTTTTTTATGCGTTTATCTCAATTTTGGGACGTAAAAGTGCAGGAACTGAAAATAGACGAAAAATCCCGTGTATTTTGTGGGCACAATCGCTTCATCTAGTTGGTATATCTTTTCTTAGGAGGGGCGTATGCAGCTTGTTCAAGTCAAGTCCCTGGTTTGATATTTAGACTACCATGTCAGGTGAGCGCCCCCCAGGCCCCCTGGGGCCTCTTGTTTTATCTCCATCCTGTTTCGACACGGCGTTTGTCCAGATTCAAAAGGTCATACTAACCTTAAGATATAAGGGTGAGATATTACTAAGATGGTTGGCTCTAACAAATTATTTGAAATTTGAAACTCTTATTTGAACGTCAAAATGCTTTACAGAGTTTCAAAATGGAATTTTCACCATTTCTAAAAATGAACTATGATCTATCAGTTGGGCCCTGCGAATCACACATTTTCGATTGGAATCGAATCTCGAATCGAACCGGCTCTATTCAAATCGAATCAAACCTCCAATCGAATCATGGGCGTCTTTAAGATGACCGAATGGGGAAGGAGGTGCTGTGTACCTCATTTGTTCTGACTGCGGTGGCTCATGCTCCAACTAATAAAATAAAATATTCCAAATACAACATCAAGGCATACCTTCGTCCAAGGCATTCCTTGGTGATGTAACTTGAATATTATCCAGTAAGGATTGTAGTTCAAAAACAGAAATGAGTGCGAGAATTATTGGTACTGGGCACTGTACACTGCAATAAATATAGGTTCTCTTTAGAACCAAAACTGGTTCTAATCTTGTCCCTGAGATGGAACCAGCTCTGTTTAAACAGTATTTATTTCAAATCAAATAAATTTACCAATATTAGCATTCAATTTTAACAGAATATTACATAAACTGAAGTAGATTCAGCACTAAACTTGGAGCTTATTCAACGCAGTCGCCAATCATTTTGAAACAAAGGAGACATGAACAGTTGGCATATCGAACCAGTTTTGGTTGTGTATAGAACCAAAACTGGTTCGATATGCCAACTGTTCATATCTCCTTTGCTTAATAATGATTTGAGACAACCTTTTATAAGCTCTAAACTTACGACTGAAATCCCCTCAATTTATGTTTACTTCTGTTAATATTTAATGTTAATCTTTATAAATTTATTTGGTTTGAAATAAATTCTGTTTAAACGGAACTGGTTCCATCTCAGGGACAAGATTAGAACCAGTTTTGGTTCTAAAGAGAACCTATATTTTTGCAGTGTACGTGGCTATCCGCTAGCAGCGATCATCGTTGACATTACCTGGAAACATTAAATTTGCTTTCAACTGTGGTAGTGAGTAGTGAGACTTGAATTAGCATGGCTGGTGGCAGCATGTGGGTGCCGATGCTGTCCATGCTAACATAGCGGAAATTACTCAGTCTTCATTTTCAATATTATTTATGTACCATTTCCGTCAGAACTAGACGTTTTGTGAGAGGACGGAAATGACTGATACCAAGCCATATTCCAGTGAAATAATTCGAATGGAAGCGAATCAGGCAGCCGATTTCGAATCGAACCGAATAGCAACTTAAGATTTATAAATTTTGCGGCCAATAAAAGTGGTTGGAGGCATGTGTATTGAAAGTAAGTCGTGCTTAAATTTCTAGAATCATTTTACCTATAGACATCGGACAATACCAAATACACCACGACACGATGGAGGTTAAAATATGGTCCATGGTAAACAGGGAACATAGGGGAGATCAAATGCATATTTGAATACTTCTGGAGATCCGCCAATACTTTTCTTACTCGATTATGAATTTCAGAGCCAAATATTTTGAAGGTAAGTCACGCTTATATCTCAGGCATGGTATGACCTTTCCACGTGGGAGCAACACCGGATGAGTCCAAACTCGATGGAGATTTAAAATAAGGTTCAAGGTGAGAGGCGGCACGCAGATGTCACTGAGTGCATTTTTCTAAACTTATGTAAATCACATCTTTAGACCCATCAGTGCAGCCCAGAAGCCATTTATGAGGAGTATAAAAATCCATATTTGCAATCCAAATTCATTTTATGATTAAAACAGAAGTCGGTGTACTAATGAGAAATTATTTCAAGATGTTTACATGATAGGCAGTTTTTCGCGATCCTTCCTTATTGCGCTGTGCCCCGCGCACAAATTTACGTATTAAATTTTCACCTGAAACTTAATTAAGCACCCTCTGAAATGTTTCATAACAGTAAAGTTGCCGTTACTGATTATTATGTTTTCATGATTGCTATGTCTTGCAGAACATTTCATCTGGTGACACATGATGTTTTTGATTGATAGAGTAACCCAAATACATCCCCTCGTCCGCGTGAAGCATGCTACTCACGAATGTCACAAAAAACAATATCATCCACATGCAATATCTGGGTATAAAACAAGAAAATTTGTCACTTCTTTTATCAATAAATAATGACATGGGCAAGAGGAGACTGTCAGAGGCACTAAGATGGCAAATCGTTGTCATGCATGCAACAGGCATGTCAATCAAAGCTGTTGGAAGGCAACTTGGCTATAGTCATTCTGTTATTATGATTTGTCCGAAAACAGCAACAAACCAACGATGTTAAGGACCGACCAAGGCCTGAACAACCCCAAAAGACCTCTTCTCGTTAGGCGTGAAGCCTTTGCTTCAAGTGGGGTTTTGAAACACCTGTGACTCCCCAACAGGCGTTTGTGAAACAGAACTGTCCGAAACCGTCTCAAGCACTGAGTATATATGAGGTCCAAAAGGGTCACCAGCTCTGTCCGATCAGCATCAAAGACGACGTTTGGAGTGGTTTATAGGACGACAGCATTGGAATCTCAGGACGTGAAGGAGAGTCAATTTGTCAGAAGAGAGTAGGTTCCTGCTTCACGTCACAGATAGTCGCATGGAAGTGTGGATGCATAAAAATACTGTTTACGTGCCGTGGAATATCAGACCTACTGTTGCTTATGGTGGAGGATAAGTAATGATCTGGGGATGCCTCGCACATGATTGTAAACTTGATATGGAAAATCTCAATGGTCATCAGTACATCCGGGACATTCTCTATCCGGTTGTCGTGCCTCATTTTAAAAACCACCCGTTGGCTACTCGCCCTGTATTCATGGACGACAATGCAAGGCCATATCGTTCCCATGCTGTGAGAGCATTCCTTCAGAACAACGCTATTACAACACTACCCTGGCCTGCAATGAGCCCCGATTTGAATCCCTTACAAAACATCTGGGACTTGATTGGACGTCATATGCAAGCAGGGGATCCGCCTGTACAGAATTCGGCCGATTTGGAAGCTGCATTGCATGAGGCGTGGCAGTAGTCGCTTCTGGACCGTATCAGAAGACTCACTGGTAGCATTATGAGGAGGGTCAGCCTATCATCCGGGCACGTGGTGAATACACTCGCTACTGACTTCAGGCACTGCTACTGTGTTCAGTAGATAACAAGTTACAGTTTTTGTCAATAATTACCGGAATTGTTTGGATCGTTCCAGCACCATACTTGTGGAAAGAACATTTCGCATCGAAAACATTATTGACAGATATGTGCAATTAGCGTTATTAAAATACTGCATATTTTCATCATTGTGTTGTCTTTCATTTGTCAATAGGCCATTCTTTCCGCAAATAATCACTTTTGGCCATCTAAAAAACAGCATGAAAGTAATGACAGTTTCTGTTAACACCACTGCGAAAAAACAGGGGGTGCTTAATAAAGTTCCAGGTGTACATTTTCCCCCACCAAATACCGAATACTCACAGTGCAAAGTTGGGATATTTGAGGATTTCTTCCCACAGTTCTTCCCCTTTGTTAAGAACCCGAACATGAGGTTGTAATACCATAAACTGCTTTTTTCACATTGACGACGTTGAAGACAGTACAAACCTATTTGCATTCCCACCTCATCATGTATCTTTTCATAAAAACAACCCCATATCAACTTAGTTTATCACCTGTTGAAAAAGTACACTGGAGAAAATACAGGTCGCCATGTGACTTTTGTATTTGCATTTAAATTTGGCGATTCCTCTTTTCCACTGTCCAGCTTCGTACTGAATAAAATAGACCTTTTAGAAGACAGTTGTCTCCAATATTTTAATTTTTTCCAAAAGTTGTCCTTTAACCCTTTACCTAACGTGAAAAGCAGACGACACTTGCAAAAAAATTCTTGAATAACTAATTTTTTTCATTTTTTGTCCCCAAAACATAGGTTATGACCCCTCATTGGAACGAGCTCGACGAGCTCGTTCCAACGAGAGGTCATAACCTATGTTTTTGAGACAAAAAATGAAAAAAAATAGTGAAAATTAATTGGCGATTTTTGAGAATAGCGCTGGCCGGTTTTGGCCGTTACGTTGGGTAAAGGGTTAATATTTTATTCACATTTACAAGCTCTGTTGATTTTTCACCAATTGGATAAATATATCGTCAGTGGGCTTCCACAATGTCGTATCTCAAATTTTCCAACTTTTCAGGCGAGACAGAAACTGAATAACTCCGAAATCTGGGAAACACAGAACAGAGTAACTGTCGCTCCTGGTGGAGAAAGACGCATTCCTTATTTCAGAGAACATTAGAATGTGTTGGGAGTGTATTCTGTGAGAAAAAATAACTTTTAGGTGATGATACGACATTTTGAGTTTCATCTTATGTAATGGAGATAATACAGCATTTTTTAATTGATTATATCTCTGTCGTTTATGACTTCCATCTACCAGAAACAAGCTGATTGCCTCCCTTTGCGAGTCGGGAAATTTGGGATACGACATTTTAGAATGAGCACACCACGTTTGGGGACAAATTCTTTAAAGATACAACATTTAGGAACTATATGTGAACATTTCGGACCAAACAACTCAATTTAACCCTTTACCTAACATGAAAAGCAGACGACACTTAAAAAAAAAAATTCTTGAATAACTTATTCATTATTTTTTTCATTTTTTTGTCTCAAAAACATAGGTTATGACCCCTCCTTGGAACGAGCTCGTCGAGCTCGTTCAAACGAGGGGTCATAACCTATGTTTTTAAGACAAAAAATGAAAAAAATTAGTTATTGAAGAATTATTTTTGCAAGTGTCGTCTGCTTTTCAGGTTAGGTAAAGGGTTAAATAATCAACAAACATACTCCATTTGCTTCTATTTTGGTTCTCCAATTTACCAATTTTCACTCATTTTCCTTCGTTTGGGAGGTCAAATGTTATAGCCCCCCTGTCGGAGAGGTCAGCCCCCCTCCCCCCCCCCCCCCCCCCCCGTCGAGAAATCCCTGGCGCCACCCCTGGAACAAACCCTGCTTACCCGCTAGGTCCTGTTACAGAAACTTGACCTTGACTCCGACACAGCATTTTGTACATAAACATAATGGTGATGATAGATTTATCTTACAATTCTCAACTGTAAAAACTTTCATCACACGCCTGTTCTATGAAATCCCAAACTACAGCAACATTAAATCATGCGGAAAATGAAAATATGTTCCGCCAATGTGCGGAACGGAAATCGTTGACGGACTATTTTTAAATAAGCGAAATTTCACATATAACACATTGGAACTCAGGGAACGAAAGAGTAACACGGATTCCCCTCGCAAATTTGGTTGGCGATAAAATGTGTTCTTTTTGTTGATAGTTGTCAAATGAACTGCTGAGTGTCCTTTTAATAATTGCTTTTATGGGCGTGAAGGCATGTAATAAACACGGAACTACACGCATGTGTAAATGGGTTAATCGATATGGTTCTTATGCCATCGCGGAGGGATAAAACTCGAGGCCTGTGGCATCTCGTTCTATCCTTCTGCGCTGGCACTCGTACCATATCGGTTAACCCATTCACACGCGCGTGTCGTTCTGTGTATGACTAACCCTTTGACCTAAAGAATCAGATCCTTCCTGCCATGCAATTTACAAACTGGGCAGTTGAAAAAAATACATTATTTTTTTTTTAAAATCAACAAAACAAGCTCGTTCCAGTGAGGGGTCACATGATATGGTTTTGTTAGATATATCTGAAAATATTTTTTACAAAACATAATTAAAATACTAAATTGTGTTATTGTGTGCGTTGTGTGAAGGGATAACAAGCATTTTAATATCAAAGGCGTTTTTACGCTATCCCAAATACCCATATTCAATTTCGGATACCCATATTATGTTCATTTATGATGCATCTTGATACCTTCCGGTTTCGGTATGAGGACCGGTGTAACACAAATGCGGATAGGGGTATTTGTGAAATCGATCTGAGACCATCATTGCTTTCGCGGCTTCCGGTTTCAGGTCTATTTTCATGGATCACCGCCCGATCAAATTGAGCGCGCTTTTCAAACGATTTTTTTTTTCAAACGAAAATGAAAAAAAGCTGTCGTATTTTTGCAGTATCGCAATATCGATGGTGTCAGACAGAACGGCATTCACGTTCAAACTGTCATTTTTATCGCACGAGATCGATTTGGGCGGAGGGATAATATTGAACGAGAAGCCAAAGGCTTCGAGTTCAATATTACCCCTGCGCCAAAATCGATCGAGTGCAGTAAAAAATGACAGTTCGAACACGTATGCCGTTCTGTATGTAATTATTTATTGCACGTCTACAGTTTATGAAAGAAATATAAATCGATTTTGGTGGAGGGAATATATTGAACTCGAAGCCTTCGGCTTCTTGTTCAATATTATCCCTCGCCGAAATTGACTGAGAGCAGTAAAAAATGACAGTTCGAATGCGTATGCTCTTCTGTATTTATTGTACGTCTACAGTTTACTAAAAAGTATTAAAGTTATTGCCTAAAATAACACAAACGTACAAAAAAAGAACGGTTCAATAGACCGCGAACGTGATCCGTATTATTCAATTATAATATCAAAAAATTTATTGTACGCTTAGATTTTTGTAGAAAGAGCGTGTATTTTAGAAAAAAAGCATAGGCGTGCAATAAAAATCATTATCTTTGTAACTAATTTTGGCAGAAATATATATTTAATGCTGTTATTTGCCGCAATCAATGATTACGAACAGCTCTTATAATCCCTATCGAATATTTCGCATTTATTCAGCGAGAGAATATACCTGTCACGTGGGGTGGAAATTGTTATCGCCATAAACGAAACGATATTTTAGCGTCAAAACACCTCAGATTCCATTTTCTGACTCATAAAAATGTTTGTCGTTTCCGTTGAAACTGTATGCGGCTACCTTGAACTTTTAGGATCCTCGGATAAACTTATTGAGCGCGAACATGTTTAACATCCCGAAAAGACTGTGTACTTTAACAGTATAACTACGCGTTGTTCTGGATTGAATGCTTCCAGTTATTCTGATCAAGGCATAAAAGCAATGTGGCGCCATAATGTAATAGTTATACTTTTAACCCTTTGAACCCTAGCGGTCGCTTTTCCGGCCCAGAAGTATTATGCGTCATAATTTCGTTAAGTAGGATGGCTGCTAAGTGAATCTGCGGTCTAGAGCAATTAATATTTTCAACGTGCAGCCGTGAGGCTGCATGTTGAAAATATTAATTGGTCTACCCCAGACAAGGAATATGGACTCTTCCAATCGCTGTCATTGAACTGACATGGAAGATACCACAAGGGTTCAAAGGGTAAAGAAGTGTTTTTATTTTTCTCTTGTCGTATATAGATATATGTACAAGCTCCTCAATAGACGCGTTTCGAAGGCTTGTAATGGTCTATAAATAGCAACGTAAACAAATCGTAACCAAGCACGCGGTTTTATTATACAGTTGCAAGATACAGATTTTGTATCAGTGCCCCCCCCCCCCCCCCCCCCGACAACTATTGTATTCGGGTAATTATGGACCCAGTACCTACTTATTGTAAGATAAATAAGAGAACTTTTATTGTGGAGGGTGCAAACCGCTAGAGGCACTTTTTTCCACAAAACAGTGTATTCTAACCATGAAGGACTTTTTGTACAACTTCGCAATTGACAATGGTTGAGGGATAGAAATAAAATTTTGTTTTCATCTTCCCGATCATACACCAAAGTGACGTACAACGACTGGAGGGTCTTCGTTATGACTGAAATAGAGACCGGTTGGGTATCAGGATATTTCAAATCGCGTTTCACCTGCATTGGTTTTGCATTGGTTAATTTGCCCCCACTACTAGGTAAAGGGTTAAATTGACTCAACTATTTTCACACGAATCCTAGCAGAGGTGCAGCGAGAATCTACATGGATTCTCTCTAGTTTTGTTGCATTAATCTTCGCGTGAATCGATTTTCGGATTCTCGTCGGAATATAAGCCCTGTATACCCCTACTATTGATGAGGCTTTGGGTTACCTTCGGGGAGCACTTTTCAACCCGGCGGTACATAACTATGTCGCGCTATTGTGTCATGACATTTCATGACGAAAATGAGTAGTACGTCTCGGGCTTTTCAGGGGTTATTTGGGGGATCTCATCGGGGGATCTCATGTGACGTCATAGTCACGTGACCCAGTGGCGCCATGTTGTGATGTTAAAACACGGAATCCAAATTTTACGGAATCGGCTAGGAATCTCAATTACGGAATGCCTTATATGTATGCAGGGGAAATCTGATTCAACCTTGATCAATGTTATAGTCGAGACTGAGATAGATATAGCTAGGAAGTAATGGATCAGATTTGGGGCAGAATAACAGAGGCCAATAGTACTGGTACAAGGCCGCAATGGAACAAGACTGTTGTAGAAGCTAATGATAGGACAGATAGGCCATAGACCTGTAGTGGCCTTGGAGCTTTGGCGACAAGATGGAAGCAGTTAGTAAGACTACATTAGACCCCATTGAGGGATAACTCATGGTCCTCATGGCCTCATACGACAAAAAGGGATTCTCCAAAAGGTATCCTCGATAGGTATCCTCGAATAATACAATACCAGGCCATAGGTATCCTCAAATACTGAAATGAGGCTAAGAGTCGTATTAAATAATACCTCATTGAGGGGTTTTTAATGGTCCTCATAACCTCTAAATTCAATGAGGCTATGAGACATAATATATGAGGACTCATTGAGGGCCATTACGTAGCCCTCATGGCCTCATACGACAAAAAAAGGATTCTCCAAAAGGTATCCTCGATAGGTATCCTCGAATAATACAATACCAGGCCATAGGTATCTACAAATACTGAAATGAGGCTAAGAGTCGTAGTAAATTATGCCTCATTGAGGGATTTTTAATGGTCCTCATAACCCCAAAATTCAATGAGGCTATGAAGCATAATATATGAGGACTCACTGAGGTCTTTTACATAGCCCTCATGGCCTCATACGAAAAAAGGGGTGTCGAAATTAGGGTGCCTGGGGATATGGCCATTGGAAATAGAGGTGATGAGAATCGGATACGACTCCGTTGTAAGAAGTGGAGATAACTCTGCATACAGATTATGGGAAATCAAGCAATCTGATTGGTTAGTTATAATCTATATAAATGATCTAGATTAATGAAACAACAAGAGTACTTGGAATAGGGTCAGAACTAACAAAAATAAAACCAGAATAGCTAAATATATTAATAATAAGTAAAGCTGTTCCAGTTGATAGGCTCTTCTACGCTGTTGGAGTATACTCCAGGACAAAGGAACATGGTCAGATAGACGAAAACTATTGCATATACAGATAGAAGCAGAATTCTGAAAGAATTCGAAATAATACAACTTGTCGGGTTGTTTGTGGTAATTCGTGATACTCCGATTCAATCGAACATACCCTCCGAACCTACCCCTGTCTTGTTATAGGCCTTTGGGTAACATAGATATATGTACAAGCTCCTCAATAGACGCGTTTCGAAGGCTTGTAATGGTCTATAAATAGCAACGTAAACAAATCGTAACCAAGCACGCGGTTTTATTATACAGTTGCAAGATACAGATTTTGTATCAGTGCCCCCCCCCCCCCCCCCCCCCGACAACTATTGTATTCGGGTAATTATGGACCCAGTACCTACTTATTGTAAGATAAATAAGAGAACTTTTATTGTGGAGGGTGCAAACCGCTAGAGGCACTTTTTTCCACAAAACAGTGTATTCTAACCATGAAGGACTTTTTGTACAACTTCGCAATTGACAATGGTTGAGGGATAGAAATAAAATTTTGTTTTCATCTTCCCGATCATACACCAAAGTGACGTACAACGACTGGAGGGTCTTCGTTATGACTGAAATAGAGACCGGTTGGGTATCAGGATATTTCAAATCGCGTTTCACCTGCATTGGTTTTGCATTGGTTAATTTGCCCCCACTACTAGGTAAAGGGTTAAATTGACTCAACTCTTTTCACACGAATCCTAGCAGAGGTGCAGCGAGAATCTACATGGATTCTCTCTAGTTTTGTTGCATTAATCTTCGCGTGAATCGATTTTCGGATTCTCGTCGGAATATAAGCCCTGTATACCCCTACTATTGATGAGGCTTTGGGTTACCTTCGGGGAGCACTTTTCAACCCGGCGGTACATAACTATGTCGCGCTATTGTGTCATGACATTTCATGACGAAAATGAGTAGTACGTCTCGGGCTTTTCAGGGGTTATTTGGGGGATCTCATCGGGGGATCTCATGTGACGTCATAGTCACGTGACCCAGTGGCGCCATGTTGTGATGTTAAAACACGGAATCCAAATTTTACGGAATCGGCTAGGAATCTCAATTACGGAATGCCTTATATGTATGCAGGGGAAATCTGATTCAACCTTGATCAATGTTATAGTCGAGACTGAGATAGATATAGCTAGGAAGTAATGGATCAGATTTGGGGCAGAATAACAGAGGCCGATAGTACTGGTACAAGGCCGCAATGGAACAAGACTGTTGTAGAAGCTAATGATAGGACAGATAGGCCATAGACCTGTAGTGGCCTTGGAGCTTTGGCGACAAGATGGAAGCGGTTAGTAAGACTACATTAGACCCCATTGAGGGATAACTCATGGTCCTCATGGCCTCATACGACAAAAAGGGATTCTCCAAAAGGTATCCTCGATAGGTATCCTCGAATAATACAATACCAGGCCATAGGTATCCTCAAATACTGAAATGAGGCTAAGAGTCGTATTAAATAATACCTCATTGAGGGGTTTTTAATGGTCCTCATAACCTCTAAATTCAATGAGGCTATGAGACATAATATATGAGGACTCATTGAGGGCTATTACGTAGCCCTCATGGCCTCATACGACAAAAAAAGGATTCTCCAAAAGGTATCCTCGATAGGTATCCTCGAATAATACAATACCAGGCCATAGGTATCTACAAATACTGAAATGAGGCTAAGAGTCGTAGTAAATTATGCCTCATTGAGGGATTTTTAATGGTCCTCATAACCCCAAAATTCAATGAGGCTATGAAGCATAATATATGAGGACTCACTGAGGTCTTTTACATAGCCCTCATGGCCTCATACGAAAAAAAGGGGTGTCGAAATTAGGGTGCCTGGGGATATGGCCATTGGAAATAGAGGTGATGAGAATCGGATACGACTCCGTTGTAAGAAGTGGAGATAACTCTGCATACAGATTATGGGAAATCAAGCAATCTGATTGGTTAGTTATAATCTATATAAATGATCTAGATTAATGAAACAACAAGAGTACTTGGAATAGGGTCAGAACTAACAAAAATAAAACCAGAATAGCTAAATATATTAATAATAAGTAAAGCTGTTCCAGTTGATAGGCTCTTCTACGCTGTTGGAGTATACTCCAGGACAAAGGAACATGGTCAGATAGACGAAAACTATTGCATATACAGATAGAAGCAGAATTCTGAAAGAATTCGAAATAATACAACTTGTCGGGTTGTTTGTGGTAATTCGTGATACTCCGATTCAATCGAACATACCCTCCGAACCTACCCCTGTCTTGTTATAGGCCTTTGGGTAACACAGTAATCACGTGATACCATAGAAACCAAGATGGCGGCCTCCAGTATACAAAATGGATGACGGAAACACGTATCACCCTAACAACACGTGCTGCGCATGTGCACTAACACCACGTATCACTATGGAGATGGCGTCACAACATGCCCGCTCACGCGGGTTACCATGGCAAAACAACATGGCGCCACTGGGTCACGTGAATATGACGTCACATGAGATCCCCCGATGAGATCCCCCAAATAACCCCTGAAAAGCCCGATACATACTACTAAAATGACAACAGATTCAGTAATTTCAAAATTAAGTCACAACAGTGGCGCTGTGTACTACACTAAAAAATCAGCTGGGTTACAAATCAACCCAGTGGTAGACTGTTGTCTTCTATGTTAGAGGTCTCGAGTTCGATCCCCATCCGGGACGACCCGCGTTGTGTCCTTGGGCAAGGCACTTTATCCCGGTTGCTTACACGGGGGCACGATGACGCCGTGTACTAAGGCGTACTGCACGTCGATGGTGCACATGTCTTCAACGGAGCTTGAACAGAGTTAGAATGTTGAGAAGCTGACATTTGCACGTCGATGCTCGGTGGTTCCCTCCGGGTACTCCGGCTACCTCCGCCCGTAAGACTGTCTCGGTCACGATTAGCCATTGTACATAAGTATACGGCGTCACCGTGTCCCCATGTAGGCAGCCGGGTTAAAGTGCCTTGCCCAAGGACACAGCGCGTGTCGTCTCGGATGGGGATCGAACTCGGGACCTCTAGCATAGAAGTCCAACAGTCTACCACTGGGTTGATTTATAACCCAACTGCTTTTTGAGTGTAGTACACAGCGCCACTGTGCCCCATGTGGGCAATCGGGATTAAGCGCCTTGCACAAGGACACAATACAATTACCCCTGGTGGGAATTGAACCGTGGACATTTTGGTTTGAAATCCAAAGCCGTGAGCCACTGAGCCACCACGCGCCCGCATATATATAGGTTAGTTGTGGAGTAAACTCCTGTTATCTGTATAAAAATCTAATCATCTGTCAAACAATCACTCCGACATCCACTAAATCCCCCATAAAAATAAGTTATTGCCATTTGGGCTCTAAGTCATTCAATATAAGTATTCAATCTATTAAATTTTGTTTGGGAGCACGGTGGTTCAGTGATTACGGCATTGAACTTCAAACCGACGGTTCGATCCCCGCCAGAGGTAACTGCCTTGTGTACTTGGGCAAGTCACTTAATCCCGATCGCCTACGTGGGAGCACAGTGGCGCTGTGTACTAAGGCGTAATGAACGTCGATGGTGACCTGTCTTCAACCAATGCTAACCCTGCTTGTGTGTAGTACGTTGAGGTGTTTGACAGTTGCTCGCCGTTGCTCGATGGTTCTCTCTGGCTTTCTCCACTCGTAAAACTGTCCCACACGAGGCGACCCTGGCAGACGAAAGTGTCGTTAAACTCGAATAAATCAATCAATCACTCAGTCGTTCAATCAATCAATTTTGTTATGATGGAATAAATGCTCAGTTTATAATTAACCCTTTACCCAACGTAACGACTAAAACCGGCCAGTGCTATTCTCAAAAATCGGCAATTAATTTTCCATTATATTTTCATTCTTCGTTTCAAAAACATAGGTTATGACCCCTCTTTGGAACGAGCTCGTTCCAACGAGGGGTCTTAACCTATCTTTTTGAGACAAAAAATGAAAAAAAAATATTATTTTGTTTGCAGGTGTTTTCTGTTTTTCGTGTTAGGTAAAGGGTTAAAAGATATGAAAATAGCCCACTTCTTGTTAACTATATACTCCTGCTAATTGAATATTTTTCTCTGATAAAGACGCGATGCAATTGACATACCCCATTGAAATTGCACCATAGGATCAAATTATTAATCTATAAATCTGTGCGCGAGAAAAGCAAGTTCAAAAGCCTTTTGCCTTCGATCGGTCGGCTCCAAGGCTGCATGGACTGGGGCTGGTGTATGTGTGCGCGCACGCGTGTGTGTGTTTATGTGTGTGTGTCGGGGGGGGGGGGGGGTGTAGTTGCCTATCTGCCTGTTTTCGTTGGTTTTAAGTTATTCGGGAATCAGATGTACCGTGAGGTTGGGAATCAACAACTCCTCTGTCGTTTGAAATTTACCTCCGCGACTTTGAAAATTCGGTGTCATTTAATTCCATATTGGGAGAGGTCGGAAAAACACGCTAAAATCAGTTGGGTTAAAAATCAACTGGGCTTAGTGAATATGAACCCAATAGGGTTCATATTCACTCAACCCATGCAGTTGATTCGTCTTACTTTTAAACCCAACTGATTTTTTACCAAAAAGGTCACTAAAAGTTGTGTGACGAATATTTCTTATCAACTATTTTTCTATTGAATAAACTAGCAACTGCTATCAATAACAAATGATATTTGTTTGACGTGAAAGCTCGGTAAACACCGGAGAAATACTTTTCGACCGTGAGTCGTTTTCTTTTTATGTGAAGCTTGCGTGTGACGCTTTGAAACCGATGAAATTCTCTGATAATTATAGGAGGTACGATATCATAAGTTACGTTTACTTGCCAGGTATGGCGTCATATGAGGCGAAGTGAGATTAATATTAGGCGATGCGTTACCCAACCCAATTGGGCCAATTGGGTTCATATTCACCCAACCCAGTCGATTTGGGTTAATTTTTGTTAACTCTACTGGTTTTAGAGTTCAAGGCGTACTGCACATCGATGGTGCACTTGTCTTCAGCCAATGCTAACCCTTGTGGAGTTAGTACGTTGGAGAGTTTGGCAGTTGCTCGCCGCTGTGTGATGGTTCTCTCCGGATACTCCGACACGTGGTAACCCTGGCTGTGGAAAGTGTTGTTATTTATTTATTTATTTGTGTTTAAGGTCACATACTTATGCACAATGGCTAATCGTGACCGTGGCAGTTTTACGGGTGGGGAAAGCCGGAGTACCCGAAGAGAACCAACTGGCAGCTCCTCAGTATTCTAACTCTGTTCAAGCTCCTTCAAGCAGGGTTACATCGATTGAAGACATGTGCACTATCGACGTGCAGTACGCCTTAGTACACTGCGTCATCGTGCCCCCATGTAGGCAACCGGGATAAAGTGCCTTGCCCAAGGCCACAACGCGGGCCATCCCGGACGGGGATCGAACTCGGGACCTGTAGCAGAGAAGTCCAACAGTCTAGCACTGAGCCACCGCGCTCCCAGGAAAGTGTTGTTAAACCCCATTAAAACTAGCCTGTTTGCTATTAATAGTTCAAATTTGTACTGAAGGTATGATAAATGGTTTGGTGATTGTAAGTTATATTCAGTTAACGGGGTTATTCAGTTGAAAGATATACAGTGAGGTTGATTCCACTGTATTATACTGTATTATACTTGTAACCCACCAAAGACAGGTATGCTTGTTTCTGTATTTAAGTGCATGCATGGAGGGTAATATCAAGGACAGAGTGTTCACAATATTTACTTGAAAAATGGGGCGTAATACAGGTCGATACCATATTGAAATTGTTAGGAAACTATTGATTTTCTCCGGCGAGATCACATCACATGTCCATGAATGTTATTATTTTAATCGCCAGACAACGCAATGTTTCCACCGTTCACATTTTCTCTACGCGCAAGACACAATAAATATAGATCTTGTTAGTAGAAATAAGACATAAATTGAATGCATAATTTATGGAACGTCTTCATCACTTGATGCACCGAAATTAGGAGTCGAAAGAACGCTAACAAGCTAAAGGTAGGAGTTCTTTAATCCTTTGTTGAACGTATCAGGCCCGTCGACAAAAATATCTGAGCTGTTCTGTGCAGAAAAACCGTCCTTCTAATTTTTATTTTTTTCCCCTATTTTCCTGCCTCTGAAACATGGCTTAGGGCACTATATAAGCAAGGGAAATTTGTTTACTATGAAATTCCGACCTCTGATATTCCATAAATTCAAGTTAAATATACACAAATTATACATCAAAATGAAGGTTGTGATGTATAGAACACGAAAAATATATGCAATCAACTCACTGAGTTGAGAGCAGGCACCAATGGTTCCTGAAAGTTTGCTACCCTATTCGTACCAGAACTGATAATAAAATAATATTTCAGCAGAAAACTCGTGGCCAAATGTGTATCAGATATTCAATATGGCTGTATTTAGCAGTAGTCTCAAGTCATGTCGTGCCTGCTGAAACGTTATATGTAGCAGTGTACGTGGGAACCCCGAGAAGTGAGTGAAGCAGAACTTGTTCATTGTGGCAACCAAGCTCTATTTTACTGCTAAAATAGGGCCCAGTCACCAATGCGTGGGGTGGAAGTCTTCTAAAATGGGTAACATGGGTAAAAACGACTAAACTTGCCGGATTTTATCACCATGTTGCGGCCACGTTTAGCCACTGGGCAGAAATGTATGACCTTAAACACTAAATACGCAGAAAAACATTGACGTGCGAATGGATTAATCGATATGACACGAGTGCCAGCTTGGAAGGATAGAACGAGAGGCCGCAGGCCTCGAGTTTTATCTCACCGCGATGGCACAAGTGCCATATCGATTATCCCATTCACACACGCATGTCGTTCTGTGTTTATTACACGCCTTCACGTATAAAAACAATTATTAGAAAAACACTCAACTATTCATTTGACAACTATAAACACAAAGAACACATTTTATCACCAACCAAATTTTTTGCGAGGAGAACCCGTGTTACCATTTCGTCCCCTGAGTCCCCAATGCGTTCTATGTGCCTACTGGCACATAGAACACATTGAAACTCAGGGGACGATTTTTAGCTATCGCTTGGGATTCAAATTGTAATTGCGGTGCACAATTTTTAGAAAATTCCAGTGAAAGTTCGCTTCTATTTAAAAATAGTCCGTCGACGATTTCTGTTCCGCACATACGTTCGGAACGGGTTTTCATTTTCCGCATGGTTCAGGTGTTTCTGTAGATGGGGATTCCATAGTACATGTGTGTAATAATAAACAAATACGATAAACAGCAATAGTTTCTATGAAAGTGATGTCTTGGCTGCCTATATAGGATATAGGCAGAAGCGGTTTCTAATCTGGATTTGGCTACCTACTTACTATAGATTGCAGTGGGCTGCTATTTTTTCAGTTGAGTCTTAGTTGTCTTTATGCTGTACGTAGCAGTCGTTGTTATACGCAGCATGTAGCACTGGTATCAAGTCAAGTCTTCGCTGCCTTTAACTTATAGGCAGCAGTGGAGCCGCGTCGGATTCGTTAAAGCGCACCGCGGATAATTATCTGGAAAGTTTGATACATCGGTAATTGCAATTTAAAAGTTTAAAAGTTATCTTTTTTATCGGAACCACCCACAAGCTGATTTTATCGACAGTTATCGTCAAGGCATTGTTCATGGAAGTGACATATTCGGATTATCCCCCCCCCCCGAACCTCCATTTACATCAAAGCTAGGTAATATTGTGTTGACTGTCGTTTTGGGGGATACTTTCTTGGTATCCGGTGAGTTTAGTAAATTGATGTGTTAGCGCCTTCATTATACCCACGCTGTCGAAGGGGTGGGGGTGGGGTAGGGGTGGGGGTGGGGGTATACTGGATTACAAGCGTCTGACTGCCCATCTCCATATCTCAGCATTGAGTGGATGGATTTCGACGAAATTCGGTATGCGGTTTCCTAATGATGACCCACTTCCACCATATGTTGAACGAAGTTGCTCACACTGTTTTCACTTGGGATTCGGCCCATACTTTGTCACATTTTCATCCATCTGTCCGGATGCATATCTGAGCAGTGAAACGAAATTCAGTTTTCAGTATCCTTGGGATGACCCGCTGATTCGTTGAACGGAGTTGCTAACACTATTTTTTCATGAGTTACGGCCCTTACTTTGTCAAATTTTCGGTGAATTTTCTTTTTAATTTATTTATGCTTCATCAACCCAGCACTGTAGTGGGGGTGTGAATTGCCTTTAACAACAGCTCTTGTGTTTTATTTATAATACTTAGTTTATTCACTATGACTGCAAAGAATACACGCGGTTCAAAGTCGGACCTTTTCTTTGTGTGCAGCCCCCGAATGCGTAATGCCCGCCTGAACTATTCTAGTAGGGCAATTTTAGCACACCTGTCTGTCAGTCGAACGTCGTTGTTAGTGATTGCCCTCACCACTAACGTCGGAGAAGCAGTTGAGTTTCATGATGTAACGTCATAATTATAAACACAGGATTTTCTCTTCCAAATCCAAATCAATAATTTGGTTGTTTTATAGGCACACATTTGCTGGTCATCAAGAGGCATCAGACCTTTTCACATTACAGAGCTTTTCAAGTATAAAGTTGGGCATTAAATAAATGACTGGGAATTTGAGCGGGGCACTTGTTTGCCGCCCTGCATTTTTTAGAATGCCAGGCCTTTTGTTTATGTATTGCGTATAGCACCCACCGCAATATCCGATAAAGTTTTCGACGGTAAAAAGGTAAAACTTTGGACGGAGTTAAAAAAAAATCTACCTTTCTATTCGTCAACCCATCCGATAGTCTTTTCCCCATCAAGGCCTGGGTAAGGCAGAATCTTACAGATGAAACAGTAAGTTGACTTAACCCTCGGTCCATTGATATCGACATATCGAAATTTCAAGCCACAGATTTTCCATTTTGTAGCAAGAAATTTAATCTATTCAATCTGTTTTGACAGAGCTCATTGAGCTTTGTCAAACAAGATTGAATTGATTAAACTTCTCATTGCATTATGGGAAAAAATACTGCTTGAAATTTCGGAATTTTGACATCAGTGTGCGGAGGCACAAACAAATTATTAATGAGTCTTGAATCTCAAATATGGGATTCTACATGGACAGAAAGACTTTTACCAATATTCTGTAATAGTTGGTTCTCTACAAGATACAAAAAAATATTGGTAGAATTGGGTTTTTCTTCTTACAGATTTATCACCACCCCACACCATACAAAACCAACATCCTGGATCGATCACATCAAAGTGTGAAGTGTGATTTCACACTTCAGAACACCGCCAAGCTGGTATAGAGTAGTAGTGTTGGGAGATATCTATTAGGCAAATAAATACATAAGTGGCAGGTGAAGTCAATAATCAAGTAAGACATTCTGCTAGGATTTGTTGCCACTTTTATCTCAACTCATGAGCTAGTAGTTATGAGTGTGGCTTGAGTCGCACCCCTACCCTTATAATATTTCTAAAGAAGTTTTTGTAAATATTTACTCTGGGACTGGCACTTGATACCGATGGCGTTTTATGCCAACATTATAAGTTACATGGCGTGTAGCTGGCTGATACATTTCCATACAAGGCGATGAGTGTTCATATCAGGTGAGGCGAAGCCGAACCTGATATGAACACTCATCGCCTTGTATGGAAATGTATCAGCCAGCTACACGCCATGTAACTTATATTATTATGTCTCAAAGTTAGTTTGTCCAATCAAAATGCTGGAATACCTTCTAAAGATTCCACCGTATCAAGTGTTACTCACCTGATATTAATTAATATCAGGTGAGTAGCCGCCATTAGTATTTTGATGCAATTCCCCTCACTTCGAATTTTCAAAATCTGAATTAAAACAAAATAAGAGAATTTAGGTTCCGAAAATATTTTCAAGATACCGTATTTTGTGATTTAAAACATTAAATATGTAAAAAGATGGGCAGAAGATAATATTTGTAGTCCGAAAAGTTCTTTGTTTTACGACTCCTTCAGTCACTGTTTGTCCAGCTCATCAATGCCAAAGGGTGCTCCTATTTTCAGAAATTGCAAAATCGGCAACATCAACATCACTATAAATAATAAATGAACAAACTTGTTTTTGAAACATTCCGATCAAACAGAATTAACAGAAAGTCGGTGTGCGTTTCAGATTCAACTTCAAAGTTCAAGTTGCGTTATTGTTATTGTTTGCTCTACAGTAAAAAAGTGATTTTTAATGTTCAAAACTGCTTTATTAGTCCTTTTTAGGTAGTAACAACAGTAAATGTACGCAAGGGGCCTCCAGATTATGCCGAGTTGGCAAGCAGCACTGATCTCAGTGGCAAGCAGCGATTCGTTTCATTTGTAAACAAGTACGGCAATCGCCCTTCGCAAAGTGATGATTTGTTTACAATTACCATGGTTACACGTACCGGTGCCTGTTACTGTTCATGATTCTGCGCGGTGCTATCAATAGTGGTTCCTGAAAAATAAATTCCGGGCCGTTGTTTGTTTATGGAGAAAATTATTAATCGCTTGATTTACATGGACTTTCGACATAATAAATATGTTACATGGCGTGTAGCTGGCTGATACATTTCCATACAAGGCTCTGAGTGTTCATATCAGGTTCGGCTTCGCCTCACCTGATATGAACACTCATCGCCTTGTATGGAAATGTATCAGCCAGCTACACGCCATGTAACTTATATTATTATGTCTCAAAGTGGTGTAGAGTGGTGGTGGTGTGGATAAGTACGCTGGTCTCTCATGCCCGGGATCGATCCTCGATCAGGGAAAGTTGTCGAGATGTCCGAGCACACCATCAATTGAGGGGTTCATGCTGTCACAGCTTACTGTCCTATAGGGTGGGGGTGCAAATGGCTGTCCCGTGTGCGGATAGAGACACACTCCGTGCGGGTTAAAGAACCCTTGGTAGTATTCAAGAAGAGTGAGGTCACGAAGTTGCTGCTACGAGGGTCGTCCCAAACACCTGTGCCATTGGGCCACTTAAGGAGAGGCGTTTATATACGATGCATAACTTGCTCGCCAATCCTTGTGAAAGAAATATGCTTAAAACCCTTTACCTAACGCGGACGATATCAAAATTTATTATTTGAAATATCATTTTTTTCAAATTTTTCAAAACATTTCAACAAAACCATATCGTGTGACCCCTCGTTGGAACGAGCTCGACGAGCTCGTTCCAACGAGGGGTCACATGATATGGTTTTGTTGAAATTTTTTTTAAATATGATATTTTTTCAACTGCTGAATTTGCATATTACGCGGACGGATGCGGCCGATTCGTTGGGTAAAGGGTTAAAACAAATAAATAAAACAATACTGTATACATGAATCCGAGCTTAATGTATTAGATTTGTAAAAAAAAAAACGCTTGGTCTCTAGTGCCAATTCCAGCGTAAAATGTTACAAAATCTGGTACAGAATTCACTTTGGGTACCCTTGCGTCTCGAGTGACACTGTACCAGTCCTGACAAAACTGTTCAATGTTGAAATTCCCATAGTGTACGCTTGGCCGTCAAGTATCACCCCAAACTACTCTCTCACGCCTTTCTTAAAAACAAACCAGTGTTCCAGTTGATTAGATTTGTATCCCCCAATCGTCGGCTGAAGAATTAAAGAAACTGGCGAATAACAAATTATTCATATTTGAATGTTCACTTTATCAACAGTTTGAAAACAACAGTATTATTGGAATAAATGATTAACTTGTCTATTTTGCCTTCTATGTTTCCACTCCACCTGCCATAGTGTTCATACGTCGTAACGGAATTTCTACCAAATTTAAATAGCAACAACTAACGCTCGATCTCGCCATGGCGGGATCGCGCGTCAGTTGTTACTATTTGCTTTGTTGGAAATTCTATTGAAATATTCATAATGGTTGCAACGTGCAACCTTTGAGTCGAGTTAGTCCCAAATGTTTGTCAAGTCTGTGTCAAGGTGATAGCTTTAATTTTCGATTTTGCAGTTTAAAAAGTGTATATAATTTTTATAATGTTTCTCCTTAGATCTAAAAAGCCAAAGATTGGTGTATAACGGACCCCGAAAAGCCAATTTGTCAAATAAGCCATCTGTGTAAAAAATCAGTGAAGGCAAATAAAGGTGATAATTTTAAGGGAGAGGAATCTCAGGAGGAGTCTGTAACGCCAAGTAACGCTTATCTGGTCTGAAGCAACGATCTTGCCTTATAAGCTTCAAACATAAGACACTGGTGTAGCCATGCGAAATAATCAGTCATCTAATTATATGGTTATTAGTGTCGATAATCTCCTAATTATAATAAAAGTGGTACGCCTGGAAGCATCACTTTTCGACAGTGGAATGTCAGAAATGTCAAAGTATAGCAAACTTAAAAAGAATTTGAAAGAGAATTTTAAATTAAGACAGATCTAAAGCGGCCAAGTTCAAGAGAAGCAATTAAGATGAGAATTAATGTTCTGTCGATCGGATGAATGTCATGGGGTTTCTCAAAAACTTCATTCCAGTCGGAAGGCGTGTAAGACTGTGGGTCGTAGGCGAGGAGCTGGGGATGTTCCATGCTGTAGGTTAGAGGAGGTGCCGCATCGGTGCGAAAATATCGGCACGTTGTAATGGAAGGGGAGCCACAGAGCTCAGTTTAGAGCAGGAACAGTCGCGGGCCAAGTCGATGGCCATTTTCGAGTGTAGGAGTAGAAGTAGCAAGAACGAGTTCAGGGAACTCACGAAAATTGGCTTTAAGGTGGACGATATTCCAGGCTATAGGAGACAAGCCATACGCAGGCAGAGTAGGATTTGTCTGTATGAACATTATACTGAGACAAATGGAGGGGAGCGTTTAATTCCATAGTGGCGACTGCTTGAGTGAATAGCGTCCAATAAAGTGACAACAAGCTAGTGGCCGTGCGACGGCAGTGGAAGAGTGACAATCCGTCATATGTTAGAGGAAAGGCATCCAGTGAAGTGGCATTACGCTAGTGGCCGTGCGACGACAGGGGTTAAGTGACATTCCGTCACACACGCAAAGGCGTTCGGTAAAAAAGTGACAGTACGTTAGTGGCCGTCCGACGGCAGTGAAAGAGTGAAGTTCCGTTTGTATGTTCGTGCAAAGGCGACCAGAGTCCAAACACCAGCGACAAGGATGCGGAAACTAGCGACAACAGAGAACGCGGGCCTGCAAGTGACTCAAAACTGTGTGAGTAGGGTATGATTGACGTTCTGTTTTTCTTATTCATTGGATTTCATGTAAGTCACAAATTACTATAATTTTTTACGTATTTATTAAAATTGTTGTTTTCAGTGAAACCCTGTTGAACTGTGCTTTCTGAGGAAAAGTCATCGACTCCTCCAGGATAAGAACCACCCCAACAAAAACGAAACGGGCGGGTTCGTCACGGTGAGACATACGTTCATGCACGGACTCAGGCTACACTCCTTGAGGTTTGGCTGAATACGCGGTGTGAATCTATTTCTTCCAGCAGCGACAAGCCCGATTCCGTTCCGACAGTCTGTTGTTATCCTCGCATTCTAAAAAAGTACGGGAATATATAGGGGTCCTGAGTAAAGCGTGTCCCCCGGGCAAAGCGGATCGGGTCTGTAATGAAGTACATACCCAATGCACTGCAATGATGCGACATTAGGTGATAAAGTTGCATCATGTTCTTAGGGTTTCGAAATTTTAACAAAGAAAGAAGAGAAGAAAAAACTCAAAACGAAGAAAAATAACAGCAGAATTCATCTATATTTTCACAGTATTCGTGAACTTAAAATATATTTTATTTTTGTATTCAACAGATCACAAATTGCTACCTCTACAAGTAAATGCCATATCTGCCTGTTTTAACCCTTGGTATTCCTAGCGCTACTTTGTCACGTTGAATGACGTCATCAAAAACAAAGTTTACGAAATGCGAGCAAAGCGGATTGGGCAAAGCGGATCACAGAGTCACAGTGGTTTGCTTCACCCAGAATCAGTGTTGGTTGTTGTTTGGTAATTTTGAAACGCTAGATGCGTGCCATAATAATTTCCCCATAGAATACCCATTCCCTAAGATAACGCCAGATTGTTTCTTGGCCTCACGTCGTGTGAGCCAAAATAGACTTCGCAATGACATCTAAGCCGCTTATGGTAGGCATACAGTGGGCTAACAAACATTATCTGGCCATTTTGGAAGACAGGAGGGTATTGGTGAAGATAGATGTCTTTCCAAGTCTCATCACCATTCGCTGGATCAGGCTAATTCATGTTGCCAGGATCTTCATGCCGTGGGGTCGGGATGCGGGAACTAGTATCTACGGAAAAACATGCTGCCCCAAATTCATTTGCCAGTCTCTGTAGTATTATCGCGCAGTGCTTCAGGTACCAATGGAGCCCAGGAACCGAACCCCGTGTATATATAAGGCGTATGAGTCTTTCAGAGAGTAAACACAAGATCCTTTGTCTTGAACCTGTTTTAAATGAGGTTTCTCTCTTTCTATTTTGATCTGGACCTCTCATAATTAGCCATTCTCCCCAAAACACTTGCCGCTATTTCAGTATTGTAGAAGTTCTGTAGTCTTCAGTGATTTGGATGCAGAGTGCTGGGAGGGGTAACGGCCCCCAAATATTGGGTTGTAAACATCGTACACTTTTGAAAAATTCTTGTTTTTGTTTTTTTTAACTGAAAACGCGATTTTTAGTCAAAATTCTCCAGAATTTTGGGTGCCTAAACAATAAAAACTTCGCCACTTCTAAAATCTGCCGGGAATTGTTTTGTCTGTCGGAAAATGTTGATCTTGGCCACCATCTAGCTACCCTGTCTGGGTGATCTACACCACGCCCCCCCCCCCCGCCCCTTCCGCGTAGAAACTGCGTCCCTTATTGGGCGCTAGTCGGGGAATACGCTATTCCCCCAGTTGGTGGAATACACATTTTTCCCCCCAGTCGGGGACCACAAGACTTTTGTCGGGAAAATCCCGGCGCCACCACTGTTGACCATACCCAAAAGCTTTCTGCGCCACTGGTAATGTTTCTAGTGAGTTATAAATTAACAGATTGGTTGCGGGGGGAGGGGGGGGGGGGGCAAAGTGTGAGCACAGTATGTGATGGGTATTTATATATACAAAAGGAAAACAGACGTGGGGAGTTGCAAGGAGTTGAAACAAGCCGGAATTCAATAATAAAAACCTTTCCCTATTCATTTCTGTTCTGTTTTACTTCATTGAATTTTTTCGCCGTCAATTGAAATCCCCTTAAAACCGACATTATATTTGAGGATGTATTGTTTAAAACATTTTTTATGCCCCCGCAGTTAAACGTCGAGGGGCATATTGTTTTACCCCTGTCCGTCCGTTCGTCTGTTCGTCCGTCCATATTTATACATATACCAACGGTGTGTACATTGGTTTTGTTCAATTTTTCACAAAATTTCGGGTTGCTAAACTTAGTAATTTTTTGGTGAAATTTCGAATATAGCGCACAAGGCATGTCCACCTAACTTCTTCCACAGTTTTCAAGTTAGAACCTTTTTTATTTTACACGGAATTTATACATATACCAAAGTTGTGCATGTTGCCAGGAATTTGATTTTGTTCAATTTTTCAGAAAATTACGGATTGTTGAATTGAGTAAATTTCTATGAAACTTCGAATATAGGGTACATGGTGACCCCTCCCACAATATTTCGCACAGATGTATAACATACGACCCATTAGGTACAGACCATTTTCTTGTAATAATATCAATAGCCTGCGCTGTTTCTTAAGCCACAAAATTGCAAAGCGATCCGCTTTTCTTGGGTCTCCCCAAATGATGATCTCCGTCAGTACGTTCATCCGTTTTTAAGATAAAATTTTAAAACGTACTGTCCACCTTAAGTTTGGCAATTACATGAAAAACATTCAAGTGGTTTGAATGTTTGTCGCAAGGTGGGCCTTGTGGCGCCACTTGAAAATATTGCAAAAATAATTATTTCCGACTAAAGGCTACTCGGGTGCCTAATTCGAAACGTTTAATGGATGCTCAGGTGTTCATGTGTTGTCTGTGGATGTGTTTAAAAGTTTCAGAATTTTGATTCGACCCCATGTGGCTCCGATGGCGTCACTTTTACCGTTGATCGTTGATCCGGAAACGTCTCAAACATTATGACCAGCAAGTGAACATGCGCATATTCTAAATTTTTTCATCTGCGACAATTTTAACCAGGTTATTTCCCTTGAACTTAGATTTATTACGGATTTTCAAATGCGAAACTCCGCCTACATTTTTGAAACGATTTCGATGAAACTTCTTAAACATGGCCATCAATGAGAGAACATGTACCTATTTCCAAATTTTTCATTTGTGATTAATTTTACCAGGTTATATCCCTTTCAACTTGAAAAATTTAAGTTTGATTTGTATATGAGATTTTTGTGCATGTAACTACTCCTACATTTTTTAATCAATATTGATCAAACGTCTCAAACATTATGAGTAGCAAGTGAACATGCGCATATTGTAAAAATTTTCTTCCACGACAATTTTAACCAGGTTATCTCCCCTGAACTTGGATTTATTATTTATCTTCAAATGAGATCCTTGTGTACGCAACTCCTCCTACATTATTGAACCGATTTCGATGAAACTTCTTAAACATGTCCACTGATGAGCGATCATGCGCATATTTCCAAATTTTCCACCTTTACAAGGTTATCTCTCCTTCAGCTTAAAAGATTTAATATAGATTTGTATGAGATTTTTGTGTATGGAACACTTCCTTCATTACTAAACCAATTTTGGTCAAATTTCTCAAACGTTATGACTTAACAAGTGGACATGCTCATATTCCAAATTTTTTTTCATTTTTTCACCCGCGACAAGTTTAACCAGGTTATGGCCCACGAACTTAGGTTTATTATGGATTTCCAAATGAGATTTTTGTGTGCACAATTCTTCCCTCATTATTAAAACGACTTGTATGAAACTTCTTAAACATGGCCACTAATGTGTGAACTTGCGCACAGTAACAAATGTCCCATCTGTGATGATGTTTACCAGGTTATCTCCCCTTCAACTGAGAAGATTTCATTTTGATTTGTATGAGATTTTTGTGTGTGCAACTCTTCCTTCATTAATGAACAAATTTTGATCAAACGTCTCAAGCATTTTGACTAACATGTCGACATGCGCATATTCTAAAATGTTTTATCTGCGACAATTTTAATCAGATAATCTCACACGAGCTCATTGATTTTCAAACGTGAGTCTTGTGGGCGCAACTTCTCCCACTGAACCGATTTCATCAAACTTTTTTTTTGTATGTAGAACACCTTGTTACAACCAGTAGTGTATAAATTTACCAGTAATGTCGAAATCGACCAGTAATGTCGAAAAAATTAACCAGTAATGTCGAAATCAACCAGTAATGTCGAAAAAATCGACCAGTAATGTAAAAATCCGTAATGTCGAAAAATTAACCAGTAGTGTCAAAAAGTGACGACCAAAATGACGATTTTTCGCTAAAATTTCAATATTTTTTCGGGTTGCTCAAATTGTACTTTTGCCTATATTCATCGACTTTTAACCATTTTCGCGCAAGTTTAAACACATTTACCCCAGTAAATATGGAATTTTATGTTTAACAATTATTTCCCTCTTTCATATGCACAACATATCCAATCCTATTTGCTCTCTCTCTCTCTCTCTCTCTCTCTCTCTCTCTCTCTCTCTCTCTCTCTCCTCACTCTCTTTCTCTCTCTCTCCTCTTTCTCTCTATCTATCTCCTCTTTCTATCCCATGTCCCTCTGTCTTTGCCCCTCTCTCTCTCTCTCTCTCTCTCTCTCTCTCTCTCTCTCTCTCTCTCTCTCTCTCTCTCTCTCTCCCTCTCTCTCTCCATCATTCTCTCTCTGTATCCCCCTTTCCGTCTGTCTTTCCCCACCCCCCTCTCTCTCTCTCTCTCTCTCTCTCTCTCACTCTGACATTGCCCTGTCTGTCTGTCTGTCTGTCTGTCTGTCTGTCTGTCTGTCTGTCTGTCTGTCTGTCTGTCTGTCTGTCTGTCTGTCTGTCCCTCTGCCTTTGCCCCTACCTCTATCTCTCCTTCTCTCTCTCCCCTTCCTTCTCTCTCTATCGCCTATCGCTCTCTCCCTATCCCCTTTTCCCTCTGTCTTTGTCCAACTCTCTCTCTGTGTCTCTCTCCCCCCTCTCTCTCTCTCTCTCTGTCTGTGTCTCTCTCTCTCTCTCTCTCTCTCTCTCTCTCTCTCTCCCCCTCCTTCCCCCTCTCCCTCTCTCTCCCTCTCTCTGGATAGATAATGAATTGATACGACGCTGAAATATTTAGTCTAGTATTTAGCGCTCGCACAGATAGACATACAGTCACACATGTAGGCTGGCAAGTGTGTAGGCAGGCAGGTTAGCAGCATCCAGGCAGACGGACAGAAATCCAGACAGACAGATAGCAATGTGGCGTGTGAAAAATAACCCCTAGACGTGGATAGACAACTGAATGACGGAAAGACAGGCAAACCTACATACAAAGATTGATTGGTTGGTTGATAGATTGATTGATTTCGTTTACGACACTTAGTTTAAAGCACGCGCACCATACACGTGTCATTTCGACATGTGGCTTGGCACACGAAGTCAACGTGCACCTGGGATAAAGTGTCATTCCCAAGGACACAACTTAACTGACCTCGTCAGGTATAGAACCCGGATATTCATCAAATTGATTTGCGAGGCAATTTCTCGATTGAGCTAATAGTGCTCCCCACGTACATGCGGGTGACGCAGACTGACTGATTGATGGATGTAGGTAAAATGACAGGTAGCAAATTGGTAGAACTAGATGATAGACATGTAGCAAATATCGGGTAGTGACTGACATTATAATAGTCAGTCATTAAAGCACACGACCAGGGGTGTCATCGGGGGGGGGGGTGGCTATACCCCTCTCCCCCCTCGGAAAGAGTTAGTGCTCCTCATTTTGGTCGTCACTTTTTGACACTACTGGTTAATTTTTCGATATTACAGACAGACAGACAGACAGACAGACAGACAGACAGACAGACAGACAGACAGACAGACAGACAGACAGATAGGGCAAAGGCAGAGAGAGAGAGAGAGAGAGAGAGAGAGAGAGAGAGAGGGAGGGGGCAAAGGCAGAGGGACATGGGATAGAAAGAGAGGGGAGATAGATAGAGAGAAAGAGGAGAGAGAGAAAGAGAGAGAGAGAGGGGCAAAGGCAGAGGGGCATGGGATAGAAAGAGAGGGGAGATAGATAGAGAGAAAGAGGAGAGAGAGAAAGAGAGAGGGAGAGAGAGAGAGAGAGAGAGAGAGAGAGAGAGAGAGAGAGAGAGAGAGAGGAGAGAGAGAGAGAGAGAGGGGGGGGGGGGGCAAAGGCAGAGGGACATGGGATAGAAAGAGAGGGGAGATAGATAGAGAGAAAGAGGAGAGAGAGAGAGAGAGAGAGAGAGAGAGAGAGAGCAAATAGGATGGGATATGTTGTGCATATGAAAGAGGGAAATAATTGTTAAACATAAAATTCCATATTTATTGGGGTAAATGTGTTTAAACTTGCGCGAAAATGGTTAAAAGTCGATGAATATAGGCAAAAGTACAATTTGAGCAACCCGAAAAAATATTGATATTTTTGCGAAAAATCGTCATTTTGGTCGTCACTTTTTGACACTACTGGTTAATTTTTCGTCATTACAGATTTTTACATTACTGGTCGATTTTTTCGACATTACTGGTTGATTTCGACATTACTGGTTAATTTTTTCGACATTACTGGTCGATTTCGACATTACTGGTAAATTTATACACTACTGGTTGTAACACACCTCCTTCATTAATGAACCAATTTTGATCAAACTTCTCAAACATTATCACTAACAAATGGGCATACGCATATTCCAAAATGTTTGATCTGCGGCAATTTTAACCAAGTTATCTCACAGGCCGGAAGTAGGAGTATTAATCACCTGGAGTATTAATCACCCGATAGCTCTAGTTTTAAAAAACATTTTTCCAAATATTTCGAAACATTTTTTTTAAAAAGCGTATCATGTTACCCCCTCATTGGGACGGGCTTGACGAGCTCGTTCCAATGTGGGTCCACATGATATGGTTTTGTTGAAAATGTTTGCAAAATAATCTTTTTTCAACTGTTGAATTTCCATATTTCGCGTGCGGATGTGACCGATTCGTTACAAAGGGTTAAAGTATGCTCAGGTAGGTTCTACAGATTTGCATTAAGGTTTCGGAATTTTGATTTGACCCCATGTGATTTCGTTTGTGTCACTTTTATCTTTAGAAAGTTGGTTTCCGTCTGTCTGGAGGCTCCAATATTATATGTAATTTGATGTGTTTAAAGTATTCCCGTGTCTTCAGGTAGGGTCTGCAAATGTGCATAAAGTATTCGGAATTCTGATTCAAACCCTACCCTCCAATGTGGCTCTGGTGACGCCATTTTTATCGTTAGAGAGTTGGTTTCCCCCGAAAGGCTTCTGGGGGTGTATAATTAACAAAAAGCATATACTGTTTTGTGCCTTTCACACAAATGATTCGATCCATGTTATTTAGCCTGGATTCAAATGACTGCGAAAGCCAGCGTCTTGCATGTATATATCTCTGAGTGTCACGGAGAAGGGGGAAATACCCTTTGGGAGGTCGAGGGGGGGGGGGGGAGGTCTCTGTTTTCGCTAGCGGCACTGTCGATATCTCGATGCTGTCATCTGGACCCTGGTTCAAACGTAAGATTCGCCGCCACATTGTTTGGGACTGTTGGTGCTCCGGATGGATGGGGTGGGGGGGGGGGGGGTTAATAACTTTAAGTATTTAAAGATGATCGATGGTAACTAACTGAAAGGATAAGTTTTTACATGCATAGAGGAATTTATTACACGCCTGTTCTACGAAATTCCAATCCTCAGCAGCACTAAACCATGCGGGAAATGAAAATCTGTCCCGCGGTGTTCTGTCCAGTGTGTTCTGTGTGTCATTAGACACATAGAACAGGTGGGAACTCGAGGGACGAAGTAGTAAGACGGGTTCACCTCGAAAATTTGTTGGCGATAAAATGTGTTCTTTTTGTTGATAGTTGTCAAATGAATTTCTGAGTGTCCTTCTTATAATTGTTTTTATACACGTGGCGGCGTCTGTCGTTCTGTGTATATATGGTACAATTTACTAACAAATTCATCAGCAGTCAGAGAATATTATGTACACAACCCACAATTACGATTCGCACTGTGTGAGCCCAAGTCTTCCGTTACAGGTAGCTGTATCCTGGCCACCTAGACATCTCTCGCTTCGATCTCCGTCCGGCGTTGGCCTCACCACGTGGTTTTGGTCTCAATATTTAGGATAGACTTTACGCCCATAAATACTTTGCTTAAAGTTCTGCTATCGAACGCCTTCGTTGGTGTGTTCACACACTTGTTTCGCTGCCGCCGCCTTTTCGTCTTACACCGTTCAGTTACAAATTCACTGATCTTGCCAGTGCAGGGTTAACTTTACCTCCAACTACCAAGTATTTACTAATTCAAAATTCACGTATGAGGTTCTCAAAATCTATTATCAACATCTGCCAGCTCTCTCACGCCAAACACTTCTAACACTAATATCTCTACCTAACGATCTCAGTCGGCTCTCCACGGGTCTTGGCTACTTTGTAATCATAATTAACGCTCATGAACCCTCCACAGTTCATTGCTGTCCACTAACACGACTTTGTGAAAAAACGAATTACTGGAAAAAATACGAAAAAAATTAACCAAGGACAAACCAACGAAGAAATAACTTGGTTTCCACCTAAATTTCGTAGCTTTACGGTCAGATCAAGAGATTTTCCGGTGTAACCAAAGCAGATTTCTAAACTTCCTGTTTCCCAGTATTTCTTTTTTAACCCTTTACCCAACGTAATGGCCAAAACCGGCCAGCGCTATTCACAAAAATCGCCAATTAATTTTCAATATTTGTTTCATTTTTTTGTCTCAAAAACATAGATTGTGACCCCTCTTTGGAACGAGCTCGACGAGCTCGTTCCAAAGAGGGGTCATAACCTATGTTTTTGAGACAAAAAATGGAAAAAATGAGTTATTCAAGAATTTTATTTGTTGTTTGCAAATGTCGTCTGCTTTTCATGTTAGGCAAAGGGTTAAACGCGAATCGTGTCCACAGGTCTAGTTTTTAGTCAAGCTGAGCTAATCTTATCGCTCTCCGTCCGTCGTCCGTCAACACCAACAAAATATAGGCATTCAAGAATTTTGTTTGCAGTGTCGTCTGCTTTGCGTGTTAGGTAAAAGGTTAAGGGGATGAAGAGAATCGGTCAAGAAATAGTTATCAAATATCATTTCTCCGAGCTCTCAGCTTATGCCGAGTATCGTGATATTGTCGAGGAGTTCCGATATGTAAATACTTTGGGTTGAAATTTTATATGTCCGTATGTTCGCCACGAATAACGTAGAAAGTGGTCAGTATGTGAAGATTCATGTCAGTTTGAATAATCATCCGTTTTAGCGCAGCGTGGTGATAATTATCGAACTTTCCAACTGCGGGTAATGTCCGCATTAGTTTAAATGAAGAACAAGGTACCCACCAGCTGAGAGGAACTGATAATGGACTTGACAACCACTACATATTCCCAGGTCTTTATTGAACATTCGTTATAAACCGATTTTAGTTGGATAACGAATGTCGAATAAGGAACTGGGAATAAGTAACGGTTGTCAGGGCTATTACGTATAACTCTCGATTTCATTCAATAACGCGATAATTTCTTCTGAAAAACCACACGCGTAATTAGGCCTGGCGTGATTAACCGAGAAGTCGACGATTATGTTTTTTCATCACTCCGTTGGGGGCGCGGTGGCTCAGTGGAAGACTGTTGGACTTCTGCCACGCGTTCGATACCCGTCCGGGACGACCCGCGCTCTGTCCTTAGGCAAGGCACTTTATCCCGATTGCCAACACGGGGGCACGAGGACGCTGTGTACCAAGGCGTCTAGCACGTCGATGATGCACATGTCTTCAGCCGCTGTAACCCTGCTTGAGCGGAGCTTGAACAGAGTTGGAATGTTGAGAAGCTGACATTTGCTCGTCGATGCTCGGTGGGTCTCTTCGGGTACTCCGGATTCCTCCACCCGTAAAACTGTCACGGTCACGATTAGCCATTGTGCATAAATATGTGACCTTAAACACCAATAAATAAATAAATAAATAAATAAATAAATAAATAAATAAATAAATAAATTCATCACTCCGTTACTGATGGATTATTAGTTAATTACTCTCCTCCCCATCGTGCTCGTAAGAAGTGTTTGAGGCTGTAGAATATCAAAATACATTGTAACTGATAATGGGAAAGAATTATAAAGATAAAACATTATATCAGGTCTGGAGTTCTAGAAAGGATGAGAGAACAAATAATTTCCCTTCTCAGTTTGCCAATGAGTGCAATTGCCTTCTTAAATTTCAATGCAGCTATTGTTTAAGCTCTTGATCAGCCCAGGTCCAAACCTGAGCCTAGGCTCAGGTTTGGTCCTGAGGTGGTCTGGAGTGTGAATTTCCCCAGAGAGCAGTAGGTGTGCAGCATGCCTACATGCATAAAGAATGTCCGGCCTGAGGAAGTAATGACCAAAACTATTGTTTTCAAAATAATAGTTGTTTCCAGAGGTCACAGAATACGATTAAAGTAGACTTCAATCGATTATTCATCTTCAAAAGTCGATCATGAAATTTTATAATTGTGCCAGCCCTACGTGTAATATATGTATATGGGTAAGCGTCATTGTGTAATATCATCTGTAATATGACCCTCAATTTGTTTGAACAGAGAGAACAGAACTTGCGGCGTAATGTTGCTTTAACATTTTACCTTACTTGAAAAGCAGACGACACTTCCAAACAAAATTATTGAATAACTATTTTCTTTTTTGCGTCAAAAACACAGATTATGACCCCTCATTGGAATGAACTCAACGAGCTCGTTCCAGTGAGAGGTTTCATAAGCTTCGTTTTTGATACAAAAAAAAAAAAACAAATGAAAATTGAACGGCAATTTTTCTGAATTGCGTTGGTCGGTTTCGAAATTTTGATGATTATGTGACAACGTGAATAGAAATAATCCATAATTCTTAGATATCATTACACTTATACTTAAATCATAGATCGTCGGAGGTGGGGAGTAGTCGCGTCGCTGTACTATTTTCTTGTTGTTAACAACAAACATAGTTTGACGCCCTTCTGGAAGGTGTCGTTTATTTGTCGAGCCATTTAGGCGTACTTGACCGGTTTTGGAATTTGAAATCTATACAGCTGGAACGTCAGTGTAAAACGTTGCCACTCAAACTCCCCCACCCCACCCAAAGATAGCGTTAAGTCGAGCAACGTGGCAACTCCTCATGATCCATGACGTTTGATCACAGCGTAACAACTTTCTCTTCATCAAAGGTCATGCAGTTTACCTATTGTATTTTTGGCTGGTTTCCTAAGAACAAAAATAATCCACGGCGTATTTAACCCACTGCACTCTGGTGTCAAAAATCCAACATTTCAAGTCGTCATTTTTCCATAATGCAACTAGGAATTTAACCAATTCAGTCTTGTTTGACAGAGCTCAATGAGCTCAGTCAAACAAGGCTGAATTGATTAAATTTTTAGTTGCATGCATGATGGGAAACGTTTGCAGCCTGAAATTTAGATAGTTTGACATCAGTGTGCATGGGGTTAAATTTGTACAATGAAAAATGAAGTGATGATTCTTAGTAATTAGGCAGTCATTGCTTGTGCAGCGTCGAATATATTGGGAGTGTATATGCATAAGATGATAATCGCTGATTAGTTCTTCCTTGTACCAGTTACATGCTGCTTGACGTGTAAATTAAATGGGTAGTTGCGTCACGACTACAGCATGTATAGTTCGTTTGTTCACCAATATTTATTTTTGTTTATAAACAATAGATTTATCTCACTTTAAAAATGAAATAGGCTTTGGCGAACAGGCAAGGCCATTATCAACGCATCTGTCAAACAGATAGTGTACATCAGACAGGTGCAATTGCAAGTGAAGAATTGAAATTATACAACGTAATACGACCCCTGGGTTCCAATGTGTTCTATGTGCCTACTGGCACATAGAACACATTGGAACTCAGGGGACGGTCACTACGTCACAGACACGTTTATAAATTTGTTAATAGAATAAAGGAAGTATGAGACCGGATTGTTTTGGGTTAAAAATAGTCTATTATTATATCATATAACAGTCCAGATATCTGATTTGTCAAATACCATTTGGACAAGTCACGTGATTACACTCTTTGGCTCCATCCATCCTTGACAACGAGTGCTAATGTATCGCAAAGAGCGTCAAATTATTGCATTATCACCCACAAGTGCGAAATGCAACCGAAATCTGAAAAATCAACACCTGCCGCAGTGCCAGATGTTAATTCCCACGTTCGAAAACCTTCGGAACTTGCGCTGTTTTTTTTCAATCTTTCAAATTGTCGTTACTTCAAATGTTATTTAATTCGAGTTTGTTGTTGATTTGTCAGAATTAGGTAACACGTAATACTTGTAGATAGTTTCTAAAGTTGGGTGTGCCATTCTACACTTGAGTACCCGAAAGCAGTTAACCATGGGGCTTACTTATTTATGATACTACATATTTATGTGAGCATCTCAGCTTCCATTATACTGAAATGTTAGTCCGAAATACTTGTGTCTTTCAACTTCTTTCATTATCTTATTATTCAAGTATAGATGGGCTTTAGGATCTGGAATGTGTTTATGAGAGACGGTAACTGTTGCCGTCATATCTTGACTAAAATTTACTTGTCAGGTTTCCGTCCATCTGCTAATAAGGCGGAGATTCGAGTTAAGTGTCCTGGCAGCTAGGATAGCATTTTTTACAACCAGAAACAAAGAGGCATCGTCCGCATAAAGTTGTATGTTTGATTGTATATCATTCACGATGTCGTTTATGTGCTGAGTCAAAAAATAAAGTATAATAAACTTCGAGGAGCAGTTTTTTTTTAGTATTATCGACTTTAACTTCAAACAAATTATTGTAAATTCATATTTCGAGTCCAACTGTAAGAATTTACTTAATTTCATGTTCTTACTGTTGCCAGCGTCACGCCAGGACGTCGCAATTCAGACATGGGGTGAAATTGACACATGCAGTCAATAGCGTATATGTCCACCGTTAGCCTCTTGGATGGCAAGACATCGACGGTGCATGGACCTGATAAGCCTCTGGTTGTCACCATGTGGTATTGCGTTCCACTCCTGCCTTAGAACATTACGTAAATCGCCTAACGTTTGAAGATCATGAAGTCGTACCGACAGCCCACCTGATCCCAAAGATGCTCGATTGGCGACAAATCTGGCGAAAGTGGGGGCCAGGGAAGAAGTTCGATCTTCTGCTCCTCAAGAAAGTTACGACATGGGACATTGTCTTGCTGGAATAACCGCAATCCGACGTAAATCGCCTAACGTCTGAAGATCATGAAGTCGTACCGACAGCCCACCTGATCCCAAAAGAAGCTCTATTGGCGACAAATCTGGCGAAAGTGGGGCCAGGGAAGAAGTTCGATTTTCTGCTCCTTAAGAAAGTTACGACATGTGACATTGTCTTGCTGGAATAACCGCAATCCGACGTTAGCGTTGAACAATGGGACAATAACATCGTTAAGAGTTTCGTCCCTATATTGCTGTCCATTCAGATTACCGTCGTTGAAGATCAACTGCGTTCGAGGGTGCAAGGAAATTCCTGCCCAAACCATTACACTACCCTCACCGAAGCGGTCGCATTCCCGCACATAAACATTAGAAAACCATTCTCCTCGTCGGCGATACACTCTTGCCCTACCATCAGCGCGCCGTAGACAAAATCGTGATTCATCACTAAAAAGAACAGTGCTCCTACGCTGCTGAGTCCATCGAACATGCTGACGTACTCATTCCATTCTGACGGTACGATGACCTTGGGTAAGAATTGGCCCGTGGTATGGACGCCTACTTCGGATGACGTGTTCAGCGAGTCTGTTGCGGACAGTTTGTGCACTGATTCTATTGTTTGTTCTACCAGGAGTAAATGTCGGAAGACAAAAACTAGCGTGATTTCTCAATAACGCAGGCTCTCTAGCACAACATAACACAAATAAAATCGTCGGTTACCCATTCAATTTGACATTCTCGGATAGCACGTTTTATTTTGAAATCCGTAGCAAAATTGTATACGGTTGGGATGACAACAACAACATTAAACTCTTTGCACGACTTCTTGTTCACAAACATGCAACATTTGAACTATTATATTTCGTCCTTTATGCTATTTTTTCACATTTTCTTCTAATACTTTCTTTTTTGACTCAGTATATATATATTAAGCAGGTGTGGGGGGGGGGGGGGGCGGCTAAGACGGACCCATGTGGAACACCTGCAGTTACAGATCTTCTCTCTGAATTTTGACCATTTATCACCCCCGTCTGGCTGCAGTTCGTGAGATAGTACTTAAACCAGGTCAACAGAGTATAAATTTCCAGGAAGTCTTCAGGTTTTTTTTCAACTAAAATTCCGGCTGACTAATATTCCAACGACTTCATGAAGACATGCCTTCGAGGAAGGCTTAACTTGATGATGCAGTTGGACTATTTTTTTCATTCGGGTCTAAAGCCATCATAGGTGGGACAAATCAGGTTTACACCAGCCAATCGGTCCTCTTAGCGATGTCCATGGGTCTGTGCATGCCCAAAGTTCAAAAGGCCGGTCCAGACCTGATTTACTGAACTCGTTTCCTAAATTCCACTATAAGCTGTAGACTTGTTGGAAATCCTTTGTTTCTCGTAAACTTAGGATCCACAACTAATGAGCGTTAATTCGTAGAGTTCTAGGAAAAATTATTATTTTCAATCCATTTGGGCATTCACTGCATTTCCTTGTTATGGCATTCAGATTGTTGTCAAAACTAATCCCAATAGCAATATTTTATCAAAGAAACTTGGCATTTGATAAACCTCGACTCAATTCTTCCAAATAGGCTTAATTGCAATTTGTCAAATTAACACTGAACAAATGATAATTATCATGTTACTCTGCTGTATTAACACATTCAAATTGGCATGAAGATGCTTTTTTAAAAGAATAGATTTTTAAAAAAGTTTCAACAAAATCATATCATGTGACCTCTCGATGGAACGAGCTCATCGATATGGTTTCGGTGAAATTTTTTGAAAATTTTAAAAAACAATAATTAAAATATAAAAATTTGATATCGTGTGCGTTAGGTAAAGGGTTAAATTCCCATAGAAACCGTCGCGTTTTGCCGGAGCCGATATGAGACATGTTTTACGCCCGTCCAAGTGAGTACGACAAGCAGCTTACCCACTACATAAATACAGTAGTATAGTAAGGTATGCAGGTCTTTGGGTCTATATTATGTATACGATGGAGGATTGATGGGGAAGTTGCGTTTTCTTGTTAGTCTTCCCCGCGAAATGTATACATTTTCTAAATTGGCTGAACCAAGTGAATACAGCCTGATAAGATAAAACTGATACATATAATTGTGGGAGGCCTAACTTCCAGTACAACATGAAGCCCTGACCCGAAAATTTGAAAGAAAAATTGCCCAAACCAGCCATTTTCAGGCACTTCGCCGCAGTGGCGTAGATAAAGGGGGGGGGGGGGGGGGGGGGGAGGGCCCCACACCAGAAGTTTTGTCGGAAATTTTTTGGGACCATTCTTAGGCGAATTTATGCCTAATAACATTAAAATGCTGGCTTTGGGGATAAAAACATGCCATTTTGGGTAAATTTTGGGTAAAAAAGTCCAATTTTCAGTACATTTGCAGTAAAGAACAGATTCTTTCTGTTTGTTTGGGTTTTTAGCTCACCTACATCTGTAAGATGTGGTGAGCTATTGTGATAACCTCGGGCGTCGGCGTCCGGCGTGTCCAATATTGTAAGATTTAATGTTAAGGTGAATTTCTCAAACAGCTGTGGGCTCAGGCCTTTGATATTGCATATGTAGGTTGTAGGGGACTATTAGAACAGTATTTAACCCTGAAACTACGACTTTTTTTCCAAATTTCAGCTAAAATTTTTGCCAAAAGTTGTAAGAATTTGCGTTTAGGTGTTGTAAGAATTTGTGTTAAAGTCAGCTTTTGTGCAGATTGTGCTGGTTTAACTTCTCATTACTGTTGATTTTCATATTTCAATAACAACTGTAGGTATTAACCCTACTGTATGCAGAAATTTAACGAAAATTTTCTTTTTTTTCACTCAAAATTTTCATGTTTTTCTCGGACTTAGTAAATTTTAAGTTGTAAAACTTTGTAAACTTTGTGTTTAGGTGAGTTGTGTT
Source organism: Pictodentalium vernedei (assembly GCA_031216915.1). Classification (NCBI taxonomy): domain Eukaryota; kingdom Metazoa; phylum Mollusca; class Scaphopoda; order Dentaliida; family Dentaliidae; genus Pictodentalium; species Pictodentalium vernedei. The sequence goes on along the minus strand of CM062291.1, from coordinate 193,621,759 downwards.
TCTATGTGTCTTTCCAAGCGATTAATATTCTACACTTGGGTTACTGAACTCCATTGCAGTAATATTTAACCCTCATTACATGCATATTTGAGGAATTTGAGGCTGATTTTCTGCCAAAACTTGTTGTAAGAATTAGCGTTTAGGTGTTGTAAGAATTTGCGTTAAAGTCAGCTTTTGTGCAGATTGTGGTGCTTTAACTTCTCATTACTCTTGATTTTCATATTTCAATAACAACTGTAGGTATTAACCCGACTGTATGCAGAAATTTAACGGAAATTTTCTTTTTTTCAGTCAAAATTTCCATGTTTTTCTCGGACTAAATTTTAAGTTCTAAAAGTTTGTGTTAAGGTGAGGTGTTAAGGTGAGTTCTCAAAGATCAGTGGGCTCAGGCCTTTGATATTGCATATGTAGGTTGTAGGGGACTGTCAGAACAGTATTTAACCCTGATACTATGACCTTTTTCCAAATTTCACCTAAAATTTTCTGCCAAAAGTTGTTGTAAGAATTTGCGTTTAGGTGTTGTAAGAATTTGCGTGCAGATTGTGCTGCTTTAACTTCTCATTACTGTTGATTTTCATATTTCAATTACAACTGTAGGTATTGTTGTATAATTGGGGTTAATTGATTTAGTGAAGATAAGTTGCCAAGATCAAGCCAGTGAACATTGTTCACAGTAATGCTCGGTTGGTTTCTCAGTGTGATTGAGATGTTAGTTTGGGAGCAATTGGAGTGTGACTTTGGATGTTAAACTGTTCGGACGTTTATTTCGACTGTGTGTCAACCTCTGTTTCTTAATACTGCTGTGTGAGGTATTCTGTTTGTTATACTGCTGTGTGCGGTATATGCTATATATAATACTGCTGTGTGCGGTATTCCGTCTGTTACACTGCTGTGTGCGGTATGACATCTATAATACTGCTGTGTGCGGTATTCCGTCTGCTATACTGCTGTATGCGGTATGCTATCTTTTATACTGATATGTGCGGTATTTACTGCTGTGTGCGGTAAGACTGTTATGATTTCCATGTCTTTCTTAATTGATAACGCCCTTAAATTTCATCCAAATTCATTGAATGTTAATCAACACTGAAAATACAACATTGGCGTCGCCGACTAAAACTTAAGAAATTCGGCGATTGAAAATTGTTCCTTTAGTTTTATTATTTTTTTTTCTTTGGTTAACATTTTATGAAAATGTCCATTCATAGAGTTGTGATTTGAAGGTTATTAGCTTTCATTCACGATAATAAAAAATCTGTTCATTTTTAGTACTCGATTGAAGGTCAATTGCTTTCATGGGTTCTATCATTTTGTTAGCTGTTGAATTTTTAAATATTTTTTACTAGTTTTTAAAATTGTAAGCAATCTCTCCATTTTTAAGCAGACTGCTGTTGGTGATTTTTGCATGTCACAAGATTTATATGCATCCGAGACATTTTAGCCAGACACGCAAACATGGAGGGGTGGAAGAATGGTGTAATCGGTTTGGCCACTGAGAGAAAATAGTGCATTGAAGTACGGATGCCTCCTTATTTCAACGAGGGAGAACACGGAAACAGAGGAATAGCTTGACAACAACTGGGCGAAGCCGATTCAAGTAAACATTCCAATGTCGATGATAGTTTGTCCAGTCGGACAAAGGAAATTTACGAGGAAATAAAACTGGTGCAAGCACAACTTACAGACGCTGATGAGAAATTGGCCAACCTCATGATGACACAAAAGAATGCTGAAGCTATATTCAATTCTGCACCATACACAAATACTACCCAGCATACAGTTACCAGCTCCGAATTGCCACTGTCTGTGCCAACACAATTCTACTCAACCATGTCGACTCGGCCAAGTGATGTTAAACGTGCCCCGACTGTGTCATCCGCCAGCTGTAAGCTTCTGACATCTCATCCTCCTACCCCCATCCCTTAATTCTCAAATACATTCTAGCCCCCCTGAATTATAAATAAAAGATCAGACAACCCCGTCTTTGGGAAAGCACTTTGATACACTGATGCCAAAGAAACTTGATATCTTTCTTTTTACGGGAATGGCAGGAAGACAGCCTTATAGGCTATGCCATTTCCATGCCGTATACTAGCTTATGTTCATGTTTGTTGTAATGTTATTTTGTAATCAATGTACTAGTATACTGCAAAATAAAGATCTATCTAACCTTCACAGCCAAAGCCTGAAGTAGATTATTCTTCAGTTTCGCATGTATCACATTCAGCTATGGATTCTGTGCTGCCAATTACAGCAATTTATTCGGTACATGAAACTGAGCACGAGAATGTTCAAAGCATCTCACCTACAACATTTATGCGGCCATTTGCTACATTTGGTTTGGGGAAGAATGCAATAATTATGTCAGTAAAAATAAGTTACCTGAACGCCAGCAACTTTAACACATTTCACCTTTACCAGACATGCGGTCATTTACTGCATCTGTTATTGATTATGAAATAGTCCATGAAAGTGTATGCGAAACTGAAGACTCGAGTAAACCCAATAATGGTTGGGTTATTTACAATAATGGTTGTGATAGTGTTGAGCTGCCTTCCGAGTAAACTACAGGTTTGTGGCCACATAGTGCAGTTAAACTTAATCCGGTTTTTTCTCAAACAGAAGCCAGAACCAAATAGCAGCGCCGGATCAATGGGCGGAAGGACAATGCTTACTTTTATCACACCAGATTAACTCCAGATACATCATCCAATGTTCTCGGGGTGGGTGAACTTAAGCATCCTGATGCTAACTGAAGTAAACTTGAAGCTGCACTTACTTTTTTAAAAGGAATCATGTTTGGAATCGGTTGTAAAAATAACAGCCAAAGAGAAAAAGAGAACTATAATGATAATTGATGACGTTATTCGCTTCATTAATTACTTCAATAACAACTGTAGGTATTAACCCGACTGTATGCAGAAATTTAACTGATTTCTTTTCTTTTTTTCAGTCACAATGTTCACGTTTTTGTCTGACTTACTCAATTTCAAGTTCTAAAAGTTTGCGTTAAGGTGAGGTGTTAAGGTGAGTTCTGTTTCTATGTGTTTTTCCAGGCAATTGATATTGTACGCATGGGTTACTGAACTACATTGCGGTAACGTTGCGCCCTTATTACATGCATATTTGAGGAATTTGACGGGGATTTTGGGGACTTATATTCACTTTCTTTAAAAAAAATTTTTTTTAACTTTTTTTTTTTTATTATTTAATACTTTCTCATACTTGTTACTAGTAACATTACGGCTTATTTTAGTTGTTGATGTGATGTATTTTTGTTGGGACTTATAGTCACTTTCTTGAACGAATGTTTTTTCACAACTCCTCTTTAACCAATAAATGTACTTCAATTAAAATTTCAGTGATTTATGAAAGCCTTTCCTAATTCTTATTTATGATTTAATATCTGGCCTCACGATTCATATTCTTAATCATAAACATTTCTAAAAGATGTATCCAATGATTCTATGTTGAATTGATATATAATAAATGCAGAAATATAGACTTTCCAAAGCCATCACATAAACCACATCAATCATTTGATGCCTAGTTAATGATTTATATTAACTAAATATTAGGCATGTTACATTGGAACGACATTATCAAGCGCGAATGTAGGTGAGCGTTGGGATGTAACATCCCTCTTGTTGTTGTTGTTACACTGTCGGAAAATTTTCGGTCTGTCGGAAAATTTTGGGCTTGCCCCTCCGCCAGCGAAAAGCTATCTACGCCACTGCTTGGCAGCCACAAAAGCAGAATTTTCCCAGCTTCAACGCCTACCCAGGCCTGGAGCACATCATCTCCAATTACCAAAAAAAGATAAAAAAAATCTATGTTTCCGTCTCATTTTTTGGCTACACACCTGCAAACAATCCCGTGTAAAAATGGCGTCTGAAACGTTGGCCTCACTTTCTGAGCCACTGTTTCACAGAAATCCCATGCTGTCGTAACACTATGCATCAGGCTTCCATCCAATGACCAAAACATTAAAGTCTACTTGCCAACAAGTAGTCTCATGCTTTCAAATACCCAATACTGAAAATACAGACCTAATTTATGTGGGGTCAGATTCAGGATAGGTCTTTTATTTCAAAATTCACTCCTATGTAGAAGGACGAATCTGTGGAGCGGAACCTAACCTGAAGACATTGTTCTGGTGAGGGATGTCAGGCTTGTTGTGCAGAACTAATATGGTAGTATAGTATGGTTGGTATATACCCCGTTGATCTACTGTTAGCCCCCTGGTACTACCAACCTACCGAATGCTTAGTATTATCCCATGACTGGTATAGGTAGTACGTAATACTAGGCCAGGCAGTATTGTATGTGTGTGTGTGGAGGGGGGGGGGGGGGGTGATGCATTGTTGTATAATGCGGCAGTATGGGATGTACGGACTGTAGTCTCTACCCCTACTGGTTCAATTTTATCTCTTAGTACTATTGATCCACTCAAGGCGTTATACTGTCCTACAGTTGGTAAAGGTAGTAGGTAATGATAGAACAGGTCAGGTGGTATTGTGGGATGGGGTGAGGGTACTACCAACCCATCGAATGCATTTTACCATCGAGGTTGTCATAGGTGGTCCGAAATTCGGTATTCCGAAGTAATGCTTGGTACTTTAGAACGGTAGTTTTGGATGTACGGCCACTAACCCCCGTTGATCTATTGTTAACCCTTAGTTCTATCAACCCTCTTTAGGCGTTATTCTTCCCTACAGGCTAAAGCTAAGTCATACAGGTAGATGACTTACATAAGCCCCAAGCTTTCTGTCAAGTCCCTCCAATTTCCATACAATTTGTTTACTGCTAAATATGAGTTATATTATGAGCTGTTGTGCCAAACACGGGTACACTCTAACCTCAGTTGGGTTAAAATCAACCCAAATCAACTGGGTTGAGTGAATATGATCCTAATTAGTTTCATATTCACTCAAGCCAGTTGATTTGGTTTAATGTTTAACCCAATTGATTTTAGAGTGTACATTTTTGGTGTTCAGTTCTGTATTGTATTGGTATTCATTGAATAAAATATTGTTTAAACTAAGTCATGCAGTGTTATGCTTTGTTGTCTCGTACAGTAGTATAGGATGAACTTTCTGTACCCTGTTGGTTTACTGTTATTCCTCAGTATAACTATCCATCTAAGGCATTGTGCTGGCCCACAGTTTGTACAGGAAATGCGTAAGGCTAGGTGTTTTGGGAGAATGCATGGATGTTTAGTTTGGTAATATAGGGTCTACTGTATATATCATGTTGTTCTACCAGTCCTGTGGTGCGGTGCGGTGCGGTGCGGTGCGGTACGGTGCGGTGCGGTATGGTTTGTTGTCTAGTACGGTAGTATACAATGTACAGTGTTTACCCTTGATGGCCTACTGTTATCACTTAATACTACAAAACCACCTGATGGTTTGTACTATCCCATGGGTAGTTTAGAATGCTAGGTCATGTAGTTTTGTGGTTTATTCTTGGTTTCTAGCATCGTAGTAGAGTATAAATGGTCTTATGCATGCAGACGGTACGAGTTGTAGAAGTCTATAGTATTTGGTGACTACAGCAGAAGTTGATCATAGGACAGTTGATGGTGATCATGGGTAAGTCGGCAGTAATGGTCTTAGTCCCCTAGAAGGTCATGGGGTGGTCAAGAAACCAAAAGCCGACCAGGTGCTAGAAAGATATCCTCCAAAAGGTATCCTCCAATAGTACATCACCGTGTCATATGTATCTTCCGATATCGAGATTAGTCGAAGAGTCTGGAGAATAAATACAATTAGAAGCAGTTACTCTCGTTACACTTCAGCCAGGAATTCTTTTGGAAAGGGTCTGGGACCTATACAATTGGGAACATTCGCAAAATGTGTGCTCTAATTTGGGAATTTGCTTGAGTGCAGAAACAAAGGATAAAAAATTGTTACCTTCATGTTGAACTGGAACATTAATACAGAAGCTACTACATATGGGGTACATGTAGTAAGTTTTATAACAAACAGTCGCATGAAATAATGACAAGCCTCTGTAATCTCTCTTAAATAAATTGTTCTCATTCTATTAAATGATATCCATACGACAGTCTACATTCTGTGGCTTTGCAGTTGGGTCTGGGGAAGTTTTGGCTGCCTATATAGGCAGCCAAGATTTGCATAGAAACAACTGACAAGTTTCTTGGGATGTAATTTGTAAACGTATCTGAAACATGTTTTGCTGCAATAAAAAGTAAGGAAAGTCAAAATTTGGCCTTCAAGAGTTATCGAAGAATAAATTTTAATTGGAATGAGGACTGAGATTCGGAAATTTCGGGTTTGAATTGGGAAAAATCTGGTCAAAATGCCATTGGGGAAGGGTCCCATATTCGGACCATGTAGACACGCACAAGAATCTCTGTTAGCTTATTTGAAGCATTCACGAATAGCCGTAAGTGCATTTACTTTTTAGCTTGATAGCACGATACCTCCAACAAACGTCAAACAATCTGACTGAAATGGGGCACATGGATTTTAAGGAACAATGTCTTGATTGAGTTCAGAGATGGGCTAGGTCTGATGTACGGTTTTCACACGAGTTATGGCCATTTGTTAAAATGGACTAATTTAGAACTTGATAGCGCGATAACTTCATCAAACGTCAACCGATTTGAGTGGTATTTAGCACATGGGTTTCAAAGAACAATGTCTTGATCGAGTTGGAAAACGGGCTCAGTCTGATCTACGGCAGCAGAATTATTGGGCCGACTTGCTCATTTTTTTTCAAATTTTGTGCTCGATAGCGTGATAACTTGAACAAACGTCAACCGATCCAATTTCATGTTCGTTATGTAAGTTACCAGGAACATTTTCTTGATCGAATTCGAAAGTGGGCTCGGCCCATTTTTATCTCAACTTTGCCGTAGTCAGATTTGAGGTTATGTTGTGGCCTGTCTGTCCGTCTGTTAACAGTTCAATACGGCTCGGGATAGAGACCGTATTTATGAACCGATCTATACGAAAATTCTTGTGCAGCTTTGTTTTCTCCTTGGGACGAGAACGGGTGTTTTGAGGTGCGGTCCGAAATTCATGATGGCCGCTGGCAGCCATTTTGTACTGAAATTAGAGCAGTCAGGTTTTTGTACAGAACTTCTGTATAAAAGTTCTGATTTGAATAAATTTTTGTATGAATGTTTAATAGCATGGAATACATCACATATAATACGGGGTTTTTTCGTGCATAAATTAGATGAATGATTTATTTAGTGCTGCTTATACACAGTTAATACACATATCAATAAGACTTGGGCTAGAGGCTGTATTTATGAACCGATCTTCATGAAACTTCTTGGGTGCCTTCGTTATCACCTTGGGGCGAGAACGAGTGTTTTTGGGTGCGGTCCGAAATTTCAAGATGGCCGACGGCGGCCAGTTAGACAAACTTTGATTTATTCAGTGCTAATTTTACACAGTAAGTGCACATTTCAATACGGCTCTGGCTGGGGGCATCTAACTGTCACCCACCTTTACAATACTTTACCTGTGCATTTGTTACAGACTACGGTCAGTATATGTACAGACTTTTACATTACTTTACATGTACCTTTGTCATCAGGTCATTATCTAGATGTGTGTCATTGCTGTGTCACATACATGTACTATATATACATGCCTTACACAAGTTGAGCCACAGTGTCATTGACACTTTCATTTTAGTTCGTAGACACCATTGCGTTAGCCACAAAACTCGACCCTGCATCGGCGATGCGAACTCTTGTTTTATGATTATTACTGTAATTGTGTTTGGAATCTAATATTATTGCAATCGTCGAAATATTGCCTGCCAGTATAAAGTTGCCAGTCTGCGGCGGCTGTACTGTAATTACTTCCATCACCCTTTAGCTCATCTAATGAAATCATTATCCAAGTTTCTTGTCACCCCACTTTCAACACTCCTATCTTACAGCCGACTGGACGTCGGCACCCTTTTTCCAAGATCAGTCGAAGAGTCGAAAAGTATTACTACCGGAGTAATTACTCTCATTCCTCTTTAGCTCGTCTGATGAAATCGTTATCTACGTTTCTCGGCATCCTACTTCCAGCACCCCTATCTTACAACAGAGTGGGCGCTCCCCCCCCCCCCTCCTTTTCCAAGATGAGTCGAAGAGTCTTAACCTTTTTCTTAACATGAAAAGCAGACGACACTTGCAAACAAATGAACAATTTTTTTCCCTCTTTTTGTTTCAAACGAGCTCGTTCCAACGCGGGGTATAATATATATGTTTTTGAGACAAAGAATGAAAAAATAATGCAAATTAATTGGCGATTTGTGAGAATAGTGCTGGTCGGTTTTATCCGTTGCGTTGGGTAAAGGGTTACAAATATTTATCTTTGGTGCAATTACTCGCATTACCCTTAGCTCCCTGGAACAACTTGAAAAAAGGCTCCCTACTGCAACGTCACTGATCTGCGGATCTGAACATAACTTGTCTCAAATGACTGAAAGTCAGGATGAGCTATAGTGATCGCTCACCGTCCCTCGTCCGTCGTCTGTTGTCGATCGTCCGCCGTCCATGAACATGGTGATTGCACCTGCTCCTCCTGAACCGCTGGACGAATTTTAATTAAATTTGAGTTTATTTCTTGTTCTGACATCGCATTTTGTTTTTATTCAAATCAACGTGCCCAGCCCCATAAGCGGGATGGGGCGGGGTGGATGAAAATGCTCCAAAATTCTTCTTCTCTTCTTTTTTGAACCAGTGGGTACAATGGCTTGATATTTGCTTTTAAGGTGTAGAATCAAGTTGTTCAAACGAAATTCATGGATCAATATTTGCCTTTCTGCTGGGAGGGGAAAGATTTTTGGCCCCGCTCAAAATTTCTGTTTTCTGAATCGATAGTCCGATTTGAACCAAATTTGATATGTGGTATTATTGGGTCATAAGTACTTAATTAATGCAAAAACAAATTCCCCGTGTCTCTGTGGGAACTCCAGGAAATAGAAATATTTTCAAATGCCCATATTTCCCAAACTACACGGAACAGAGAAATGTTATGGATCAGAATATTTTGATATTTGGTATACAGCATCCTTAGAGGGGGAGGGTGGGGGGGGGGGGGGGTGGCAGATACCAGACACAAGTGTGTTAAAATGAAGCCCTTGGTTCATATTTGGGCTCAATACGGGAGCTCAAATTTTTAACTTAGGGCAATATGGGGAATGATCGTTAAAATCTTCTTCTACAGATCCACCTGCCAGAATGCTTCCATATTTGGTATGCAACATCTTTGGGTGGGGGTGGGTGGATGTCAGATTCAGGTTTGTTCATTTCGGGTCCCTGTGTTAACATTTGGGCTCTCTGTTGGAGCCCAAAGATTAACTCAGTGCAGTAAGAGGAAATTTCTTTAACCCTTTACCTAACATGAAAAGCAGACGACAATTGCCAAAAAAATGATTGAATAACTAATTTTTTTCATTTTTTGTCTCAAAAACATAGGTTATGACCCCTCATTGGAACGAGCTCGACGAGCTCGTTCCAATGAGGGGTCATAACCTATGTTTTTGAGACAAAAAATGAAAAAATAATCAAAATGAATTGGCGATTTTTTAGAATAGCGCTGGCCAGTTTTGGCCGTTACGTTGGGTAAAAGCTTAAAAATCTTCTTCTTCTGATCCACCAGTCAGAATTTCCGTGCATGGGAGACGGGGTATGATTCTGCATGATAATGGCGGGTAGCATAACGTTAGACGAGATCCAGACAAAAGCAGAATACGATTTCATCAGCCAGTACATCGGTATGATACTTGCCTTAGGAGACGAGGATGATAATCATGATACCCCATCTCAACGCATATTACTCACCTGATGACTTCGCTCTCCACAAAGATACCCGAAGAATACATTCTCCCTCTTTTATATAAATTGTCAAAGCATCGATGCTCACTGGGACTCACTCAGTGAACTCATGTTCAATATTCATGAATCTGGTAACAACTTTCACGTTATTGGGTTAACTGAAATTTTCGAAATTCGGCAACCCAGTCCATATACCGTAAACGGATATCAGCCACAAATGTCACCCTCCAGAAGACGACGGACGAGATGGTATCGGACTTTTCATTAAAGAGGTCGTCTATTTCAAAATTCACGACGACCTGTCTATTTTTATTCCCCACATTCTTGAATCCATTTTCATTGAAATAGAAATCAATAAATCAAAAATGGTTATTGGAATCATCTACAGACCAAATACCCCTCCAAAGTCCGACATGGAAATTTTCCTTTCCAAAATAAACCTTATAACAGATATATTATTAATCCACCAAAATAGAATCTCCTATATGATGGGTGACTTCAACATTTACCTCCTGAAAGTGGAATCGCACCGAAAAACCGCAGAATTTATTGATTTAATATTCAGTCAAGGTTTCATCCCTCTTATAACTAAACCAACTAGGGTAACAAGTTATTCTGCAACCCTAATTGATCACGTTTACTCTAACAACATCGCATCGACTTCTTCATCTGGCATAGTCTTGACTGATGTAGCTGATCACTTTGGCATTTTTTATACAGAGAATAGGTTGCCAGCGAAAGACTCCTCAACCCTGAAATTTCAACGACGGATTAATCCTGAATGTGTCGCTCACTTTCAGTCACTGCTGACTGAATGTGATTTTTCTTACGTCATGGATATTAATTGCCCGAACCTGGCCTATAATGCATTTATGGAAATCTATCAAAGTTCCTTCGATGTGGCATTTCCTATAATCCAAATCCGTACCCCTGAAAGAAAAATTAAGCGTCAGCCTTGGATGACGAAAGGTCTCTTAATCTCGTCAAAAAATAAAAGGAAATTCTCTCACAAAAAGTTGAAAGCACCCACTGACCAAAATATTCAAAACGATAAAAATTATTGTAGAATCTTTAACCGCATCAAGAAAAAAAGTAAGGCAATCTATTATGAAACTATCCTGACGGAAAATAAGCTCGACATTCACAAAACCTGGAAAACCCTCAATGAAAGTATTAATAAAGAAAAACGTGTGCCCAAGCTCCCTTCCGTCTTGGTCCAAAACAACAAGGAAATTGAGGACCCGCACGAAATTACAAAGGAATTTAATAATTTCTTTGTGAATATCAGAAGACTTACTAGTCAACATCTTAGAACAAGACACACGTCATTCACAAACTACCTGAATGGTCAGTTTCCGAACAATTTTTTGTGAAATCGACGTCTCCTAACGAAACTATTCATGTCAAATCAATGAAATCAAAAACGAGTCCTGGCGGTATCACATCAGATCTAAAACAAACTGTAATTTTTATTGCCCCACCATTGGCACACATAATCAATACTTCATTCAAATACGGCATAGTGTCCGATAAAATGAAAAGAGCCAAGATAATCCCCATTTTTAAATCTGCTGATGCACATAAATTCACAAATTACAGACCAATTAGTATCGTACCAACATTTTCGAAAGTTTTAGAGAAACTCAAGTCGAAGAGACTCGCCAGTTTTCTGGATCGCTTTAAAATATTATATGAGCATCAATATGGATTCAGGGGAAAACATTCCACAATTCACCCCATCCTCCAGCTTTTGAAAGACATCACCGAAGAAAACAATAAAACTATTAAAGACTCCACTTTAGCTGTTTTACTTGATTTGACATCGGCATTTGATACAATAAACCATGAAATTTTATTACAGAAACTTGAGCACTATGGCGTAAGAGGACTTACCAATATCTGGTTCAAAAACTATTTATCTGACAGAAAACAATTTGTTCTTTATGTTGAACACAAATGGGATTTGGTTCAAACTGGTTGCGACGTACCACAAGGCTCAATATTAGGACCTATCCTTTTCTTACTATATATTAATGATATTTTTAACTCAACTTTACCGCACTTGTTATCATTCGCGGACGATACTGCTCGAACGACTCGAAGCTCATCGAGCAAATGAGCCTTAGAGCAGTTGCTCGATCGAGTGACTCCTCGAACCACTCTTAGACTCATTTCAGTATTTAAGGATACCTATGGTCCGGTATTGTATTATTTGAGGATACCTATCGAGGATATCTTTTATAGGATACTTATCTGAGGATACTATTACGTATTTGGCTCATCCTTCTAGGCCACTCCAAGACATACCTATTCTGGATACCCCTTATAAACTATCGAGTAATTGCTCCATGAGCAATTGCTCGAACGACTCGAAGCTCATCGAGCAAATGAGCCTTAGAGCAATTGCTCGATCGAGTGACTCGGCATACTGCTCGAACGACTCGAAGCTCATCGAGCAAATGAGCCTTACAGCAATAGCTCGATCGAGTAACTCGGCATATTGCTCGAACGACTCGAAGCTCATTTTTTACATGATGTGATTTTCTTGAAGTACATTTTGAGGATTTTATTACGATAAGTAAACATACTGTAGAAATCTCGTACCGACTGACACCATGCATACTGATGAGGATCGATATTGCGTACACTGTAGTTGTAAATAGTAACAGTTAGAATTTTTGCCGAGTTGAAACCGAGTTGAACTTTTGGGAAGTAAGGGAGACATTAGCATCGCCAAAGAAGCTCTAAAATCCAGATAGATGGAATTTCCAACGACTCATGACTTGCCCTCCGAATTTCCAACTATGTTGATGACAGACGTCGGTCTCAAGTTTATTTATTTGCAGAAAATGCAGGAGAAAAAAAACTTATTTATTGGCCCGTAGTATTCTTTTTCCTGGATAATGCTATCGATTACCTGTCTTGAGCATATGTCGAACATGAGGCGAATATTTCGAGTAAAACGTTTTCGCCGTTATTGTTTGGAAAAAATTCCCTCTATTTGTGTTAGAAATACCGAGACAAGACTGCCAATGACCAAATATCATATGCAGATTCATAAAATGATTTCTCCTTTATTACACTTCAGAAATCTTATATTCCTAGACCTTGCTTTCTGGGCTCAAAAATGTCCCTCGCCCTCCCACGTTGCTTCAGAAAACGTCGATTTAACCAACCAGATTCACTAATAGTCTAACATTTCTCTAAAGTGGCCTAAACGAACACATATAGCTATTACCATATCCGGGGCGCGGTGACGTTGCGGTAACCGGTTCTCGTCAGATCACCGAAGTTAAGCTACGTCGAGCCCGGTTAGGCATTGGATGGGTGACCGTCTGAGCGATCGATTCGGACTCCCGCGTTGTGTCCTTGGGCAAGTCACTTAACCCCGATTGTCCACAGGGGGGGGGGGGGGGCACGATAACGCCGTGTACTAAGGCGTACTGCACTTCGATGATGCGCATGTCTTCAACGAATCTAACCCTGCCTGTGCTGTAGTGCGGAGTTACGACGTTGGGAAGCTTGCATCTGCTCGGTGGTTCTCCCCGGGTACTCCGGCTTCCTCCACCCGTAAAACTGTCACCGACACGATATGACCTTGGCTGTTAAAGTGTCGTTAAACCTTAATAAATAAATATATGTATTACCATATCCATTTCTATTCTAACTACACCAAAAACCCTCAGATGATGTTAGCATTGACAGGGTCCAGAGTGGGTGTAGAGAAGTTCGATGGCGCTGAGGCGGTGGTCTGTGGGATAGTGAATGGATGTGCAGATTTTGGATGTGGACGGAAGGTTTAGATGTGGATTGAGACCTCCGATCCCATACGAAGCACTACCCATAATACAATCATTTGAAGGTATAAATGTAGGTATATTTGAAACGAGGCAAAGAAAATATATGCTGTTGACCGATTGTGGTAATTTTAGGGACATTTCGGATATTCGAAGGTTTTTTGTGTCACAGTGGTGTGTTTTGAAACATAGTGCACGGCTCCATGGTATTGTTGCAGGCCATGTGGTATGGGTTAAGAATTCGTGCGAAATAAAAGGGAATACGGCCATACATACGATTTTAGGCTATTGTCTGCTTAGCTTCGTTAATTAGATCGGAAGAGACGGAACAACCTGTCCCTACAACAGATCATGCACTCAACAAACCCTCATCTTGTTTGATGGTCATCCATAAACAAAGATTGTCGCCTACGTGTTTGACAATTGGATTCTTCAAAAGTTTCGTGAAAACAAGAGGCAATTTTGAGAGATACGCTCACATACGCCATATAGACCACCTATCACCTTGATAGCTCTCCACAATTTACTCCCAAAGTAAACAATCGTGCACCCCGTTCCAATACAGCCGATAACATCTGACCTCCGGGCATGTGCAAGACAAGACATAATCCATGACACCATCCAGGAATGGAACGTTCCAAACACGGGACAGTACACATAATCTAGACTCGTATCCAGAAAATATGTAAAATTCGGAAGGCGCCAGAATTGCCGATTGGTACCAATCGCAGCCATGCATAGGAGAGAGCGGGGATGGTTCGGCCAAATTTTACAGTTGTGAGCTTAAGATACCGAGCCTTGTAAGGGAGGCCCCCCAAATTACATATTTGAGAACGGGGTCATGGGGTAACTTTCAGAATAGAGTTATCACTCTTGCTCTGGATAATAAACATTAGGCAGTTAACTTTTTGTGTTGGAGTGATCTGTCCGAACCATCTCCCATGATAGGATGTTTTGAAAAAATCATGGGGGAAAATCTGACTGTAGGAATGTTCGCTCAAATGTGATTTATGGGCCAGAATACTTGGGGAAAATGATAATTATTTGTGTTTTAATCATGAAATGACAGTAACGAAAAATAAAACGATTGGAGTTACAGAATTATATGTCCTGTCTTTGAAGACACAGCTGATCTGAGAAACTCAAAAACTCGTGCTGTCAGATATCATCATATTGTCTCGAAATGCGCGATCAGGGGAATTCAAAAGTGGTTAACGAATTTTCATACACTGCTGTCACTCACTCCGATCAAACATTGGAAGAACGGGGTAGGTCCGGACAAATTGTCCGAACCAACCCCACTCCAACACTTTCGATTAATACTGAGCAGACGAAAAACAAGGTCAACACTGACAATCATTTTTATGTCATAAATACACTATACAACAATTCTGGTGAACAATATATCACCAGAAAAATCTTTGAGAACTTTAGAAAAAATTCCAGATTCCGATATTGTAGAATTTTTATCAGAACCACACAAAAATTAAAAAGTTTTCACTTACCAAAACAGTTTATTCTTTAGCTTCTGCTAACAGAATGGCTTTCACTGATGGATTGTTGGTAAATTTTCATCCAATCAAACTGCTCTTTACAGATACACTTTAGGCTGTATGCTAATTGTCCGGACCATCCCGCTGGCCGAACCATCCCCACTCTCCACCACCACACTAGTGGGTCCGAAAAGGGATACCTAATTCCATGTACCAGGCCCGAATTAGTACCCGCCTTTTTTTATTAGACGCTGCACTGATACAACTGTCTCAACAGAACTATCCACCCCAAGGTCATCCGAAAGACCATTACGTATGTGAATACACTTGTTGGGGCGACAAGCTCGCTCATACACGTAGCCACCTACGAGCTCCCGATTCTGCTGTGTAAAGCGGGATACCGTGTCTCGGAATGTTGAACAAACAACACCGAGATGCCCAGCCATAGTAATATCCGAGATTAAAACCATACCCAGAATTTCTGTATATATTTCAGTGGAAACTTTACTTCCGCGCACCCGATGACATCCTCGCCATCGTATACGCGTCCGTCCTCGTCACAACTATTGCCTCTTTCCAGATTAGACGTGGTGAAAAAAAAAGAAAAAAAAAACAATAAGAAAATGCTGGGCCCTGGTCCAATGTTTTGGAATCTCATAAACTTGACACCGGTCGGCGCATGCTACCTCAGGATACGTGTTCGCATGCGTACGATACACCACATATCACCATAGCAATGACGTTGCAAGTTGGCAGGTTACTATATCACCCAATAACACGCCGGTTGTGACTTCACTACCGGACATTCGCAACAAGGGTTACGGGTGGAAATTAGCATTTAACGTCACGTCTCCCACTACTTGTAACAGAAATGGTGAGGAATTTTGTTTGTAACAAAAACGGGTGGGTGTTGTAACAAAAGTGGCGAGTCCATTTTGTAACAAAAATGTTGCTTTTGTAACAAAATTGGTAAGCTGTACAAAAGTGGTTAAGTGTTGTAACAAAAGTGGTGAGCTGTAACAGAAATGGTTGAAACAAAAGTGGTTGCCACATACGTCGCACTTCAGACGCATTTAATTCAGTTACTGGCCTGGAGTTAAAATCGACGTGACTGTAGTGCGACCTTTGGAACGGGCCTGACCAGTGTTCCCATAACTGTTCATCTAATGCGAATAGCAGACGACATTCGCAAAAGTCATTTCACGAATAACTAAAAAATGTACATTTTTTGCAACGAAAACATAGCTTATGACCCTCATTGGAACGAGCACGACGAGACGAGCTCGTTCCAATTGGGACATAAGCTATCATTGAAAAACAATGAAAAATAAACTTATATTATGTAACGGTCGAGGTATAAAGGCCATTTACCAACCAGTCTGGTTGGTCCGGATCTCTTAGTCTCGTGGTAAATCGGTCGCTTTGTGTGCTAGAGGTCGGCGGTTCGAACCCCGGCTCCCGCAGTTATCTCTCCTCCTGTTACAATTATAATACCCACATGCATAATCTTCGTTGAAAACATTTACTTCTTCTACAGCAATGATTTTGAAAAGCAATGACATTCGATCATGCGCGTGACCTTTTCTGTTGAAACTGTACAATAGAGCAAACTTTCGCTATAAATTTCAACGCAACCGACACAATTCTATTGTCGTTTTGTCCGACTGGCAGTTGGATAAGTCTTTTGGATATCTAAAAGTGGTTCATATTTCTTGGTGAAGTGAAAAGAATTGGACGGGATAAAGTTACCCGTTGAAAGGTAGGTTTAACTTCTTTCTCAATAAATTCAAGTTGTTAACGACAACGCTATTTTATCCCACACAGCCTAAACACGAAAACACATTTTAGTCCGAACTGTATAGTTTTCTCTCCCTCAGAAGAATTAGCACTAGGAAATAAATTGTTTTCGGAGTACACAGGCAATGTCACGGTAGGGTCATTTGTTACAAAACTATGGGGAATTCAATCAGATGGTGGGGACAGTTTCTGACAGGGAGGGCCCTGCGAAGCTTGGAGATTCGATTTAAATTCGAATCTTAAGTAGATATTCGGTTCGATTCGAAATCTGCTACCGATTCGTTTCCTCTCGAATCTTTTTCATAGGAATATAGCTCACAGGGTATAAGCGGACAGTCGACTGAAACGGAAATTGTGAGCAGTCCGGCGAGACTCACCTAACTGAAACGTCGGAAATTGAAAAATTACACGCGGGTTACCGGTCACTTCAATGAGACTGCGTTCATTTAGTGGATGTTCCTAGAAAAACCAGCCCACACACAGTAAGTAGAATAGTTTACTGTTATTTCTAGAACAAGCTGAGGTCCGATTCTGTGTGGAGAGAACCACTGAGCAACGGCAAACAACCACCAGACTCCCCAACGTACTAACGCCGCACTTGCAGGGTTAGCATTGGTTGAAGACAAGTGCACCATTGACGTGCAATACCCCTTAATACAGCGTCACCGTGCCCCCCCCCCCCCCCCAACATGGGCAATGAGGATGAAGTTTTTACAATAGTCACTTAATTTGCCAACTTTATACTGTCATCGAAGGACAAATTTGGAAGCTTTTTTTCGGAAGTAAATGTTTTCTTTTCTTGACTATCTACGGCGAGTGGCATTATGTAACACTTATCTCTCCAAATATGCCAACACCAACACCTCATGAGTCAAATTAAAATGATCTGAATCATTCGTCGGTATTCAGGCTGTATCATCATTCGTATGCGTCAACAACAACGGCGCACAACGGCGCCGTAATCATCGAAGGGCAATGGTGGCAGGGGTACCAAAAAGGGCACTCGACTCTGGGCATGAGTTTAGTCCGGGAGTTTACAACGTGTAATAAATCATAATGTGGCACTCAATAGAATTAGCATTACATATCGCCCCTTGAGTGGAACAGGGTGCCATATGCAATGCAAAAGCATTGCAGATGGCACCTTGTTCCATTGAACGGACGATGTATTTATATAAAGCTTTAGAACTCACCACGCCGATTGTATATACCTTTTTTGCTTGGTGATTATCGACCAGCCGGGGCGCGGTGGCTCAGTAGGTTGGGGATGCAGGCTGCAAGCCGAAAGGTCCTCGGTTCGAATCCCACCTGCGGCAACCGCGTTGTGTCCTTGGGCAAGACACTTCACCCCCATTGCCCATGTGGTGGAACAGTACGTTGTGTACTAAGGCGTACTGCATGTCGATGGTGCACTTGTCTTCGACCAATGCTACCCTGCTTGTGTGGAGTTAGTATGTTGGGGAATCTGGCAGTTGCTCGCCGTTGCTCGGTGGTTCTCTCCGGATACTACGGCTTTCTCCACCCATAAAACTGTCCGACACGAGGTGACCCTGGCTGTCGAAAGTGTCATTAAACCCCAATAAATGAATCGATCCGCCTCCGCCATTATTCTCCCCGTTGGCAGGCGTAAAGTACGTTAGAAACGAATACACGAGAGTTTCTCAGTTACAGTTCTAGGAAAGTAAAGTCTTTCCACTGTTGCACTTCTAGCGAAAATGGCATGCGCTACCCCTTTGCCTCTTAGTCTCGGGGCAGAGGGCCAGCTGTCCCCTTCCGGCACTTTGGTTGACAACCAAAAATCTGTATCATCTGTTATTTCGAAAAATCGTTCGAGCTTGGCTGATATAACATCAACTCATGCTTATTATGGGGCCTTTAAATTCACCCAAATAGAGACAGTAAACGATGTGCCCAAATAATGTAATTGTGCCCAAATTATGGAGATATTTAAAAATATATAGTAGAGCCGGAGTGGGAAGTGACGACATAGTCACGTGACCCAGTAACGCCATGTGGGCTTAGCATGGCAGTCCGTGTGGATGGCCATTTTGTGACGTCATCCCCATGATGATATGTGGTGTGAGTGCGTATACGCTATGCGTGTTGTTAGGGTGACGCGTCTTTCTGTCGGCCATATTGATTACTGGAGGCTTCCATCTTGGTTTCTATGGTGGCACGTGGTTGCTATGTAACTGGAAGTTTTCTAAAAGGGCGAGTGATGTGTTCTGAGAGAATGATCGTTTCCTCCAGAGTATTTGGAATTACCACACACAAAAAAAACGACAAATACCCAAATCTTAAAAAACTACATAAAATCACGGAAGGGACTCAGCGAAGCCTCCATCTAGGGTTCATAAGAGTAGCATGTGGAGTTATATGCCCTTAAAAGTTGTGTTCGATTAAACTAGAGATCTGATTATCCAAAGGGGCCCGACAATTACCCCCAAATCATCAGAAACGACTCAAAACCTCCGAAAACATTCGGCGATGCATCTCCTATTATTACCATCAAAGGTCTTTCTGTGACTTTGACAATTTTTGTCGTCTCAGACCATGTAGTTTAATATACAGTCAAGACAAGGCTCTTCCCCGTGGGGTGGTGCTTGTTTACAAGCTCTGTTTTACTGGTAAAATAGGGCTCAGTAACCAATTCAAAGGGTGGGTGACAACAAACGATTGGCAAAACTTGACTTTATATCCATGTAGCGGAAATATGTGACATTAAGCACTAATAAATAATAAATAAAATAAGAAGACGAGATCAGGTGGACAATAGTCACATTACCTTCACAGTGGTTTCTAGTAAAGTCTCGGCTCCCTCCAGGTGACGTAAACATCTGAGGCTTTACAGTAATTGTGACTGGGGCCATGCGCGCGTTATTTGTCGAGGTTACCTCTCAATTCAGTTGAATGAGGTCAGTGCGTGCACTGTTCATTCTCGCTTGGCAGTACTCGCGGCAGGTTTGATTTAAGTGATCACACCAGTTATGTTCTCTCTAATGTGAGTCAAGTTCACTGATATTTTCATTGCACATAGATCTTGTTTAGGCGGTGCCTCAGTAAGACTTATGTTCGGTGTGTGCATTTACGTGATCTTTGCATAGTCCGTTGGTACTGGGGTGGAGCTGCCATTACCCGCTGTACGGTCTTTTGTGCCACTTACTACTGAACGTAGATTTTTGCACGAGATCCCAATGCTTTCTGTTTTATCTGATAGATAAGTATTCCTGCAAGTTTGTTGCATTCTTCTGGTAATGAACGACTGTAAGGCGGTTTCTCATTGCCGCACTGCAGAGCCCCCACCAAATGGTGTGTTGTCCAGATGTCACTGTCAGGGTGGGATTTTGGAACTTATGTTTCCAATAATTTTATAGTTCAAACACGGATTCAGTTTATCGAGATTTTCTTGATGAACATTTACCATTTGCCGCTTTATTTTCTTTCGAATCAGATGGATTGTAGAGGGCAATTGCGACCGCTTGCTTCAGAACGACAGGCCTAAATCAGCTCTCTCCGTCCTATACGTTGTCGTAATAATTTCAGCACTCTTTTTTGGAAATTTCATCAAAGTAAGGAAGCCTGAATTTTAACTTCAGTATATGGAAACATAACACACAATCTTGTAGATTGAATAATCCTTCTTAGCATTTTGGATGCAGTATTTACGTGAAATTGTTTTTTAGCAAAAATCCTTTAACTCCCAGAAGGGCTCCGTTTCACATCAAAGTTGTCTAATTCCTGAGCATATTCCCAAACTCGTTAATACATTAACCCTCGTTTCTCTCTTTCCCACTGTGGCATTTTAGCACATTCGAGTCACGCTGAAGGAGACAAGGGAAGCTTTAGTGATCACTTTTTTCCGCCTGACCGTCCACCAGCCATTCGTCCGTCCGTCTGGCGCGAACTTCACATCATCGTCTTTCCTCATAAACTACTGGGCCGAAATGAACCAACTTTGATATGCGTGCTCCTTACCTTACGTCACTTCAAGTTTGTTCAAACAAAACTGCCACACCTAGAGGTGGGCACCACAAGGAGCATAATTCTGTAAGCACCCAACTTTATTTTTTTTTAAATAAAAAATCTTCTTCAGAACAACTGATAGAATCTTTTGATACTAAGTATACAGTATCCTTTGGGGGGTCAGCTTTAGGTTTGTTCGAAACAAGTCCCAAAGTTCATATTTGGGCTCCTTATCGGAACTTTAACTTGGTGCAATATGAGGAAATTTATTTAAAAATCTTCAGATCTACCAGTCAAAATCTCTTAATATTTGGTATGATGCATCTTTGGGGAGTTAGCTTGACGTTTGTTCAAATCAAGTCCCTGGAGTCATTTTTGCGCTCTCTTTGGGATCCAGAATTGCACCTCAGTGTAATATTAAAAATATTCTTTAAAAATCTTCTTCAGATCCATCAGTCAAAATCTTTTGATATTTGGTATGTAGCATCCTAGTGGGGTGAGATTCAAGTTTGCTCAAATCAAGTCCCCGGGTTCATATTTGGGCTTCCTTCCTATTGGAACCCGAATTTTAACGCAGTCCAATACGGGGAGTTTTTAAAAAAATCTTCTTCAGATCCCCCAGTCAGAATCTTTTAATGATTGGTATAAAACATCCTTAGAGGGGTTGGATTCAAGTCTGTTCAAGTCAAGTCCTGGTAGTCCTATTTAGGCTCCCTATGGGGATTCAAACTTTAAGTCTTTAACACAGTGCAATATGAGGAATATTTTCTAAAAATCTTCTTCTTCAGATCCACTTGGAATCTTTTAATATTTGATGCGTAGCAACCTTAGGAGGTTCAGATTGAAGTTTGTTCAAACCAAGGCCCTAGGGTCTTATGAAGCCCGGCTTTTAATTTATTCTTTAAAAATCCTCTTCTTCAGATCTATCTATCTGCCTGCATCATTTGATATCTGATATACAGTATCCTTATGAGGTTTAGATTCAATTTTATTCAAATCAAGTCCCTGGGGTCATATTTGGGCTCACAATCGAAGCCTGAATTTTAACTTAGTGCAGTATGGGAAATATTCTTTGAAAACCTTCTTCTTCAGATATATCTGCCAGAATCCAATGTTTGAAATCAAGTCCATGGGGTAATATTTAGGCTCTCTATGACAACCTAAATTTTAACTTCGTCTTCACATCCAACAGTCAGTATCTTTTGATATTTGATTTGCAGCTACCATAGGAGGTTCATATTCAAGTTTATTCAAATAAGTCGTTTGAGCCATTCTTGGACTGCCTGTGAGAGCCCAAAATTTAATTTAGTACAGTATAAAAACTGTTCTTTAAAAACATATTTTTGTTCACATACAAAGTCAGATTCTTTTATTGCATAGTATTGACATCCTCAGAGTGAGATTCAAATTTGTTCAAGTCAAATCCCTGGGCTCAAATTTTTGGGGCCGAAATTCAACTTAATGCTGTATGAGGAATGTTTTCAAAGATCTTCTTATTCGGATCCATCAGGTAGAATCTTTTGATATTTGGTATGTAGCATAACTTTGACTCCAAGATTAAAGTTTGTTCAAAATATTACTCTTGCCTGATTTTGGAAGGCACCGGAGCTGTTTGGAATTTAACAGAGAACCCAATGTAGAATTTACTATTTGTTTAAACGAATTGTACCTACGCGTGACAGAGCTGCTTGTGATAAACTTTAGTTAGATGTAAATGTGATTTCATAAGATTAATGTTTGTTTAAATGGGGAACCACCAGGCTACTTGAGGTCCTGGTGAGCTATTGGGATTTGTTTTTGCATGAGAACAAGATTGGAGGATTCTGAGTGAGTTTTTGAGGATTCTGAGTGATTTTATGCAAAACCAGCAAACCTTCACATTGTGTGGCGGGATGCGGTGAGTGTGGAAGGGGGTCCTCTGGATTTTCATCCACCCGAAATTATAGTTCCGCTCGACCTAATGAAACCGAACTTGGCATGTGGGTTAGGCAGGGTGGGAGAAAGAATCCTATTTATTGTGAGATGATTGTTTCAAAGGGCAAGGTCACAGTGACCTTGAACTTAACTATTTACCAGAGTTGGCTTCTCGAATTGAAATGTTCCGAACGAAACTAAACTTGGCTTATGGGTTGAGCATAATGAAAGGAGGAATCCTATTTATTTCGGGGTAATAAACTCTTGGTAATACGAATCTCCATTTCAAGAAATCCACTTAAAATTCTAAAATAAGTCAAGTTGAGAAGGTTTGGGTGGCACAAGCTTCGGGTTTCAACGGGGAGTCCCTTTGCCTGTCACACTGTTTGCGTTTCTTGCAAAGGATTTGAGAGTTATTGCCCTGAGATATTCAGCTCCAAGCCGTGCAATAAATATTAAATTATATCAAACAAACCCTGGAAAAATCTTACTAACCACCGGGATTTCAGTACTAAGTACATTCCCTATTCTCAAGGATCTTGCTCAAGACAGGCATTTTAATTCTGGAGAGTTAGAAATAACAAGACCGAATTTCGAAAAAAAATCTATACGAGCTGTATCACGTCAATCCCGTCAATCGAATGTATCGAATGTGCTAGAATATTTTTAGAAAAAATAGTGTACGGTTATTTTAGAACCCTCAAAATGTAAAACTGTCGGAAATACTTCAGAGGAAGGGAGAATGACGTGAGATATAATATACTTCTGAAGTGCTTCATTTTTAGCTTAACTTGACAAAGTCAAGATAGGCTATTGCCATCACGCGTGCGGAAGTCCGTGAGTCTGTTAGTCTGTGAGTCTGTTCATATTTTCCTGTTGCACAGGCTACACCCCGCAGTACTTGTCCGATCGTCGCGAAAGTTCATATGCAGGTTTGAGGTCATGTCTAGATGAGAACGTCCCCTTTTGGTCGCGATCGGTCAACTGTGAGACCAAAACCCGAAATCCTTTAGCACAGTCTACAGGTCGTATTTATGAAGGGATTTCATTGTAACTTGGTAGGATGACTTTGCATAATGTTTAGATGTGAACGCCCCTTTTAGTCATGATCTGTCAACCGAGACGGCTGCCCAAGCCCGAAACCAAAAAACTTTCAGTACAGTCTACAGGTCATATTTAATATGGAAGGATTTCATTATAACTTGGTAGGATGATTCCGTATGATGTCTAGATGAGAACTTCCCCATTTGGCCGCGATCTGTCAACCGTGAAAGCTGCGCGAGCCCAAAACCCGAAAACCTTTAGCACAGTCTACAGGTCGTATTTATAGAGAGATTCACTTGTAACTTGGTAGGATGACTCTGTATAGTGTCCAGATGAGAACGTCCCCTTTTGGTCAAATGTGACGGCTACAGGGGCCCGAAGCCCGAAAACCTTTAGCACAGTCTACAGGCCGTATTTATGAAGGGGTTTCATTGTAACTTGGTAGGATGACTCCAGATAATGTCTAGATGAGAAGGCCCTCTTTTGGTCGCGATCATTCAGACTACAGGTCGTATTTATGAAGGGTTTCCATTGTAACGTGGTAGGAGGACCCAGTATAATGTCTAGATGAGGACGTACCCTATTGGTTGCTATCGGTCAACCGTGATGGCTACACAGGCCCGAAGCCCGAAAACCTTTAGGACAGTCTGTAGACCGTATTTATGAAGGGATTTCATTGCAACTTCATAGGATGACTCGTTTTGGAATAATTTCACTGTGACTTTGGTTGACATGTATTAACTGTGATGGTCACATTAGCCTACCCCTCAAATTATTTTTATTGAAAACATAGCACACAGGGCACAGAAATTAACATATTCTCAATTATCACAATTCTTGTCGTATTTCATAATCCTTTCATAAACATTGAACATTATCCTTTCCACCAAACACAACACACAGTCAAGTTAAGCTACAGTGTCATTGACACTTTCATTAAACCATCCCCATGCCGTGCACATTGATTTCATAAATTACAGACATGGATGATACTCCAAAAGGCACTGGATACACTCTAAAAACAGTTGGGGTAACAATCGACCCAAATCAACTGGGTTGAGTGAATATGAATCTAATTGGGTTCATATTCACTCCATCCAGTTGATTTGGGTTAATTTTTAATGTAACTGATTTTAGACTGCATATATACACGGTGTGCCGGAGGAGGGGGAGGTAAACAGTGTGTGCTGTGCCTGAAAATCCTTGCAAAATAATGGTATCTCCTGGTTGCCCATCACTGTACACCCTATACTTATCTCCTGTCATGGGTCCAAAATGTCTTGAGATCCCACCCCCTCCACCCATCATCAATTTTCTGGATACAACTCCTGTCGTACTTTACATTATTTACTTTATTTATTTATTGGTGTTTAAGGTCACATATTTCTGCACAGTGGCTAATCATGACCACGACAGTTTTACGGATGGAGGAAGCCGGAGTACCCGGAGAGAACTACCTAGCAACGGCAAGCAACTGTCAGCTCCTCAACATACTAACTCCACACAGGCAGGGTTAGCATTGGTTGAAGACAGGTGCACCATCGACGTGCAGTACGCCTTCGTGCTCAGCGTCACCGTGCCCCCACATGGGAAATGGAGGTGAAGTGTCTTGCCCAAGTGCACAACGCGGTTGCCGCAGGTGGGATTCGAAACGAGGACCTCTCGGCTTGCAGCCTGCACCTCTACCAACTGAGCCCCCGCCCCCCCCCCCCCCCATTATTTACTTTACACTCTACTTTATACTTTATTTGTAGTACGTGCATATATATAAGCAAATACACTCAATGCATCAACAAAGAACATTATATAGCAATATATCTTCCACTATAACACAAAATGAGACACATGTGCCGCAGGGAATGACATGGCCAGATCGGCCGTCTACATGTCATTCCCAGCGGTTTGTTTGCAGATTGCAGGGACAGATGTTCACGTACACATTTGTACATTAATACGTCTGATACATTTTAGTGTCCTGTGACAGCATATTTGATCAATTAACCCTTTGAACATTAGTGGTATCTTCCATGCCAGTTCAGTGCCAGTAATTATCCATCTTCATTATTGGGGTAGACCAATCAGTCTTTTCAACATGCAGCCTCGGGCTGCACGTTGAAAATACTGATTGGTCTACCCACACATTTATTGAAAAAACATCTTATTTAATGACGTCATGACGTATCATGTTCCTGGCCGGAAAAGCGGACGCTAGGGTTGAAAGGGTTAAGGACAGACACGCCCCGTGATTTTGAATTGCAACAACATTCGGTGTACGTGACCCATATAATACGATGCAAGCACAATATTAGCTCAAACATTCTCATAGAATTAGAAAAGAAAAATGACTAATTGCTACTATTTATTTCTGGTTTGCGATTGAATACTTCTATTTGGATATCATATTTCCTTTGGGAGGTGAAGGGAATTTGACCGGCAAAAAGTTCGTTAGTGAAATGTAAGTTATACATTTTACCCAACGAGTACGATGTCCAGATTTGTTATTTTCGGCTAAAGAAAATTAATCTTTTGATTCTTTTTTCGGCCCGCATTCGTCATATTTATTTTGGAGGCTAAATTCAAAATGTTTAAAACTATCATAGGGTGCGGTATCCCATCGCGATTTGCGATGTAATATGGCGTAAACATTGATACAGTAATGTTCTCTTCCCGAAATGTGGCACGATTCTCATAAGTATGTACAAAATAAATATTTATTTAACTGCTTGAGAGCTAGATCAGTTTTAGTGGTCTATATTTGTTCATCAAAAAATGTTTTATTACAGGCTCTCTCCAATAATTTTTATTAGAACAAGTTTGTATAAACAAACTATTATATACGGTTGACTGAATACGAAACATGGGTAAGGAAAATGTTGGCTTTTGCACTGGTACTCTCATTTTCTTTGAAAGGTCTAATTCTGGCTTCTAGCACTCAACCAGATAAAAAAAACTCCTTATTAATTTTTGATCTCCATTTTAGTTGTTCTATATTGTTTTTGTGTTGTATGATCACTGTTACAGAAAAGGCTATCAGTGAAATAAACATGGATGCTTTAGTATTTAATTTAGGATCAAAACTGGATTTTAGGCATCGGCAACCATTTCATCGGGAATAAAAAATGAAAACCGTCCTCCTTCATTCGTTTAAAAAAAAATGCCGGAAAATCAATTATTTACTTTGTTTAGCCTTTACTTTGTTTTCAATTTTTTTCACAAAATTTCAATAAAACAATATCATGTTATCCCACTGGAACGAGTACGTTCCAGTGAGAGGCCACGTGGTATTTTTTAACCCTTTACCCAACGTAACGGCCAAAACCGGCCAGCACTATTCTCAAAAATTGCCAATTAATTTTCATTATTTTTTTCATTTTTTGTCTCAAAAACATAGGTTATGACCCCTCGTTGGAACGAGCTCGTCGAGCTCGTTCCAACGAGGGGTCATAACCTATGTTTTTGAGACAAAAAATGAAAAAAATTAGTTATTCAAGAATTATTTTTGCAACTGTCGTCTGCTTTTCATGTTAGGTAAAGGGTTAAAATAGGTTAGGTTTTCCCAACTGCTCAATTTTAAAATTACGTGGGCGGATGTGGCTAATTCGTTAGGCAAGGTGCCCTTCATTCAACACGACTAGGAAAGACCAAGTGAAAAGAAAAACACCAATATTTCTTGAAAGTAACTCAACAAAAGTTTCATCTTTTCCATGGGGGTGGGGGTGCTAGCAAAAGAATTTCGAACACCTAGGTCGGGATGGGTGTGTTATGTCGGGCCGGAAAAAATATGTGTTTTTGTAGGGTTTTGCAATTTTTTTCCAAGAGTCTCAGAGAGGATGATAAAATAAGAACAAACTAACCCTTATTGACAAACGAAATGCGGTATTTAGATGCCCAGTATATTACATATATATTTACTGCTAGTGACAAATGTATGACCCTTTTTATTAGCTCACCTGGCCTAAAAGGCCATGTGAGCTTTTTTCATCACTTGGCATCCGTCGTCGTCCGTCGGTCGTCGTCCGTCGTCTGTCTGTTCTCCGGCGTCCGTAAACTTTTCACATTTTCATCTTCTTCTCTGTAACCGCTGAGCCGGTGTGAACCAAACTTGGCAGGAATGGTATATAGGACGTCCTCTACAAACGATCCTCATTTTGTTCCCGTCGGATGAAAAACATGGCTTCCAGAGGCATTCTTTGATTCTGGTTGGTGGGTTTTCAAAAATCTTCTTCTCTGAAACTGCCAGGCCAAATGTTTTGAAACTTCATATAAATGATGACTGGGCCCCCCTCTACCAACGATCCTCATTTAATGTTGATTGGGTCACAAACATGACCGCAATTGCGGCTTATAGTTACTGTAGAAACCCTATGGGTAATCACATTTTCCTCTTCTTCTCCGGAAAACCGAGGCAGGGATATTCTATGGGAGGTACTCTACAAACGATCCTCATTTTGTTCCCGTGGGTTGAAAAACATGGCCGCCAGAGGCATTCTTTGATTCTGATTGGTGGATTTTCAAAAATCTTCTCCTCTGAAACTGCCCGGCCAAATGTTTTGATACTTCACATAAATGATGACTGGGACCCCCTCTACTAACGACCCTCATTTAATGTTGATCGGGTTGCAAACATGACCACAATTGCGGCTTATAGTTACTATAGAAACCCAATGGGAAATCACATTTTCATCTTCTTCTCCGGAACTACTGTGCCGACGTGAACCAAACTTGACAGGGATGGTCTATGAGAGGTCCTCTACAAACGATCTTCACTTTGTTCCCGTGGGTTGAAAAACATGGCCGCCAGAGGCATTCTTTGATTCTGATTGGTGGATTTTCAAAAATCTTCTCTGAAACTGCCAGGCCAAATGTTTTGAAACTTCACATAAGTGATGACTGGCACCCCCTCTACCAAGGATCCTCATTTAATGTTGACCGGATTGTAAACATGGCCACAATTGCGGCTTATAATTACTATAGATACCCTATGGGAAATCACATTTTCATCTTCTCCTCTGGAACTACTGAGCCGACGTGAACCAAATTTTGCAGGAATGATCTATGAGAGGATGGAAATATAGGGCCACCAGAGGCTGTATTCTAATGCTTAACCCAATGCCTCTCCTGTCTGCACGAAGATCGGTACTGTCAGCAAAATACTTGTTTTTCGAGAATCTGGTAAGGGTTGGTTCCAGTTTTCTCCACTGAGAACTGGGAAAAACCCCAAAAATATTGTGTACACAGTACAAGTCAAAATAAGTTGTAGCATAACTGCAATAAACTAAGTAAACTACTGCTTCCGCCCTGACAAGATCAAAATCTGACATTTTCTGGAAAGCTTTCAGTGAGAGCTTTCGAGAAAATGATGTCAGCTTCTGGTCTTATCAGTGTAGAAAGAGAAAAGATACATAGATTATAGGATTATCCTACAACTTATTTTGACTTGTACTGTAAACCATTGCAAGTGTATGTTATTATTATTACTCTCAAGTTATTATCAGAAAATACTGAATTGATGACAGGTGTTTGGAAAACCAGGGAAGTTTTGTTTATATTCTCTTGCAATCATGTCAGCTTAGATGACAGTAATTATTGTATATCTTTTAAGATTTGACAAAATTGGAGTAAAATGTGTTTCCTGTAACTCTTTACCTACTCCAAGCAATTTTGAAAGAGAATACTGTCTGAAAAAATTGTAATTTTCAAAATATTTAACCTTCTTTTACTGATTTTTTTTTTTGAAACAGAATTCATAAATGTGTGCATTTTCAAGAAAATCTTCTTTGAAACTACAAGGCCAAATGGTTTGAAAACTTAGTGTGACTGATGGCTGTAACCCCCTCTACCAATGATCCTCATTTAATCTTCATTGGTTTGCAATTATGGCTGCAATTGTAGCTTATTGTTACTATGGAAACCCTATAGGAAATCACATTTTCGTCATCTTCACTGAAAGTATAAAGACAATGTGAACCAGACTTTGCAGGCATTGTCTATGAGAAGTTCTCTACAACTGTTACTCATTTTATTCCTGTTAGGTGAAAAACGAGGCCGCCAGACGCATTCTTTGATTCTGATTGGTCAATTTTGAAAACTCTTCTCTGAAAGAACAGGGCCAAATGTTTTGAAACTTTGCATGGTTGATAACTGGGACACCATCCACCAACGTTCCTCATTTAATGTTTATTGTATGGCAAACATGGCCACAATTGCGGTTTATATTTACTATAGAAAAACCCTATGGGAAATCACATTTTCATATTCTCTCTGGAACTATTGAGCTGACGTGAACCAAAACTTGGCAAGAATGGTCTATAGGAGGCCCTCTACAAACGATCCTTTTTTGTACCCGTTGGTTGGAAAATATGGCCACCAGAGACATTCTATGATTCTGTTTGATGGATTCAAATGTTTTGAAACTTCACATGATTGAAGACTGGGACACCTTCTACCAATGATCCTCATGTAATGTTGATGTAATGTGGCAAACATGGCCACAATTGAGGTCATAGTTACCATGGAAAGTCTATGGGAAATCACATTTTTATATGTAGTTCCAGGTGAACGATTACAGGCTATGCGGAGCCTCTGGTCTCAACTTGAATGGATAACACCAGCCTATGCGGGACATGAGTTACTGAGACTTTGCAACGTATCATAAATTGTAAAGTGACACACAATCATACTGACATCATATGTATATCTATAGCGTTGCATATGGGGCACCCTGTTCAACCTAGGGACGATAAAGCTTTAGAAAACACCCCGCCGTTTGTATAGTTTCGTAAATGTTCTAATGTTTGGAATGTAACCAGGAAATACGAAATACAGTTAGTGATATCCACCTCGTCGCCAGAGTGCTAGAATGTCCTGTGTCCCATAGGGAACAGAGGACATTCTAGCACTCAGGCGACGACCTGTTGAGAAAACAGGAAATGGATAAAGATTAGAGTTTATCATTAAAGTGATTTACGGATGAAACCCCACCTATTGACAGTGTTATGTTCAACTTTGGATGGTGTAGGGGTGGGGTGGGGTGGGATGGGTGTCCTTTTGTTACAAAGTGACCTAGTGATGAAACGGTTAGCGAATTTCATAGTCGACTGGTCACCAACCATTAGTTGATTACTAGTCGATTAGTCGACACGTCTTCCCCCGCTCCACCAGTATCCGTGGTTCAAATTCATAGCAGAATGTCTCGAAAGTCCCAAGCTATATTATTCACACGCCTGATGTCACCCGGCCGTAATTCTATTCTTGATCCTCATATCCATTACTCCCGATCATGTGTGGTTATCACCATAACACTTTCAGTGAAAAAAGCCTCCGCAAAAAGGCTAGCATCCATCAACGCAAAATCTTCTAATTTTGCATGAGAACTCTTAGACTTGTGCCAACTGCCAAATGTGTACGCGAAAAAACGTGACAGATGCATATTGTAACTGCAAGTAGGAGACATGCTCTGTAGACTCTGTAAGACCCCTTACCACCAAGACTCCTTACCGCCATCTGGTCTACCTTGGCTTGCTCCGATCCCAGGTAGACCTGGGGTGGAAAGGAGTCTTACGGGGACTACAGCAGCCTGTAAACCCATGGCATCGAACAATTGTGAAAGTTGAGACATTAAAGGCGCCGTCGCTGACATATGCTTCATTCAGGATCAGATCTTGATCACCCAGTCCATGATCGCGTCATGACAAGTCGGAAACATTAAAACAATGATGACTGGTGGATTGAAGAGTGAGCAGGTCTGACTAATCGATAGGCGATTTTAATCGACTACGGTTATTAACTAGTTGAGGGATATATTATTTTTGGTGGTCTGAATTTGTTCCTCAGAATTTGTTTATTACAAATTATTGGAGAGTGCCCACAGACATTCTCCAATAATTTGCAATAAAACAGATTTATTTAAACAAAATATTATTTGCGTTTGGCTAATATGAAACATGAGCAAGGAAAATGTTGGCTTTTGCTCTGCTACCCTCACTTTTTTGAAAGCCCTGAAATTTTTTTTGAAAGCACTCTATCAGTTTATCGCATTTATTAAGACAAGTCCACTAACCATTTCAACACAGTTACACGCACATCCTAATCAAGGCCTTCTCACCTCAGAATCGCGACGAATCAGCGGTCGGCCAAAGTGTTATTAGTCGGTTGTCCAAAGGAACGACTGTGGTGCTCAAATTGGGCAGTTGTGGGATGGGGTGGGGTGGGGTGGCAGCATGACCAACCTGGTAGCGGCCTACGATATGTGTTATTTAAATGAGGAATAGCTCATAACAACTGCATCTATTTTTTATTTATCAACAAATAAAATCCTAGGCTGTCTTGAATTTTTTAAAACTATAATCCCGACAGATTATATTCCAACCAAATCATCAGAATCAACTGAATCATCAAGGCATGCCTTCGACAAAGTCATGCCTTGATGATACAGCTGGAGTATTTTATCAATCGGGCCATCACGTTTGGGACAAATAGTGTTTACAGAAAAGGGAGAGTAATAAGCTATGTGTCGGGGCGGCGGGGGGTTGGTTACACGTTTCTCGGTACAGCAAGAGTGTAGGATGGAAAATAATTCTTTTTCGGGGTGGGGAAGGGGGGGGGTGGTCAGTGATGGTGGAGCGGTGTATTCATGCAAGATATATAAATTTATATAAGCTATCCCTCACTCTTGAACCCACTCTATTTAAGACACTGAGCTCAGCGTATTTATTTTGTTTTCTTTTTACTTAACCCTTAGAACCCTGGAGGTATCGTCCATATCAATTCAATGGCAGCAGTCAGAAGATACCACCTTCATAATTTGTGGGCGGACCAATTAATATTTTCAACGTGCAGCCCCAGGGCATCTACCAGCTGTACCACTTAATGAATTTATAAAGCATGATGTTCATGGGCCGGAAAAGCGACCTGTCGGGTTCAAAGGGCTAATCATAACTTTGAAACCGTCCTTTGAAATATAAAATTCAATTTGGAGCTTTCTATTTGTATTCAATAAAATCTTGAATCTTGAAAATCAATGTGGTAATATATGTATAGGTGATGTGTAGAGACCATAGGGATTGTGTGCGTTTTGTCGGAAAATGCCGTTCGGGTGTCTATAATTGGTGAAAAAAGTTGGGGCACGGGCCCTCTGTGCCCCCCCCCCCCCCCTCCCCTGTATTGGGGTAAAAAATGAAAATATCGTGAGTGGCGATTTACATGTATGAGACCAGTGCTTGTGGGATATGGTGGTTTCGTTAGATAACGTGCTAATATTAAACTGTTTCCAAATATAAGCTACCGACGACCACACCATTTTTACCCGAACAGCCAAGAAAACTAGAGCTAGCCACCAGGGGTGGCCAATCCTAGCCCGAAAAATTGCACTTGGCGATATATCACATTAAATTAACACAGCAACTGTTGGTAGTATTTCTTCAAATAATACAAATAAGATTACCTGTATCTGATGGCACGTCAAGTTTGGTTTCGATCGGAACCGATAAAATGTTAAGTTCAAGGTCACCGTGACCTTACTATTTGGCACAATGACCTAAAATATGTAGGGTTCTTCCTCTCAAAATTCTCAACCCACATGCCAAAGTAATTTTCGATTGGGAATGCATAATTTTAATAATTAAGAGAGCCTGAACTAGCTCCGACCTATAAAACTTTAATTTCAAGGTCGCTGTTACCTTGACCTTTGGCGCAGTGACCTAAAAATACATAGAGTTCTTCTTCTTATTATGGCCGATCCACATACAAAGCTCGGAATAATGTGTACACTCCATAAGAAAATGGTATTCTTTATCTATTTTCCCTGAGCTAGTTTCACATTGAGTACATATCCTGTTGATAGCAGGTTTCGGAGGTTGATAATGTCGCCCTTTCTCAATAGCTAACTTATGATTGCTGATACGAAGCTTTGTAGAAAATTCACGGTTTACCGTCGAGTTCGTTTCCACTAGGTACGTTTCCATTTAATAGTCAATTTTAAACAACCTGTAAGTTCTCAGATTATTATCGCCATTCTTTTTGCAGTCCTCAGACATTGACTTTTTGAACGTGTTTACGTGATGAAAGCGCAAATTATACTCGAGCTACCTATAACAGTGGTGTTAGTGATAACTGGGTGTTGAGGGATAGCGAGACCATATATTTCCAGTAATTTGAAAAGGGATTCCGGTCTGTCTTTACGATTTCTCTGTTCAGCTACCACATTCCACATTAGGCCATGATTTTGAGATTTTTGGATTGCGAAAGTAGCCATCCTACTAACCGCTCAATATATAGAGGATATCGACCAAGTCGACCAAGTTTTGTGCGAACCGCGTGGTTGGAGAAAAAATTCCCAACCCCGAAGGCTTTTTGCAAAAGGAAGTGTGTATTTTTTCACAGCCTCTGTTGTAACGCTTACCATACGTTATTTTTGATCCCCAGTCTTCATACCCACTTAAGGCTATAGGTTGAATTAATTTATCAAACAGTTTTGACATTGTCTCTATCTGAACCCGTGACGTTTCATTAAATGTGCGAAAAGGTGAGTATAAGGCTTTTGAGCTTTAACAACCAAATCATTTTGGGCTTTGGAGGATGTACCATGTTTTGAGAATTTTATTCCACGATATGTAAATTCCTCATTAATATCAACACGCTTGCCTCCGATAAAAAATGTTGGTTCCTTTTGTGTGCCATTAACTGACGCACATCCAAATATTAAACATTTTGTTTTTCCAACGTTTATTTTTAACGTTGTTTTCAGTATAATTGTGAAGCCTACTGAGGTACCGTTGAAGCCCTTGGTGGTTATCAGATATCATTACAAGGTCGTCGGCAAAAAGATGATTTATTTTGTTATCCTGAATCCACATAGGATCACACAAATTGTCGATAATATCTTTTATGTCTTCAATAAAAAATTTAAATAGAGAGGTAGATAAGATGTAAGATGTGCCGGAAACCCAGACAGAGAGAGAGAGAAAGAGAGAGAGAGAGAGAGAGAGAGAGAGGCTGGTCCCAATCCACTAGATGTTTTAGTCAAATAAAAGCTTGATTCGTACATAGATTTGATCACGTTGAATATTTCACCACTCACACACCATATGTTGAAGTTTCAGCATTCCATGTTCACCGAATCAAATGCTTTGCGAAAATCAATAAAATCAGCATGCAGCTGTCTTTTTGAGATTTGTGTTTGTCAATAACTGTTTTCAGAACACAGGCGCTATCTGCGGTCCCTTTTCCTTTGCAAAATCCAAACTAGTTTTCACCAATAATATTGTTATCATCTAAAAAATCAGAAAATCTATAAATAAATCTGATAATTTTGTTGAACAATTTTCCTATAGCCGAACTAACAGCAATGGTCCTATGATTATTTGGATCATTGCGACCATCCTTCTCAGAGGATAAGGAAAGTACCTTCTTACTCCAATCTTTTGGGTAACAACCAGAAGTTAAAACCTGGTTGAAGAGGTTTGATAAACTATCTGCCATACAATATGAAACTATTCACGGCAACTACCGCCGTTGGTTCCCAATTTCTCTTCACAGTTGACGAAATACGGGGAATGCTGATAAAGTCTATAAAACGTACTCGTCCAGCAGGGACGTAGCAAGCATTTCGAACTTGGAGGGGGCGATAATACAAGGGTACTATCTGACACACTGATATATACTACTCAAAGTTTGCAAAGCACCAAGTATATCCAACTACCCGTTTTACGTTTTAGTTGAAATATTGTTATGAAAAGTGTAGATATGTTATATTTAATTATATCGTGAATGATTTAAGCACAGAATTGAGATTTTGTTTGTGTTTGACATTCTGTTTTTTTTAGCTTTTGAATACGATAACCATGGAAAATGGATATTATTTGCAAAAGAGGAAATTTTTCAAATTTGCCAAAAAGTTGACGGAGCGAACTGATATGGGTTCAATGTTGAGTATGAGACCCATTATTGTTAATTACAGCTTGACAACGCCTTCTCGTGCTCCCAATCAGTTTCCGGATGGTCCTTTATGGGATGTTGTTCCATTCGTGGACTAGCATGGCACCAAGCTTCTGGACACTTCTTGGTTGGACTAGGCGGGCTGAAATTGCAAGCTGCAACTCATTCCAGACATGTTCGATCGGATTGAGGTCAGGGGATCTTGCTGGCCAGTTCATACGCCCAATCCCATCCTTCTGTCGGTACTCCCGGACAGCATGGACAACATGAGGACGGGCATTATCGTCCATCAGAATGAATCTATCACCCACTGCACCTGCATACAATCTGACGTGGGCGTCCAGAATCTCATCAATATACCGCTGTGCAGTCAATGTACCATGGTCAAGGACACAGAGCTATGTACGTCCATCCCAGCTGATGCCGCCACAGACAATTATTGACCCTCCACCATAGCGGTCATGATCAGCAATGTTGTCTTCTCCATACCCTAGAACGCCTATCTGTGTTGTCTCGACAGTACCTTGACTCATCTGTAAAAAGGACAGGTCGTCAATCTTCTCTGGTCCATCCAACGTGATCCATGGCCCATTCATATCGTGCCTGGTGGTGGTTCTGGGACAGAAGAATGCGAATACATGATCTTCTCCATCGGAGACCACCTTCGTGCAACCTTGCCCGGATAGTCTGCGTCGAAACATTTACCCCGGATGTAGTCTGAAGGTCACTGCGAAGCTGGGTTGCTGTGTCAAAGCGGATCCTACGGGCCTGAATGATCAACACCGGTCTTCAGCTGCAGATGTTGCCCTGTCTCTGCCACCACCATGTCGTCTGACTGGTGTGCCATACTGCTGAAATCTTTCCCAGGCTCTGGTGATCACCATATGGTGCACACCAAGGGCTTCACCAGCCCGACGATGGGTAGCCCCTTGTTCCACCATCCCTACAGAGCACCACAGTTCTGCTTCAGACAAATGGCTTCTTACATTTGCATTCGCCATATGCAATCATTAAATCACAAGGGTTTGTGTTGAAATGAAGACTGAATACCTTACACATCTCATGTACATGTAGACAGTACACGAAAACATCATGGAAATCAAGGGGTACGTGCTTCCCATGACTGTCACGAAAAGTCTGCCTGTCAAGAGAGCTAATGTAAACACTGGACCATCTCAATACATTCCTCAATCACATCCACCAAAAATATCGCAAATGTGTCACAAAAGAATTTCAGAATGATGTGTCAAATATGTGGTGTTTAGCAAACTTTGAGTAGTAAAAAAGGTGGCAACCCATGTGCCTTCGAGGCATGGCAGGAATACAATACACAAAGCTAGAGTTTGGTACATCTAAATAAAAATGCACATTTTTGGCTTCAGAGTTAACAAATTTCCCCATCGGGCCGAAACAGTTTTCAGCCCGGGGGGAAAGTTGTAAAATATGGAGTCTTCCATGTGAACTTTATTTTTCTCGACGTCGGCGGCTGCACAAGTGACAACTCACACTTGGGAATCTTCCGTCACATCTTTCGAGTAAAGAGTTTGTTCACTCGTCTTCTGCTATTTCCCCATAGGATTGCAATGAAAGGGAACCTAAAACCACAGCCCACCCCATTCCCTAATTAACTGGTGGAAGTGGTATTATTGTGTATGTATATTGGTCAAGATAATGTTGACCGAATCTCCCTAACTCTCTCTGCCAACTATTTATCGAAACATGCCTCCCTCCCACGCTTCGTCCCTCCCCCTCCCCCACCGTTCCCACGTTCCTGTCCTCAAGCTGTTGAGGATTCGTGTGAGGATTCTTGACCCTACCCCCCCCCCCCCCCCCACACACACACACATACACACACTCACACTGAAGAGATATATAAACAGTGTTTCAGGTGTGCGTGTTGTCAGTTGTGCGGCTAAATTCAAAGATGCTTCACAGTTGTGCGACAAATTGAGGGCAATTTTTGGCACCCCTTGATTTTCTTAAATGCCAGACCTGTTTGGGCCTGCCTTTAAAATCTATTGTCATTTGCCAATGTTGCATTGATTCGCAACAATTCATGAACCATTCTGTGTCGCATTTGATACATTTTGAGTATAGAAAACAGTCACATGAGAATTGAATGCAAAATGTTGAATAATGAGAATATGGATGTGCCAATTTTTCCACTATGTAGCTGAATGTAGTACATTTTTTTAGTCGCAATAGTAATACCTTGAAGTGAATATAATCAAAATTGAACCAAAATTTGTTCTGTATTATTGGGTGCTATATTCTTGATA
This sequence comes from Pictodentalium vernedei, assembly GCA_031216915.1. Lineage (NCBI taxonomy): Eukaryota > Metazoa > Mollusca > Scaphopoda > Dentaliida > Dentaliidae > Pictodentalium > Pictodentalium vernedei. The sequence continues at coordinate 193,583,724 of CM062291.1, read as the reverse complement.
ATGATAAAAAAAACCATTTCTGCACAAAATGCTATATTTCTTGAACTATACCAGGCAGATACTTGTTTTGTTGTAGAACTTTTCTTTTGCGCAGGTGAATCAAGTGGGAAAGGAAAACTGTTACGGGCACCATATGGGACTGCCCCCCCCCCCCCCCCCCCGAATTCTTACTTCTTACATTGATTTGATATATGCTATATCGTCCACTTTTAATTGTGTACATTTAAGTTTGTTTAAAGGAAAGTTCCCAAACATTATTTGAGCTTGTTCCCCGTCCAATTATTCAGTTTTTGAAGCTGACTGGCCGATTTAATCAAAACTTTGTATATATTATTATTTCCAAATGAAACAAAATACTGCATTTCGATTGGCTGAGAGGTATGGTGTAACTTGCAGTCCACAGTGGCTTTTTTACACCCTGTTTAACCTTGGTGTAAAAACAAGAATATACAAGAGCAAGCTGTATGGCTAAAAAAGTACCCATTTTTAGCTCAACTTTAACGTAAGTCAGATTTGAGCTTATGCCATGGCCAGTCCTCCGTCTGTCCGTCCTGTCCGCCAACAATTCAATACCGCTCGGGCTAGAGGCCGTATTTATGAACTGATCTTTTCGAAACTTCTTGGGTACCTTTGTTATGACCGTGGGACGAGAATGAGTGTTTTGGGGTCCGATCCGAAATTCAAGTTGGCCGCTGGCAGTCATTTTGTACAAAATTAGGTGCAATCAGATTTTTGCGCAGAACTTCCATATGAAAGCTCTGATTTGAATAATTTTTTTGTATGAATGTTTAGTACCATGGGATACATCACATAATACGGGTTTTTTTCGCGTGCGTAAATTATGCAAATTAGACTAACTTTGATGTATTTAGTATTACTTTCAGCAATGTAAGTGCAAATGCCAATACGGCTCGGGCTAGAGGCCGTATTTATGAACCGATCTTTACGAAACTTCTTGCGTACCTTTGGTATCACCGTGGGACGAGAACGAGTGTTTTAGGGTCCGGTCCGAAATTCAAGATGGCCGATGGCAGCCATTTTTTACAAAATTAGGTGCAATCAGATTTTTGCACAGAACTTTCATATGAAAGTGCTGATTTGAATATTTTTTTCTGTGAATGTTTAGTACCATCTGATACATCACATATAATACGGGGTTTTTTTCTCGTGCAGAAATTATGCAAATTAGATGAACTTTGATTTTTTCAGTGCTAATTACACACAGTAAGTACACATGTCAATACGGCTCGGGCTAGAGTCTGTATTTATGAACCGATCTTCACGAAACATCTTGGGTACCTTTGTTATCACCTTGGGACGAGAGTGAGTGTTTCTGGGTGCGGTCCAAAATTCAAGATGGCTGCCAGTGACCGAAATTAGGTCTAATCAGTTTTTTGTACACAACTTCTATACGGCTCAGGCTAGAGGCCGTATTTATGAACCAATCTTTACGAAACTTCTCAGGTACCTTTGTTATCACCGTGGGATGAGAACAAGTGTTTTGGGGTGTGGTCCGAAATTCAAGATGGCCACCAGCAGCCATTTTGTATCAAATTAGTGCAATCAGTTTTTTGTACAGAACTTCTGTATGAAAGTTCTGATTTGAATAAATTTTTGTATGAATGTTTAGTAACATGGAATACATCAATATAGTACAGTTTTTTTTCTTGTGCAGAAATTATGCAACTTAGATGAACTTCGATTTATTTATTTATTTATTGGTGTTTAAGGTCACATACTTATGCACAATGGCTAATCGTGACCGTGACAGTTTTACGGGTGGAGGAAGCCTGTCTTGTGCAGAAATTATGCAACTTAAATGAACTTTGATTTATTTATTTATTTATTGGTGGTTAAGGTCACATACTTATGCACAATGGCTAATCGTGACCGTGGCTGTTTTACGGGTGGAGGAAGCCTGAGTACCCGGAGAGAACCACCGAGCAACGATGAGCAGCTGTCAGGAGTGAAGTGTCTTGCCCAAGGACACAACGCGGTTGCCGCAGGTGGGATTCGAACCGAGGTCCTCTCGGCTTGCAGCCTGCACCTCTACCAACTGAGCCACCGCGCCCCTTGATTTATTCAATGCTACTTGTACACAGTAAGTGCACATGTCAATACGGCTCGGGTTGGAGGCTGTATTTATGAACCGGTCTTCACGAAACTTCTTGGGTACCTTTGTGATCACCTTGGGACGAGAACGAGTGTTTCTGGGTGCGGTCCAAAATTCAAGATGGCTGCCAGTGGCCATTTTGTACCGAAATTAGGTCCAATCAGTTTTTTGTCACAACTTCTATACGGCTCGTATTTATGAACTGATCTTCACGAAACCTCTTGGGTACCTTTGTTATCACCTTGGGACAGGAACGAGTGTGTTTTGGGGTGCCTTTCTTATCACTGTGCTATGAGAACAAATATTTTGGGGTTCAGTGAGACCCACTCTGGGACTCAAAGATTTCTTTTCTAGTTTAGCATCTGACTGTCACCCACCTTTACAATACTTTACCTATACATTTGTTACAGGCTACGGTCAGTATTTATGTACAGACCATTACAATACTTTATATGTACCTTTGTTATCAGGTCATTACCTAGATGTTTGTCATTGCTGTGTCACATACTATACATGTACATGTCTTAACAAGTTGAGCTACAGTGTCATTGACACTTTCATTAATTATTATTTCATACCTTCTGCTCGGTTATGTTAGAACAAAAATAAAAATACAGGAAATTTAATATTTATGTGCAATAAAATATTACAGATATGGATGTCATTGGAACTGGCTCATTGAGTGACATCCATATTTATCTGGTTTTATTTAAGAAACTTGCAAAGTACAAATTTTCTGTCAGTTTTTGCCCACATTGTAGGTTAAAGGATTAAGTACACCAAAATTGTTGGAAATAAATTCGTTATCCTTGTGTTTTCAGGGTGTATGGAATTTTCACCGCTTTGGGAACTCGTACACCCTTCGGCTTCGCCTCAGAGTGTATGAGTTCCCAAACCTGTGTAAATTCTGGAAAACACAGGGATAACTAATATTATTTGGTGACAGGCACTTGATAAATACGAAACAGAATTCCATACATCCTTGTGGTAACCCTGCAGCTAAAAATAGACCCCCCCCCCCCCCTTTTTTTATACTGCAGAGGACCAATATTTGTTTGGGTTTTTTTTGTTAGACAGTATCTTCTTGAGTGGAGATTCACCTTCACCGGAGATTGAAACCCATCCTCACCAAGGAACAATTACAAGTGTCTTCAAAACACTTCAGGTGTTGTATAATTGTCGAAATTTCAACGCAGAAAATAATATTTTAAACGGCTGTTCATTAAAACATCAATAATGGATGGAGTTCCCTTTCCTTTGCAATCAGGCTTAGTTGTCATTTTTGAGTACCGTTACTTACTTCAATTCAGCTTTGTTATCTGAACAGGTCTGCAAATCGAGCAAAATCCAACTCAAGTCAGATGCCTAGCAGACGCCGAGAATATGGTGCCACCTCGTTGTGATACACAAGGCACGACGGGAAAGTGAATGAGAATCAAGCAAAATTAAGCTGCTTCTTAGCACCTCATGAGACCATCAAACACTTGAATTCCGCCGATGAAGTGTGGGAGACAGAACACCAGAGATGCTGAATTAACACTTAAGTGGGCAAAATCTGCCTCAAACTTCATTGGTGTTCCCATTTGACACATGAATTCTGAATAAAACGCATTAACAAATATTCAAACTATAGTAGCTAGCTAACATCCATAGCTCCTAAAGGACGAAAGAGGGGATCGTAAAGGCGAGAGAGCTGCTTATGAGGATAGAATTGCCAAATAGAGGAGGAAAGGGCCAAAGGCCGAAATGAGTTAATGGAAGTATTGAGAAAGGGGTATTCACAGCACACCCAATCTCAATCTCTGCCGAAATCAGGCCATCTTTCTGATGAGATCGTGGTGGTGGCGGAAGTTCACAACAAACCTACCTCTGTTGATGTCAGCCAGTCCTCGACCTATCGGCCACACCAGTAGTCAAGGAGACGCCGGTGATGGCTGTTGGCCACGAGGAAGATTATATTCAGCCTCTGAATAACCACATTGAAGCCAAGCCTCAGGAGACTAGCTCCAAGCAGCAATGAGATGAGTGATCCCCATGAAATAAAACCAACCGCTCCGGACAAAACAACCAGTGAAATGCTAGCCACCCACGAAGACAGGGCTGTGCCTCAACCTCTTGAGATTCAAATGGCTTCAGAACTAGAGACAGACATAGAGACTGAAATCAGACCTTCCAAGGGGCTTCCATCCGCTTCAGGCGGAGTGTTAGAACCTTCTTCGGTAACCCCACTAAAAAAACCCTGGTAAAAGAAAATTCACGGCAGACGCAGGCACTGATCCTGAGTCCGACGCAGACACCGATAATGACAACCCATGGGTCAGAAAAACCTTCCGGTCTAACAGTAGAAGGAAATCAAAAACCGCTAAGAAATTGAGAAAAGTGACCTCTCCCGGGGTGGAAACACGGTACGAATCCCCCAGTACACAGTTAAGAACAAAACCAGGAAATCAGATAATAAAGAATCGCAGAGCCCCAAACCCTCCAAAGAGAGAAAACCACCAAATAGTAAAAATAGCATTAAAACGCCTGGCGAAGCCACTAACCAGATTCCTTCTCTCGTGGCCGTTTATACTTCGCCTCCCCAAGAAGAAATGCCACCCAATCGACCTGCTCAGTCGAAATCCGGTAATACCGCACTGTAGGGAAAGTCAGTAAACTCACCAAATCCACAAAAGAAAACGAGACCGCAGGCCCTTGCAGCGAAGTTAAACAACCCCTGGGTGGATAAAGTCAAAAACATGGCAGCGGACCCCAAGGGTATTAGAAAGGGTCCAAACCATTCCAACCCAAATAAACAAACCTCGAAAACCCCTCACCTCAAGTTAACCCATTCGTCGTTGTCACCAAAGTTAACCACCAAACCCCCTCTTTCGAAATAGACAATGCGCTGTGATGCAAGTGGGAGCGTTTCACATCAAGCGCCACTGGTAACAAAACGTGGAAACTGAAAGTGACCTGTACCACAAGGGATTCAAACTTCAATCTATACTGAGTCCAAAAAAAAGTATAATAGAAACAAATTTGAAAAATAGCATAAAGGATGAAATATAATAGTTCTAATGTTGCATGTTTGTGGACAAGAAGTCGTGCCGTGTTTAATGACATGTTGTTGTTGTCCACCCAACCGTATACAATTTTGCTATGGATTTCAAAATAGCACGTGCTACTCGAGAATATCAAATTAAATGGATGGCCGACGATTTTATTTGTGTTATGTTGTGCTAAAGAGCCTGGATATTTGAGAAAAACAAGCTAGTTTTTGTCTTCCGACACTTTAAAAAATGCCAAGGTTAACCGAAAATCAGAGGTTGTGTGCCATTGCTATGCATGAGGCTGGGATACCTCTAGGTCGGAGGTACCTCGATGCTAAGTTCGGAGTCACTGTGGCCACTACTTACCGTCTCATTGGAAGGTATAGAACCACTGGATCTACTGCCGACCGACCGACCGCGTTCAGGTCGATCAAGAGTTACGACCCCTGCACAAGACCGACACATCAGGACGTCTCACTTGCGGGATCGCTTCCTACCGACGACGAGGACAGCAGCAATTACTCCTGGTAGAACTAACAATAGAATCAGTGCACAAACTGTCCGCAACAGACTCGCTGAACACGGCATCCGAAGTAGGCACCCATACCAAGGACCAATCCTCACCCAACGCCATCGTACCGTCAGAATGGAATGGGTACGTCAGCGTGTTCGCTGGACTCAGCAGCGTTGAAGCACAGTTCTTTTCAGTGACGAATCACGATTTTGTCTACGGCGCAAGAGTGTAGGTAGGGCAAGAGTGTATCACCGACGAGGAGAATGGTTTTCTGATGCTTGCGTGCGGAAATGCGACCGTTTCGGCGGGGGTAGTGTAATGGTTTGGGCAGGAATTTCCTTGCACCATCGAACGCAGTTGATCTTCATCGATGGTAATCTGAATGGACAGCGATGTAGGGACGAAATATTCTTAACGCTGTTGTTGTCTGTAGTTCAACTCTAACGTCGGGTTGCAGTTATTCCAGCAAGACAACGCCCGGTGTCACGTGGCGCGCATCTGACGTGACTTTCTTAAGGCACAGAGCATCGAACTTCTTCCCTGGCCCCCACATTCGCCAGATTTGTCGCCAATCGAGTATCTTTGGGATCGATTGAACCGTCGGGTACGACTTCATGATCTCCAAACGTTGGGCGATTTAGTAATGTTCTAAGGCAGGAGTGGAACGCAGTGCAACAGGGTGACAACCAGAGACTTATCAGGTCCATGCGCCGTCGATGTCTTGCCACCCAAGAGGCAAACGGTGGACATACACGCTATTGACTGCATGTGTGAACTTTTCATTTCACCCCAAGTCTGATTTGCGACGTCCTGACGTGACGCTGGCAACAGTAAGAACATGAAATTATGTAAATTCACACAGCTAGACTCGAAATATGAATTTACAATAATTTGTTTGGGATTAAAGTCGATAATACTAAAACAATTGCTCCCCAAAGTTTGTTATACTTTCTTTTTTTACTCTCTATATTAAAAAGGGGTGTTGTTATCCCAGGAAAACAGCACAGCACTAAAGATTATAAAAACTCACCGCCCCCACCCAATGCTATAAGTGCCAAAAGTTTGGACACCTCTCAAGCAGATGCCGAGGAATTTGAACCTGCATGAGATGTGGAGGTAATCACCTCCCCAGCTCATGCAAGGCAGACTTCCCCCACCTGCCCCAACTGCAAAGTGGACCACTCCAGTAATTACCGAGTGTGCCCCCATTTTAAAAAAAGTAAAGGAAAATGCCCAACTCAAATCACTTGGCCTGAAAAGAACACCCAATTGTCCGTCGTCTGTCCATCGTCCGTCCGGCGTGAACTTTTCATTATCGACTTCTCCTCATAAACAACAGGGCCGAATTGAACCAAATTTGATGTGCATGTTCCTTATCATATGTCAATTCAAGATTGTTCAAATAAAGTTGTCACGCCCGCAGGGAGCACCACAACGGGCATTACTCTGATAGCACCCATAAATTGTTTTCCAAAATTAATAAAATCTTCTCCAGAGCCATCGATTAGAATCTTTTGATATTTGGTATACAACATCTCTGGGGGTGCAATTTGAGGAAATTTCTTTCAAAATCTTCTTCTTCAGATCCATCAGTCAGAATCCTTTCATGTTTGGTATACAACATCGATAGGGGGGTCAGATTCAAGTTTGTTGAAATCGAGTCCCTGGGTTTATATTTGGGCTCCCTATGGGAGCCTGAATTTTAGCCTAGGACAATATGAGGGAATCTCTTTAAAAATCTTCTTCAGATTCACTAGTCAGAATCCTTTCATATTTGGTATACAACACCTCGAGGTGGGTCAGTTTCAGGTTTGTTCAAATCGGTTACCTGTGTAAATATTTGGACTCCCTATGGGAGCCCGAATATCATCAACTTAGTGTAATATGAGGAATTTAAAAAAAAATCTTCTTCACATCCTGTAGTCAGAATGCTTTCATATTTGGTATACAACATCTCTGGGAGGAACAGATTCGAGTTTGTTCAAATCTAGTCCCTGGGTTGATATTTGGGCTTAGTGCAATATGGGGGAATTTCTTTAAAAATCTTCTTCACAGATGTACCAGTCAGAATCCTTTCATATTTGGTATACAACATCGATAGGGGGGGGGGGGGGGGCAAATTCAATTTTGTTCAAATTGGTTCCCTCGTACCCACATTGTTTCTATGAAATTTGTGTACAGGAATCATCATAAGTCTAGAAATGGCAATTCTATGATCTGTGAATCAATTATTTCTTGTCGAACAGGTAGGTCAGGGTGAATTATTAATAATTTGCTTGATGCATGAAAGGTAGCCTGGTGGGGGAATGTGGTCGGTTGACGTACGCCGTGTTGGTGTAGCGGAAACCCTGGTGTCAGTCTTCTCAGTCAATCCACAAGCCACAATCTTTTGATATGTGGTTTTCAGCATCTTTATGAGGTCAGATTTAAGCTCGTTCAAATCTGAGTCCCTGGGCTCATCAGACCCCAAATTTTAACTTAGTGCAATATAAGGAAATTTCTTTAAAAATCTTCTTCAGATCCACCACTCAGAATTCTTTCATATTTGGTATACAACATCTCAGGGAGGGTCGGATTCAAGTTTGTTCCAATCTGGTCCCTGGGTTGATATTTTGGCTTCCTATGGGGGCCCGAATTTTAACTTAGTGGAATATGAGGAAATTTCTTTAAAAATCTTCTTTTCCAGAATCATCTTTTAGAATCGTCTGATATTTCCAAGATATACAACATCTCTAGAGGGGTCAGATTCAGGTTTGTTGAAATCGGATCTCTAGGTTCATATTTGGGCTCCTATTGGCGCAATATATGTAGAAATTTCTTTAAAAATCTAATTCAGATCCACCTTCCAGAATCCTTTCATAGTTGGTATACAACATCTCTAGGAGGATCAGATTCCAATTTGTTCAAATCAAGCCCCTGTGTTACTAATTTGGGCTACCTATGGGAGCCTGAATTTTAACTTAGTGCAATATGAGGGAATTTCTTTTAAAATCTACTTCTTCAGATCCACCAATCTGAATCCTTTCATATTTGGTATACAACATCTCTAGGTGGGTCAGATTCAAGTTTGTTCAAATTGGGTCCCTCGGTTAATATTTTGCTTCCCTATTTGAACCCAAAGTTTAACTTAGTGTAATGTGAGAACATTTGTTTAAAAACCTTCTTCAGATCCACCAATAAGAATTCTTTTATATTTGGTATATAACATCTCAAGGGGGGTCAGATTCAAGTTTGTTCAATTTGACCCCCTGGCATAATATTTTGGCTCTCTATGGACAGGGGTGGGATGGGATGGCGGGGCATGTTAGGTTCAGGTTTGTTCAAATCCATTTCTTGATGTTTTTCCATAACATTTGCCTTTCATGACTTCATTCCTTTGTCGTGTTGATGAACCATGTCTAACTGAATGTGATCCGAAATACTTCTTTTAACCACTTTGGCAGGTGGGCGATTAAGGCCCCTTGGGGCCTCTTGTTATTTTCAGATTTGCGTTCTCATACTCCTCGGTTACGAATTCCGGCGCTTTGACAGAATTTATGAAATCTTTCTTTACTTTAATTATTCATTCAGTACGGCTGCTTTTCCTGTCTTGGGTCGCCCATTGTTGGGATGGGGCCCGTCATTGGATTAGACCGTCTTATGCCTACAAGTAAAAAAGAGAACCATTCATAGGCCTAAATCAGACCTTAGCTGTAATTTTTTCTCCGTCCCAGGTTGCGGTTTTTTTTTTACATTTACAGAAAATAAAAATATATCATCATTGAAGTGTGTTATTTCTTTTTTGATAGCCATAGAAAGATATTCATGTGTAATGGGACGTACATTTCACAATTCAGGAATGCCGCAAACCGGGCGGGGTGTCACAGTCTCGTAAATTCCCTACCCCCGACCCCATCTGGTAGGTGTAGCACATGCTAACGGGGGATCTGCCTCCTCTTTTGTGAGCTTGTTGGGGGACTACCCTATTGGCAGGAGTACAAGCCTCACAGTCGGGAAGATCCTGGTGTAAAAACCGCGAGAAAAGCATTAAAGACGCACATTGGGCTGAATAGCGTAATCCAAAATGGCCACTTGGCTACTGGGGGAAAATTTATTGAATGACGCTTGAGGGCTTGATTGGGTGCAGTAAAAAAATCTATATGTAGCCTACTGTAGAGTCCATACCTTTAAAAACATCCACATTGAAGGTTCGGGAATTGTTTTGAATTATAGCTTCAGTTCAGCGCCGTGTCAGTGGACGACATTACTGATAAATGCTATCATTAATTATAATACCGTTATTAACAAGCCTGAAAATAAGCAGACTGTCATCTGCAAAATGAGGTCCCTAGGGAGCGAATTTGGTGATGCTACCTTGCAGAGCAGGGTAGCACCACAAAATTTACCCTCTGTGAACCTCAGTCAGAATCAAGGTCTGCAGCCAAAACAGAAAGATGTTACCTAGAGGATAAATTGGCCCACTGTATGGGATGGCATCAGCAAGTTCACCTTCTGGGGACCTCATTTTGTAAATGACAGGTTGCTTATGTTCAGGCTTGGTTATTAATTATTCATATATATATGACTATGTTTGTATATATATGATAAATGGTGATGGTATTTGTCAGTTTAGTATAAAACCAACGGATTATTGATTTTACCTAATATATTTTAACTGGAAGCATACCTGGCGCGCGACAAGGATTATCCTTTACTTCATCAATCGATAAGGTGCCATGTGGTACCACTTAATTACGTAACCAACCGATAATATCAATTTGCCGCTCAAAGGCCATAGATAGGCCTACTGCTTAAAATATACCTGCCATGAATCGACAGAAACATGAGCTTTTCACAGTTGAGGCGATGGTTTCTCTCGCTGCCGGATTTGCGAGTGTTACAGCCTGTTATATATGTATTATATTATTAGGGTATTTTTTCAGCATTTTCAATCCATGAAATGGGGCGGGAGTGGGGCGGTGGCGTTGCGGTAACCGGTTCTCGTCAGATCACCGAAGTTAAGCAACGTCGAGCCCGGTTAATCTTTGGATGGGTGACCGTCTGAGCGATCGATTCGGACTCCCGTGTTGTGTCCTTGGGCAAGGCACTTAACCCCGAACGTCCACATGGGGGCACGATGACGCCGTGTACTAAGGCGTACTGTACGTCGATGGTGCGCATGTCTACAATCAGTCTAACCCTGCCTGTGCTGCTTTTTGGAGTTTCGATGTTAGGAGCTGGCAGCTGCTCGTCGTTGCTCGGTGGTTCTCTCCGGGTACTCCGACTTCCTCCACCCGTAAAACTGTCACCGACAAGATATGACCTTGGCTGTTAAAGTGTCGTTAAACTCTAATAAATAAGTAAATAACCCATGAAATGGAGGGGGCCAAGTGTCTACGCTTTATATCTTTCTAAACATAGACTAGACTATTCTCCACATATAATTAGAGCTGGTCGGTGTTGAAATTTTCGCTCGATTCAGTTTCGGTTTGGTTTAAAAAAAATCGGATTTCGGCTTCGGTTTTTATAATGCAATACATATTTTCCATATCAAATGCATTTAACTTGGACAGGATAGTAGGCCTACTAAAACATGTTAAACTAGAGAAACAGAATTTACTGCCACCAGTAAATTCAAGTCTGTGTGAAAAGGGTTAAAGTATCAGGTATAAACTATATAGAAAGAGAATTCATGGAGGCTTATTTTCGGGAGTAAAATATTTTTTAACAAATCAGAAATGGGTTTTCGTCAGCAGTATTTACAGATATTCATACAGGAATCAGACCATTTTTTATAAGAAACCAGAAAAGGCATATATGTGAGCAGCATTCAAAGGGTTCGATACACGAATTAGAAATGGACATTTTTGGCTCTGCCCACTAATTTGAGTGATGAAATACATTCATAAACTTTACAAATTCATTAAGGTGTAATAAAATACAACTTGTGACTCTCTGTCAGTATGCCAACAATCAACGAGATAGGACAATTCGTTTTCGAGTTATCTTGCAGACAAAAAAAGGTGCTCAGAAGAAGAAGGCAGGAGAATAAGAAGATTGAAAAAAAAGAAACTGAAAAAACAATAGTCTGTGTGTATAAATATAGATTTGGTCGGTTTTCAGGATATGCTAAGTGCACAATCGATAGAATATCGCGTCTAAGAATTCTTCCAGCAGTACTCTTTCACATTGGCGGGAATGGTGTGTGGTTAATGTCCAAGTTAGGTGTAAATTGCAATCATTTTAACAGATCCTGTGCACTTAATAATAATAATCTGTGCGTATCAGGTATCATAGGTTGTGTCGAACGTTTTTGAAGCAGCGACTCCAAACCTTCTGCGTTTATTCTTGAAGCTCTGCTGAACTGGATTATATTACAAGAAAGTCCAGAAACCAAACACTTGCCCCGTGGGAACCTCCGCGCATGCGCATACGCTCTCCTGACATTCAACATCATATAATGCGATATTGGTGTCTCTCTCTGTCTGAGACGATGCGATAACTATTTTGAAGAATGAGTGAAAATTTCATGGAAATCGGCCGAGAATTGTTGGAGAGCTAGCGTTTTGATGACGGGCGGTAATTGTTTGAATTTGGTCCTTTTCTAGCCGTGGCGAGCGGGCTCTGTGTGGTTGTCTGAGGTTGTGGTTGTGCTCCCTCTCTGAGCTAGTTCCATTCGAAACTTATAATTCACAGTTACTGGTTGAGATATGCTGGTGACAGAAAGATGCATCTCGTACACTGGTGCCAAATGGGCCCCGACAAGCCAGTAACATTTACATAACTTCCAGGAATGAAAAGTTCACAGAAATTGTGCATGTGTTAATTGCAAAAAAAGCGGTAATTTGGCTAATTTAACATTAAAATTGAACAGATACCGCCACTGTCGTTCATACGCCCATTGTGTCCAGACCGCTGAAGGCAGCTACATGAATTTTTCAGAATTTGTTCTATTATCCCTGTCCAACACTTTAGTATCTTTGCCGAGTGTCGAGGCCCGGAGGGAACGTCGTAGATCGCGTGGAAACCGAGGGGACGATTCGTCCATTCTCTATTCTCAATGCAATAACGTTTCCATTCATTCTTTACCTGTCACCGGTCGGTTTTGGCATTATGTCTGTCTATTTGATGAACTCTTCAGCTTTAACTATTCGCACCTTTATATAAAGTTTGGAGTTAAACTGTTTATATTAGACCGAAGTCTGGTCGCCAAACCCCGAAAATCACGAATGCTTGTTTTGGCGTATAAAGTTTATTTCTCGATGGATTTTGCGAATTTAGACATTTGAGAACAATATTCAATCGGCTGACCATCTGTCAGCCTTGAGCAATTTTTTTTATAGAGTTTTGAAAAGGTATATACTCTACCCCGAATTTGATACCAAATGTGAAAACACCTATATTTGAATATTCTGTAAATTCTCATTACTAACATGAAATTTATCGGTAAACCTTACTATTTGTACACTTGGCATGGTTTGTAGTATCATATACTCCAGAATTCAAAATTATATCGACACACAAAAATCTAATATGACCGCCGTGTCGGATCGTCATGTCGAAATTTTAACTTTTTTTCTCAGTTGCACCATAAATCGTTTATTCTGTGAAACAAATTGTATCTTAATTGGGCCAGTTCATGCTCTGCCATCATGGAGCATCCATTTGTGCTCATGATGATACCAAAATGGGCACCATGTGTTGAATACTTCGATCGATATAGCGCTTTCACCGAATGACACTATAACCAGACGGAGGCTAAAATTTCAATACATTTCTGGTAGCTGTACCAACGGTCATATATATAATAGTTACGGACGGAGGATCGAGTTTTGTCATAGAATCACATACACACTACTCGGGATAGGTGTTCTTACGATGTTAAAGATATCGTCAGTAGAGATGATGTTGTCTGCCCGGAAGATTTCATTGACACATTGAGTGAAATATCAGACCAGAGCAGGACTTGCAAGGTTTGGGTGGACTGCTTCATAAGACCAGTTCTTATAATGATGAAGTACGTAAGGGCTGAGAGGGAAGGGGTCTGGCCCTTGCATTTGGCAACTGTAAAACAAATGCTCCCTTGCTTCTTTGCATCCGGCCATGTCAACTATGCTAGATATGGCTTGTATTATCTGAAGGACATGGAACGACTTCCACAAGAAGTGTTGACACAATTTCTGAAGGGATCACATGTGATGAGACATGTTGATGGCATTTGGAATGGCATTTGGAGCGATATGTATATACATGCGTTATGGCCATGGTAAGTCTGGCATCATTGGCATCACATTAAAACCAGAAACTCTGAAAGTGTGGGCATTAAGCCTTCACAATTGTGGTCAACTTTTGAATGGTCTGGCGGAGGTTAGGGAATCAGACGTCGCGAATCGAGCAGTGCTCGAACACAAAGAGGAGATGACTGCGAGAATTGCTGCTGATTGCGCTGATCGTGAGGGACTTAGAAACAAACTCGCGACAATCATACACCCCCTTGAACCCAAGCAACACCCGGATGAGATAGTCAATATTGTCAGTGGTCGGCATGCTAATCGCACTGTGAACTTGGACATGGCTGTAACACTTGGTAGACAGACTTTGACTGATTTCGAGAAGAAACTCCCGAGTGGGTTCTATTGTACTATATCAAGGCCCGTTGAAACAATGGCAGTTATGAAAAAGTCAGTCAAGTTGGGCGAGCACAAAACATGTGACAGCAATCTGATTTACTCTCGGGCGATGGAACTTCAAGCCAGCTCCAGGGAAATTAGTATAAATGATATACTCTCATACGAGTTATCACCCATTCCAACAGCTCTTTTCAATGACAATGGTGACATGCGGATATCCAAATCTAAATGGGTCATGAAGTCTGATACCGCAGTTATGATTCCAAACACCGACATGTCTGAGTCTGATATCAATGTGTGAACGTGCGCTATTATAGACGGGTGTGCACTTCTTTGGATACCCCATTGGCCTGCTCCCAATAGATTATGTCACCCGAACGTGAACGATTTTGTCCAGCGATTTCAAGAGAATGTAAAGCGTCGGTTATTGGTTGGAGATACATATCTTGTGTTTGACAGATACAATGAATTTAGTACTAAATGTACGACTAGGGCAAAAGGAAGTGGTGAAGCTTGTTGTCGGAAATTCACGTTGACCGCAACGTCACCATTACCTTCTCAGAAATTGGTTCTCACGGTAACTGAAAATAAGAAACAGTTGATAAGCATTATTGTTGATCATTTCAGACGTGACACACAGTTTGCTGTTGATAACACTCAACAACACGCGCTATTTGTTACTGGCCAGGACGCTTCACCCATTGAAATCGATAGAGGTATAGTTATTGAGAGGCGTGACATGGAAACTATGCACGAAGAAGCAGATAACATAATCGTTCAGCAAGACATCAGAGCTGCTGATGACCACGACAATGTCATAGTTCTTGCAGACGACACAGATGTATACACATTGCTTCTACATCATTATCTCGAACAAAACCTGTCATGTAGTATGTTCATGGAATCCCCAATAAAGGGGAAGTCAGTTGTTGATATTGCAGCGACCGTTGAAGAACATAGAAGTATCATACCAAACTTGCTTGCCGCCCATGCTATCTCTGGCTGCGACACAGTTGGTGGTTGTTTTGGAATTGGAAAAGGTCGTATGTTGAAAGTCTTGAGATCCGGCGAAACTTCTCTAACGTCCGTTGGTTGTGCCAATGCCCCTTGGTCGGAAGTACTTCATCAAGCTACACGATTCATATCTTCATGCTATGGTTGCAAGGATATGGGCACCATGTCAGAATCGCGAATCAGTGTTTGGAAATCGCAATTAGGCAAGAAGGGTGCCACAAAAGTTCCTACTTTATGTACCCTGCCCCCAACAACCGAAGCATTCACAGAGAATGTAAAACGTGCCCATCTTCAGGTATGCATGTGGAAACATGCCTTAGACCCAGCTCCACCAGATCTTGATCCTAGGGAGTTCGGATTCGTCAGAGATGAAGTCTCGAAAACGTTATCACCCTTAACTCTACCAAGTGGTATACCGGTGGCCCTCGACTCTGTTTTGCGTATGGTACGTTGTTCCTGTTCCAGCAAACATCCTTGCAAAACTAGCAGGTGTGGATGCTATTCCTCTCACTTGGCATGCACAATATTCTGTGCGTGTAATGCAACAATTGAATGTTGCAATGAACAAACGGTTTCAGCAATTGATGTCACGGTGAATCAGTCTAATGATCCAGATGGACCGTGAGGATGAGGATATCGGTGACCATGTTGATCTTTTCTTGATAAATTCCGGATTGAATACTTAGTAGATAAAACATCTCTCACTCTGCATCTCATCAGGCTGGCTATGTGACCATATTTGGGATTTCTGGTATTAGGTTGAAATCCAGTTTTGACATTTTTTTCACTCCATATTCTGCGATATCGGTTTTTCTCCTGCTCATTTGTTTCCATTATTCCTCGAAATGTAGTTAATATCATTGCACTATAATTTTGCATAATTTTTATGTCCAGCAAAATGTATGTTGGCAGCCGGGGCATACTGGTATAGACATCATTCGCAAAAAATATCAAAACCCACAATTTTACTACTTTCGGCGTCATTTTGGTGGAAATTCGGGTATTTTATAGTGAATCCAATGCGTAAATGATATAAATCGAGCTTGAGAACTAAATTGGGGAGACATCTCCAAGTCTACGAACCACAAGCCGAGTTTTCTAACAATTTTTGTGACTTCTTGTATTATATGGCAGGAAATCTTATTTTGACGACTTTTTCACTTCATAGATTTGATAATCATTTTCCCGTTCATATACACCATTGATAGTCCTGATTGTCATCAAATATCATGGAGCTATCTATTTGCATCATTTATATGCGCGAGGAATGAATCTTGGACAGTCATTGGGCACTTAAAGCAGATTATTTCGAAAAAAATGGTAAAAATCCATAAATTTGCTACTTCCGGCCGCCATGTTGGCTGCCATTTCGGATTTTTTCTGGAGAAGTTAATGGTTAAGTGATGTGTTCGGAACCCTTCGGCTATTGGCATCTCATTGTGAAGATTCTGTAGCATTTTTGTGAGATCTAATGACATCGGAGTAAAAAGTGGTATTTTACTGAAATTCGGGGTGGGGTATAAATTTTAGGGCTCTATAAAAAAAATTGCTAAGGCTGACAGGTGGTCAGCCGATTGAATGTTGATGTCAGATACCTTAATTTTCAGAATCCATTGAGAAAAAAACTTTATACCACAAAACACGCATCCATGACCTGGCGACCGGACTACCGTCCCAAAAGAAACTGACAACTCTACCCAGTGGCGAGAAAACCGTCATTTGGCTAAATTGAATAGACGCCAGTGTTGGATATACGCCAATTGTATCCAGACCACCCAAGGCAGCTACTGGAAATTCTCAGAATGTGTTCTACTATCCCTGCTCGACAGTTTTGTATCTTTGGCGAGTCCTGTGACTGGGTGAAAACACCGTGGATTGCGTGAAAACCGAGGGGACGATTCGTCCCCACTTTATTCTCAATACAATGACTTTTCCATTTATTATTTACCTGTCAACGGCCGAGTTTGGCATTATTTCTGTCTATTTGATGAACTCTTCAACTTTAACTATTTGCACATTTCTATAGGACTGAAAAATCACTGCTTACCAATATTCAGGGATTGATTTTACGAAAATAACAATTACTCCGACAGAACCCACCTGGAAACTTTCAAGTCTGCCAAGGGTTAAACTTTTAATAATGACATATAAAACAAAAGTTGTCATACTTTGCCTGCTGCATGGATCCATAGACAACATTCAGCACGCAATCAATTAGGAATGGAGTAAATTGTCACTTAAATATGCAAAATTCTGGAAAAAAATGAAAGTTTTTTTCGGCGGCACCTATCTTTATGCAACCGAAACAGGGATTGGGCTAAACTTTACAGCAACCTTATAACAGAAAATATTCTTGGAATTGAACTGTGAATCTGAATATCGTAAAGAATTTTCAGATATTCTATTCCAACCTACCACTGAACGCTTACCAATATTCATTGATTTTACGAAAATAACAATTATTCCGACAGTACCTACAAGGGAAGGCTCAAATCTGCCATGGATTAAACTTTTAATAAAATATAAAACAAGAGATGTCACATTTTGCCTACTGAATACATCCATAGAAAACATTCAGCGCTAAATCAATTAGGAATGGAGTAAATTGCCACTTAATTGTACCAAATTCTGAAAAAAACGAGAGTTTTTTTTGGACTGCACCTATCTTTTTGCAAACAGAACGGGCATCGGGCTAAACTTGACAACCAAACGTACAACAGCAAATATGCTCGGTAGGTAATTGTGAATATGATCATGTAAATCATTTTTCAATATTCCATTCATAAATGGAAGAAAAATGAACTCCAAATGAGCCAATTTTATAAAGAATTTAGGCAACTCGAATTCAAGGCCCGAAAACTGGGTGAAGGTTAAAACTTTGAATAAAACATATAGCGGCAAAATTATTCTTCGATGAATGCACAAACCTCTCATGGGAAACGTTTTGAGAAAATGTGGCTTTATGGCTGAGAACTTGCATGCGAAAATTGGCCAGTTTTGCAAAAAATGCACTTTGTTCGGACATTTGTGGCGAAAAGGAGTCAACGTGGGAAATACCACTTATGTAGTCAGGTGTAGTAAGTCATGCTACAAATATTACGAAAGCTTCAGCCAAGTCGTCTAGGGTTTTTTTAGAATTGTGGCAAAACGTAACATTGTGACAACATTTGGCACTCTTTCGGCAGAAAACGAAAAACTTAGAAATACCAAGACCCAGGTGAGAAACTACAGTAAATTCAAGTTTGTAAGAATAGGGTTAAAGGATCTATCAGGAAAATCTACATAGAAAGATAATTTATGGAGGCTTATTTTCGGGAGTCAAATATTTTTAAACAAATCAGAAATGGATTTTCGTAAACAATATTTATGGATATTCATACAGGAAATGAACAATTTTTCTAAGAAACCAGAAAGGGCATATATGTGCACAGCATTCAAAAGGTTCAATCTGGGAAATGCATTAGGGAAAATGTGATATCCAGCAATACTGAAAAAAATGCACTCAGTGATTTCTGTGTGACTTCAGTGACCTTTACCCATATTGTGAACCTCTATCGAGTGTTGAATCATTTGATGCATCATACCATGCTTGAGATATGAGCGTGACAAATTTTCACTATTTTTGGCCACGCCCACTTTTTTCATGAAAAAAATGCATGTATGAATTTTGGGAAAGCATCTGATGGTCAAAAAATGTGATTTCCAACAATTCTGAAAAATGCACTCATTGACCCCTAGATGACCTCCGTGACCTTGGCCCATATTTTGAACCTCCATCGAGTGTCGACTCATTTAGTGTTGGTCATACCACGCCTGAGATATGGGCGTACCCACTTTCAAAACACCCCTACGGAGACCCCTAATGCCCCAGGAATCTGAAAAATATTCGGTGCCGAGAACTTGTGACTCTCTGTCGCTATGCCAAAAATCAACGAGATCGAGCAATTCGTTTTTGAGTTATATTGCGGACAAGGGGGCGCGGTGGCGTTGCAGTAACCGCTTCTCGTCAGACCACCGAAGTTAAGCAGCGTCGCGCCCGGTTAATCCTCGGATGGGTGACCATCTGAGCGATCGATTCGGACTCCCGCGTTGTGTTCTTGGGCAAGGCACTTAACCCCGATTGCCCATATGGGGGCACGATGACGCCGTGTACTGAGGCGTACTGCACGTCGATGGTGCGCATGTCTTCAACCAATCTAACCCTGCCTGTGCTGCAGTGCGGAGTTACGATGTTGGGAAGCTGGCAGCTGCTCGTCGTTGCTCGGTGGTTCTCTCCGGGAGCTCCGGCTTCCTCCACCGTAAAACTGTCACGGTCATGGTTAGCCATTGTGCATAAGCATGTGACCTTAAACACCAATAAATAATAATAATAATCTTGCGGACAAAAAAGTGGTTAGAAGACAGAAGAAGAAGAAGAAGAAGATGAAGAAGAAGAAGAAGAAGAAGAAGAAGAAGAAGAAAGAAAGAAAATGAAACCGTACAAAAACAATAGTCTGTGTGTTTCACACAGACTAATTAATTGGCGATTTTTGTGAATAGCACTGGCCGGTTTTGGTCGTAACGAGTTAAAAGGTCATAAAATGCATCTGGGCCCCTAAAGAAGACGTGTGCGAAATAAGAAGATGGTTGGATCTCAAGAATGGCGGATTGGACTCACATTGAAGTATTACGAGGGTCAGAAAGAGACCATTCAAATATAATTGTGATAGGTGTTTCGAGAAAGCCACTCACCATCATTGCTTCTTGAATGGTTGGCAATGACCAGCAGGGGTTAATCAGAACCGATTCTCAAGTGATGTCTAGGTGTTAAATTAATCCTGTGCACATTGATGTCAAAATGGCAATGTTTTCAGCAGCAAATATTTTCCCGTATTGCAGTTTAATATTTAACCAAAAATATACCTTGTTTGACAGAGCTCAGGGAGATCTGTGAAACAAGATATAATTGGTTAATTTCAAAGTTACACAAGATAAAAACAGAGTGATTGGAGGCAATTCTGTTGTACTACCAAAATGCTAGGAGTTAGAGGACGATACTCAGATTTGAAGTTGGACTTGACCACTAAGTGTTAAAAGATATTTTCAGCTAACAGACCAACAAACACTAGTCAAAATTTCACGGATGATTTGGTTTAATTAGTCTAAAACATGTTATTCATATTGCGCATCTTAATGTAAAAATCAAACTACTATTCTACATTCCAGATGAGAGAAACATTTTAGTACAGACCAAAGTATAACTTAAAGGAGCTATAGCTCTTCGGGTGAGCTATAGCTCTTCAAGGGCAGTAGACCAAAATTATTAACTTATTATAATAAAAACAAGGTTATAAGCTCTTTAGCCAAATTAGTCAAACAGAGGTAATTAAAACCAACCCCAAAATATAGCAAACATGAGCTCTTTTAGGAGAGTTTAGCTCTTTAAGAGGGTTCAGTGGGAGTGGTACTAGCTGTACTTTGAGAGTAGTGAATGTAGTCAACTTAGCAAAGCTATGAACTGAAGTTTCTGAGCTGACAGTGCCTGCTTTTGTACACCAGCGGGATGAAACAGCACAAATCAGAGAATCCTCTTAATGGCACTTTGGCACCAAGGTTTTCTGCACTCTCATTAAGACTCAGCCGAGCACAGAGAAAGACTATATAACTCCTCCAATAAATGAATTTTAAACAGTCATAGCACTAACACAGTTAACAGTACAGTCGACCATGGCAGTATTGCATTTTTACCGGCATCCTGACAGTTTTGTGATAGGTTTCAACAATTATTCAGTGCAGTTTTATGGAAAGGGTTAACTTTATTATAGGTTTCAACAATTATTCAGGGCAGTTTTATGGAAAAGGTTAACTTTATTCTCTTTGAAATAAAATATGTGCAATCCACATTGAAGTCTTGAGAGGGTTAAAAGCAGTGAACTGAATAATTTATAATTTATTTCCTTCCAGGGCAAAGGGTTTCTCTCAACTTAGTTTCAGGAACTTACATCCCATTATAATAACAAGGTTAGATTTCATTTTGGCATCTGACTCCACTGATGTTTGCATAGTCTCCAGTGTGAACATAATATTGTATTGCTTTGGGGAGAATTTACTGTATCAGGAAATTGGAAGCTGTGAAAACCCTGCTGGGCCATACTCAATGGCTCTGGTGACCTGAAAAACATAGGTGGCCGAGAAGTTGTGACTGTCTACCTGTATGCCAAAAACCAGCGAGATAGGACGATTCGTTTTCGAGTTATCGTGAGGACAAGGAAGTGCATAGAAGACAGAAGACAGGACATGAAGAAGAAGAAAAAAAGAAAGAAAAAGAAACCGTACAAAAACAATAGTCTGTGTGTTTCACACAGACTAATAAACTATTACAATTGTTTCCTGTAAATTCGATGAACAAAACCTGACATCTGCAATCTACATATGCTTTCATAAAAAGTCATTCAACCCAAAGGGCGTAGATACGAGAGTCCGTCGGGAGGGTGTGTCGGTTATATTAAACATTTAGTCGCAAGTCGTTTGAGACGGATAATTTTTTATTCGACCTTCGTGTCAAATTCGTTTTTCATTTCTATTCACGAATGCAGGAGAAGTCGGCCCCCGAACGAAGTCGGCCCATACGAGAACTCGGCCCAAAACAAAGTCGGCCCACAAGAGAAGTCGGCCCATAAGAGAAGTCGGCCCCAAACGAAGTCGGCCCATAGGAGAACTCGGCCCAAAACAAAGTCGGCCCACAAGAGAAGTCGGCCCATGAGAGAAGTCGGCCCCAAACAAAGTCACCCATAGGAGAACTCGGCCCAAAACAAAGTCGGCCCATAAGAGAAGTCGGCCCATGAGAGAAGTCGGCCCCACCCTTATGAAAAGGATTGCTAAGTCAGCCAGATACAATAACATATGAAATTATTTCCAACGGTTCACAACGGTCAGGCAAACTTTTAATAGACAGTCACGGCTACTCATACACTAAGAAATCAGGCTGTCCAATATGGCGCTGCTCTGTCAGAAATAAGAACAATACATGTAAAGCTACTGTGAAAGAACTTAGGGAGAACTTTACACCTGGGCCACAAAGCCACAACCATCCAGGTCAACCTGGGTTGGCTTCAAAAATTAAAATTGTCAAGAAAGTTCACCATCTTGCTAAGGGTGGTATATTTCGTTCTGCAACTTCACTAGTCGAGGATGTGTTTGCGACAGACATTCAACTTGAGAAACCAACAACTAGTCGACCGAAACCGTTGAATCTAGCCCGTAGCAGCAACTATCAACGCCAAAAAGGCCGTCCTACTGAACCGAAAGATATAGCATTTGACTTAGCAATTGATTGGTTACCGAGCAATTTTCTTCAAGCTGATATCAGTTTAGACGGAGCTCGGCATATTCTGTTCTCGACGCCAGATCAATTACAACTTTTGAGTAATGCTACATCAATCTACTGTGATGCTACCTTCAAGGTAGTTCGCCCACCATTTTACCAGCTTTTTAGCTGGCATGCATTTGCGGCGACGAAAACAGCGAATACGCCAAACAAGTACCCCTTGCTTTTGCATTAATGTCACGCCGCCGTACCAAAGATTACAAAGCCATTTTCGAACGCATCAATGAACTCATTCCTGACAATCAGTTTAAAAAGATCACAACAGACTTTGAGCGGGGCATATGGCGTGTGGCATACGAAGTATTCCCAGATGTAATTATACACGGGTGCAGCTTTCATTGGGGTCAGGCACTTTGGAGAAAAGTCCAGGACCTAGGCCTAGCGGTGGCCTATCGTTCTAGTGGACCAGTTCATGAATACATAAAAAAAACCCTGTTTGCCCTTCCATATATACCAAATGAATATATAGAGCCTACGTTTCATCAAATACAATGTTGCACTACAGACCAATTGAGACCACTAACTGAATACATCCAAAATACATGGCTCTCTGAGAGTCCCTGGTCTTCGTCCGACTGGTGTGTTTATAAGAAGGCCATTCGTACAAACAATGATGTCGTAGGTTGGCACCACCGCCTGAATGTCAGAGCCCATCAAGGCAATCTATCATTTTACAAACTTATATCATTGTTACATAAGGAAGCTTCACTTGTCCACATTCAGTGTCAGCTTGTCCAAGAAGAGAAACTTAAACGGATTCAAAGGAAACAAAAACAAATTATGCAGGGCAAGCTCTTCCAACTCTGGCGACTTTACCGTCACGACGAACTAACAACCAGTCAACTTTTAAAAAGGGTGGCCAACTTAACTGCTCCTACTACTCTGTAAATAGGTAAAGAGTGATTTTTTATACATCAGTGTAGGTCAGTGTATTGTAATTGCTGTAAATTAGTTCTGTTTGCAGTAAAATAATGTCTTTTTATCACTGATAATACCACTGATAATACCACTACGTAACATCAGTTCCTAGAAAGCCCTGTTAAGTACTGGTATTTTCAATGATAAAAAAACAAGACTGCTTTTTTTCATACATCTCAAATAGTGAAGTTTTGAATCGTCATTACAGCGAAATACGGAAATAGATCAGTGTATTGTAATTGCTGTAAATTAGCTCTGTTTGCAGTAAAATAACGTCTTTTTATCACTGATAATACCACTACGTAACATCAGTTCCTGTGGGCGTTCTAGGAATTAATGTTAAGTACTGGTATTTTCAATGATAAAAAAACAAGACTGCTTTTTTTCATACATCTCAAATTGTGAAGTATATATGTCACTATTTTATTTCATCAAATGACTAGGGGGCGCGGTGGCTCAGTTGGTAGAGGTGCAGGCTGCAAGCCGAGAGGTCCTCGGTTCGAATCCCACCTGCGGCAACCGCGTTGTGTCCTTGGGCAAGACACTTCACCCCGATTGCCTACATGGGGGCACGATGACGCTGTGTACTGAGGCGTACTGCACGTCGATGGTGCGCATGTCTTCAACCAATCTAACCCTGCCTGTGCTGCGGTGCAGAGTTCAGAGTTACGATGTTGGAGAGCTGACAGCTGCTCGTCGTTGCTCGGCGGTTCTCTCCGGGTACTCCGGCTTCCTCCACCCGTAAAACTGTCACGGTCACGATTAGCCATTGTGCATAAGTATGTGACCTTAAACACCAATAAATAAATAAATAAATAAACCAAATGACTGATACCGGGTCCCTGTGATCAGACTTTTTGCCCTAAACCATCGGATGTTAACCTTTAGTTTGTGGGGCCGACTTCTCCCAAATTGTCTGGGTCGACTTCCTAGGGGCAGAGTTCTCTTGTACTTCATGGGGGCGACTTCTCTCGTGGGCAGACTTCTCTCAAATTGTCTGGGCCGACTTCTCCTAGAGGCCGACTTCTCCTGTAGTTTGTGGGGCCGACTTCTCTCATGGGCCGACTTCTCCGAAATTGTCTGGGCCGACTTCTCCTAGGGACCGACTTCTCCTGTAGTTTGTGGGGCCGACTTTTCTCATGGGCCGACTTCTCCGAAATTGTCTGGGCCGACTTCTCCTAGGGGCCGACTTCTCCGGGGCCGAGTTCGCAATGGGCCGACTTCTCCTGCTCCCCTATTCACACCACTTATGTATCACCTGACAAGAAAATAAGTGACGAGGGCCAGAAAGCAGAATCAAGAAGTTGAGAACCTTAGAACACGCCTTTTACTTTCAGAAAGTCAATGACAGGCCTACCCAATTCAAAAGTTAACTTGACAAGTTGACATTTCGTCGCCTGAGTGCCAGAATGTTCTTTGTCCCCTTTGGGACATAGAACATTCTAGCACTCAGGCGACGATTTTCCCTGTGCAAGAAAGGAGCTAACTCCAAATCACAGAATCATTGATTTACAATACAAAGCACTGTAGAGGTTGTTCAAATTATCGACAAGATGGTCACCTGACCTGATTTCCATGTCCATTCCTCCTTTCGGTTTGTATTGAGTTATCATTATCAGAGAGCATTCACAGAGTTCTGAGAATTACCATTACCTCGAAAAAAATAGAACACAGCCACGTGCGCGTTTTGCACGTATAAGCGTATTTGAGATTTTTAGTTTTTATTCTTTTCCAATTTTCGATTTACACTGTGTACGACAGGTATGTGCAGCTAAGTTTTTATTAACTCTTTTGGCGCGTAATATTCTGTGAAACAGATTTCTCAGCGCGTGATATTTTTCGGGAATTTTACAGGGGACGAGAATACAGATTTTGCCCGGTTACAGTTCCTTATCTTAATTGAATCTTTCTAACATTAATTTCACTTGTTTCATTTTATGTACAGAATCAATGTAAATTTCAAATTCAACTACTCCTAAAGGAGGTGCAGCGAAAGATTAACGCTGGGAATTCACAAAGAAGAAGAAGAACAGTACGCAAATCGCGAAAAATAAATTAGTTCTATTAAAAACGAAAACGTTATGAAGAAAAATGACAGCTGTTATTTGTTAATACATTATCCATGTTTAATAAAATATAGGTTATAACATTACTGGAAGTTAATGTTTGGCATTTTTGTTAAGATTCTAACTGTCGTCATTTCTGTGTCCTAATTTCGTTGCAAACAAAAAATCGGAAAAAATATTTGCCGATGTGCATCAGTGTCCTTGCATAAGATTCAGAAAAATGCAGTGTACATGTGTTTTACCTTAACACATGTCTATAAGTACAAGAACTGTTGAAACTGGCAGTAGTATTTTTACATCAGAAATTGTGTGTTTGAAAAAGTAGCCTATTCGACCTGTACCGAGTCGTGTCAATTACGCAATTCGTCAACTGTGCCAACGATGAGCTGCATTAAGTCATTGCCGAGTCTTTCGTTACCTGATCGAACAATAGTTGTCAATATGTTATAAAATCGGCTGTTTATGCTTTTGCGCAATCATGTGGACAGTTCTAAGTTCAATAACTCAATTATCGGATTTCCCCTTCAAGTTCAAAAATCGAAAATGAGTGACAAAAAAGAAGAAAAGAAAAAAAAATGTATTTCAGTTAAAAACCAACTTCAATACCCCCTCTTTTCATTCAAAATATTCAGAGAGTTTCATCTTAGGGAGGGGATCTAGTATCCACTTGTAGGCCTACCTTCTAGTACTAGGATCTAGTGTAACCCCCCCCCCCCCCCCCCCCCCCATGTGGCGAGTTTGCCCACTTTGGTGACCACTACTGCACTAGTACAGTCATTCAGGCAGTAACGGGTCACAGGCAGTAATGGGTCAGGCGATGTTGAGCCTTAAAAAAATCGAATTTGAAGAGCATTTCAAACTAAAATTTTATTCCAGTTTTGTGAAGTAATTTGTTGCCTGTCGTCTTTGAAAGTTTTGCGAGTTTGTTGTTGTTTTTTGTTGACGAAAGTGATTTTTTTTTAAAAAGACTGAATTTGTGCCGGAAGAAAATTTCGACACGTGAAACCGCAAAAAAAAGTTTGCGTCTCAGTTGCGGGAAGAGAAATATAAAGAGTGTGAATGTAATCATTATTATTTGAACAGGTTTGTCTACGCTTCAAATTCACAATAAAATAATTGGGATAAATATCTGGCATCATGATATATTTATTCCGTTTCAACAGCGAGTCGAGTTGTCAATACCGGGTCACTGTCAGACATGCACTTTAAAACCCATTGAAACACTGCTCCAGTTGAACTATTTTTAGAAAATTAACGCTTAACTACTGCATTTGATCCACTTCGTTTTCACTTCTTTCCACTGTAAAAGTTGTGAAAAAGTGTGGTGAAATTAATTCTGAGAAGACAAAAAAGACTTTTTGTGTCCAATAAATACATATAAAGTGGGAAAATAGATCGCCAGTGGGTGCCAAAGAGGGTGATTCTTTATAGACACAAGCGACCCGTTACTGACCAAATTGCGACAGGCAAACGATCAAATTTTATAAAATAAACAGAAGCTTTATCTGAATATTTCCGCTGCAATAATGAGTGTCAGATACCTGTCTGTCAATAACAAAAAACAAACTTTGGATAACTTATTTTATTTGAGAGAAATAAACGAAAATATGAAATGTGAGCCGTTATACCCTGACTGACTGTATTATAGGTTTAGTACTCACATGTTTTTTTGTGTTTTTTTTTTATAAATAATAAAAAAAAAAACATTTACAGAATGAAGAATCCGTTAAAAATTCTCAAATACAATTTCGAATAGCTTTACACAAAAACTTTATATGTCTCATCACTACCTGATCACAAACAAAAATGATATTTTTCCATTTATTGTTTATTAGAATTTTAGAGTGAATGTCTTTGAAGTGTTTGTACTGTACACTGTCTCCTGTATAAACAAGAACACGAAACAAGGTAGTCAAAGCACTCTTGTTTTTGTGACACTAAACACAATATATGAAACAAGGCAGTGTTTTTATTGACTGATGTCTTTTCAATGAGAACGTGTCGGGTGTTTAATTTCGCCGTGATATAGCCTGTAGACTATATCACGGGTGCCTGTGATATAGCCACTTCGCACAGAAATACAGGTACTGGTAATAAATTACCCAAATTGTAAGGAAATAATTGAGTAGATATTGTCAAGAAAATGCAGGAGAATGCTTCTCCTAGCACTAATTTTTATGTGTACCCATACTATGTATGGTACACATAATGCCGGCATCCGGGTTGGCCATCCGTCGTTCGTCCATCCTTTGTCCGTCCGTCCATCTGTCTGTCTGCCCGTCCAGCGTCCGTATCCATTTCTTTGGCATTCGATAACTTGAAAAAAATATTGCATGGATTGTCAAGTTACTTTATATTTGTGTTCAGGTTACTGATGTGCTGAGCTGTATAATTTTTGGTGTAAATTGGATAATTTGATCCTGAGATATTAACCCTTTATCCTTCAAATTGAAAATTCCTCCTATCCCTTTGGCATTTGATAATTTGAAAAATATTTCTTGGATTGTCTAGTTACTTTATATTTGTGTTCAGGTTACTGATTTGCCGAGCTGTAGAGTTTTTGGTGTAAATCTGATGATTTGATCCCGAGATATTAACCCTTTATCCTTCAAATTGAAAATTCCTCCAATCCCTTTGGCATTCGATAACTTGAAAAATATTGCTTGGATTGTCAAGTTACTTTATATTTGTGTTCAGGTTACTGATGTGCCCAGCTGTATAATTTTTGGTGTAAATCTGTTATTTTGATGCTGAGATATTAACCCTTTATCCTTCAAATTGAAAATTCCTCCAATCCCTTGGCATTTGATAACTTGAAAAATATTGCTTGGATTGTCAAGTTACTTTATATTTGTGTTCAGGTTACTGATGTGCCGAGCTGTATAGTGTTTGGTGTAAATCTGATAATTTAATCCTGAGATATTAACCCTTCATCGTTCAAATTGAAAATTCCTCCAATCCCTTTGGCATTCGATAACTTGAAAAATATTACTTGGATTGTCAAGTTACTTTATATTTGTGTTCAGGTTACTGATGTGCCGAGCTGTATAGTTTTTGGTGTAAATCTGTTATTTTGATCCTGAGATATTAACCCTTTAACCTTCAAATTGAAAATTCCTCCAATCCCTTTGGCATGAGATAACTTGTCATGTTACTTTACATATTTATTCAGGTTACTGATGTGCTGTGCTGTATATAGTTTTTTTTTAAGTAAATCTGATAATTTGATCCAGAGATATTAACCCTTTATCCATCAAATTAGACACTCTTCCAGTCCATTTCAATATGTACCCATACCATGTATGGTGTACATAATGTTGGCATCCGTGGTGGCCCTCTGTCATACAGCTTTCTACTAGTTGCGCACACATCCGACGATTTCATCGGCCTATTTAGAAATAAAAGTTGGGGCGGGGGGGGGGGGGGGGGGGGGGGGGGGGGGTGTTTAGCTGGGACTGCAGCCCTGACCTCATACCCCTTCCAGCACCACCCCTGACCCTATCCCGGTCCCTGGTAGTGAATGTTGACTAATATATGTATTATGATATACAAGCTTGCAGTTATTTCAGTGATATCTGAGTGCTGGCTGAAACATCCCCCATCTGTTTTAGATAGCAATTGCTTGGGGGGCTTACTTCTGATCCAAGAGTCTAGGGTTCTGGGTGAGGGCCTCCCAATGGAAACCCCAGGGTTCAGAATTTTGAAGGCAGACTCAGCCCGGACCAGACCTGTTTCACCGTGAGTCTCCCAGTTTGAGGCACCAACTCACAGTCACATCCTATTTCCTCCCGATTTGACACTATTTATAATAGTTGTCTTGAAATCCCATCATAATTTTTTTCAAATGCATTGTATGCCAAATATATTCTCATACTGTTGCGGTTATGAGAAATCAAAATTATATAAACTCAAAATATAAATTAAATAAAAACATAATCTTTCAAGTATAATTAACTTCAGCTGACCTTTTATATATGCTATTGTAATGGTTCATACCAAATTTATCCGTTTTGTGTAAAAAAAAAAAAATATAATTGAAAGTTTGTTGAAAACAGAAAAAAAATCTGTTGTGAGATATCACAAGAATGAAGTTACCTCCCCTTACTTATATACAAACAGATTCAGAACAATCATGTCCAGCAGAGTATTTTGTCTTCATTTTGAACCATCAGGATTATTTTGTTTGTTTTTTTTTCACAATGGGAGTTTTGAATACTGAGGGCACCTTCTCTAATGTGAGTAATACAAAACACAGTTCAAATATTTTTTTAATAAAAAACGAAAACGAAATTACCACAATCACACACAACTTCATTGTACCGGCAACAACAGGTGTTTTTTTTTTAAACAAAATGTTATGTATTGTTAGCATTGAGTAATTTTTATTGTATAATAAAACCTGTCAAAAGATAATAAGAATGAATATTTTCTCACTTAAAATGTAGAGATTGAACAAAGAATTTACATGAATAAATGGAATGAATGAACTTGAGAACCATCCTGGTCTGATGATTAGAGGTAGAGTTATGGTCCCTAATTAGTTAAAAAAAAATTTGCAGGGTTACTAACCTTCGACTTTAATTTTAACTGTGTTTGCTATACGCTGATTTTAGTATGTGCCTTTGTCATGGGCACTTACTAGTAGAAACTGAATATTATTGAGCTTGGTTGATGTTTTTAACTTACTTAACATGAATTTAAACCTTGAAGTACTTAGAATTTCAGTTTTTCCAGGCTCTTGGAGATGTAGATATGCAAGTGGTTATTTATTTCTCGGTATCTGGAGATATTGTAAACAGTTAATTATGGTACAGGCGTTTAAATCAAATGCTCAATTATGCCACCTAGCAGGGCATTCGTCTCGGATGGCACATCTGGGTTTACTCTAAGGTGAGAGGTCAACTTAATGAGGCGGGGAGAGTGAACTTTTAACCATGGTTCATGAATAGTGTGGTAGTGTAAACAAATTTTAGGGGTTAACCAAGAAGAAATTGTTATCAAGCTACATACATAGTATGCCATTTTGTTCAAAAAGGTTCTATGAACAACATAATTATGCAAAGTCCGCTAAAATCCTCTTTGGGGGGCATTTTTATGCAGTAGATTGGACATTGGCCATTGTTGGCGCTGGACTTATTGTCTTATCATTGGAGGGTTAGATCTTGGAAGAAATTATTATTAACCCTTTACCCAAGTAACGGCCAGAACTGTCTAGCACTATTTACAAAAATCACCATTCAATTTTTTTTATTTTCTGTCTCAAAAACATAGCTTATGACCCCTCATTGGAACCACCTTGATGAGAAATATTTAGTTATTCAAGAATAGTGTTTGCAGGTGTCGTCTGCTTCTCGTGTTACGTAAAGTGAACATACAGAAAATCTGCTGAAATCTGCTCTGGAGAAACTTCAAAATTCAAGATGGCATCAATGATGACATTCAAAATATTAACATTTTAACACATTCTTAGTAAACTATAATATACGGTAATTTTGAGTATAGCGGAACCAAATGGGACAGTACCCAATGACCACATCCCGAAATAGTTATTTCAAGTAATTGTAATATCTAACGAACGAAGATGGCCAC
Organism: Pictodentalium vernedei; assembly: GCA_031216915.1. Lineage (NCBI taxonomy): Eukaryota > Metazoa > Mollusca > Scaphopoda > Dentaliida > Dentaliidae > Pictodentalium > Pictodentalium vernedei. The sequence goes on along the minus strand of CM062291.1, from coordinate 193,552,503 downwards.
CAAAATGGCTTCCAGAAAAGAGAAAAAGTAGTATTATCTATCAAAGTCGCATTGCGTCACCACTAACATTAGAGTATTATTTTCCCAGGGGCTACAGTATGGCCACAATGGATTGGTCACTTTCCACGGGGTGGGCAGTATATCCACGGGCGCAATAATATTAGATTGCAAACACTAATTATAGGAATAATCATCAAAAATTGAATTAATGAAGCACCGGATATCATACAACCCGGTGCTTCATTAATTAAAATTTTGCTGATGATGATTTTTATCACCTGGTAAATGCATGCGTGGACATTACTGCCCACGTGTGAATTACGACCAGTCCATGGCGACTGTACTGTAATGCATGTTTTAAAACAAAAAAACTGTTGATTTACTGTTCAAAAACTAATAAGTTATTCATTTATTAATCCAATCAGATAAGGGGAAAAACCTCAGGCGGTTATCCTACTTTGACTCCAATGACTTACACAGGCATTTTCTTTTGCTTTCCAAATTTCTACAGCTTTCTCCACAACAGTCTCCTCAAGCTATAACACATTTCAATCCATTCTTATGATGTATATACAAATTCAACTGAGCTGAAACGGTTGGCTCATTTTTGTAACCGACTAACCGAGAGCGATAATATCCGGTTATCCATGGCCATTATTTCACTGAATGTGGGATCAAAACTATAGGAATTGGAAAGCTGTATTTTCAAACTATTCCATAGTGTGTATACAAACGAACGTTGTCGAGTACTCGACAGCATTCATTTTTACACACACTACAGAATAGTTTCTGCGATTACTCAATACTGACAGAAACTGCCAATCATTAACAAAGTCATGAACGCCAAAGTCAATTATTTCTCAACATACACAACGCAGCATCGATGTGTAATCTTTCACAAAGGAGAAGTGGCAGATTTACTACATTTTAAATGTGGAATGACGATCACCCTCGATATTTCGGATAACCGGTTGATGGTTTTTCTAATCGGTTAGGTAGCTAACTGGTTTCAAACTGATTATCCGGTTAACCATTTCAGTACCAATCGGAACCAGCCACCACAATTGGCCGATTGTGGGCAATCGGATGACAATGACAATGGCTCTTGGAACACTTCGGTTCAACAGATTGTTGCCAAGCATTTTGTGATGATTCATAAACCACATTTTATTATCTTTTGCAATTGTTAATGTAAAATGATGTCAATGATACCCAGACATGTTAACCTCCAGAATAATTTTTCAGGGAACCTGAGGGTGATTTTCAGGGAAATGGGATGGATTTCAGGGAAAAGTTTGCGCGGGGACAAAATAAAAGAAAAAACTTGTGAATTTTCAGCTCATGGACCATTATTAACACCAGGTTACATCCAGAACTAGTTGTCAACTATGCTGATGCATTTATGCTATGTTAAAAAATCATAAAATAACTTGATTTGACCCCCCCCCCCCCCTCCCCCGGATCCTCTTCTTCATGAGACCCCATCCTCCCCACCACCACCCACCCACACTGTCCCACAGAGAACCTCCACCAGTGGTTTGTTCTTATCAAAGTCTACTTAGCTAATAATTTCCCAAGTCTGGTAATGTTAACAGGGAAAGATGTCCTAATGTTCAGTGACTTCAAGAACATTAGTACTTAGAAAGTATCTTTATCAAGCTTCATGCATGTGGGATGTTTGTGCCCTACACAAAACTTTTCTTTTCATCATTGAAGCATTTTTTTTTTAATTCCATTCAAAATTTTCTTGGTACAGATGGCCAACAGTTAACAGTTCTGTAGTCAGCACAACAGAATAAATGTAGTATTAGAAAATAAGTCCATTGTGTTTAAATGTGTAGTCATAATTTTTCGGCATCCTAAGTGACTTTAACCTAGTTTTAAACTGCGCTGAATAGTTGTTGTTTACATTTTGATTTTGGAAAAGGGGTGAGAATTAAAGGTATTCTATGAAGGAATAAATAAATATATATTATTTAATTCCTTTTCATATATTTTAATTTCCAAAAACTGCATTTAAATGAAGTTGGAGTTTTAAATTTTTTGAAAGTAAGTCACCTATTTTCACTTCGACACTCGCACATTGATCACGAATCTCAGAAGAAAAAAGCCAGAAAAAAACGTGAACAAAGTTGAAATATATATCATAAAATACCCTTTTCTTAAATAAATTAAACTTAAATCCATATTTTACTGCTTTGTGAGTGTTTACCAGAGTTTGAAATGCATGTGATTTGACTCCGAACGTTTTTCATAACTTAACGGGAACGAAATATTTGACTGTTGTTTTCCGGGATTTTTGGTTCAAAACTGATTCCCGTCCAGGAGGCCGGGAACTACACTGAAATTCCGGGATTTTCCCGGGCATTCCGGGAGAGTTAACATGTCTGATGATACCATTCAATAAAGTTGAAAAACCAGCACAATGTGTATTCTTAATCTCTCTAGCCATCCCTTTACGGGATATACAAGTTAAATGACATGTAAAGCTTACAATTGAGCATACCTGCAGCAATCGCCAGTTCATACTGGAAAAGTGAAGGTTGCACTCCATTGACTTAGATCGCAGTAAAATTAAAATTGCATGCACTTGGGTGGTAAACAAGAGCCATGTTTACCGCCCAAGTGTGTGCGACTGGCAATTTTTACTGGACCTGAGTCAATGGAGTTTAACACTGTGAAATATGTTCAGTTTAATGTAATTCTATCGAGTTTTGACATAAATTTAAAGAAAAACAATTTCAGGACAGTGTCATGACTCATGGTTTAACCAGTTAACTACGCGTAATTAAATTGGTTAAATTTTACCCCATTATGTAATTTGCAGCCTGCTCTGAATCTGAATCAGCAGTACTGGAATCCATGCATTCATTTTTCCTTTCAACTTCAGTGTCCACATCAGTCACCCCAACCAAATAACCACCCCCACTTCATTTTCCAATTCACTTAAAAAAGATGATAAATCATCATCAGATTCCAATAGACATTGCAAAACTTCATCTTCAAACAATCACCTTTTCATAGATGCTGATATTTTAGCACAAAAGAAATAGCAGTCAGGTGTCTAAGAAACAAAACAAAACTGGTGATAAATTATAAATAGAACGGCTTGCTTGGGAATTCCCACATGATGTAGTTTGGTGCTAAATTTATAAGAGGAAAATAGCGAAGGAAGAATGACAACTCCGTGTGGAGAATGAGCAGACCTGTGCGTAATTGTTTTATGAACGTAACAGGTTCACTGAGGATTCCCTCATGACGTGGCTGAATGCTATAATTATAAGACAGACAGATATGTCCGTCTTACGCATCAGTATAAAGGTTACATGTGATGGATATATCCGTCATATGCAGTTAAGTGGTTAATCATTACTCTTTTTGATGCAGTGTAAAACTGTGTGTTTGTAACTTATCATCACATGCACTTGCCACCGGTCATACATTTTTAGCTCACCTGACTGAAAGTCAGGGGGAGCTTCAGTGATCACTTTCTGTCCATCCTCCAGCCGTCCTCCATCTGTCGTCTGTCATGAATGAACTTTACATTATTGGCTTCTCATAAACCATTGGACTGACTGTAACCAAATTTGATAGTATGTTCCTTTTCATATGTCATTTCAAGTTTGTTCAAATAAAGTTGGCATGCCCACATGGAGCACCACAAGGGGCATTACTCTGATAGCACCCATAAATTGTTTTTCAAAATTAAAAAAAATCTTCTTCTCCAGAACTATCAATTAGAACCTTTTGCTATTTGGTATACAACATCTCTGAGGTGGTCAGATTCAAATTTGTTCAAATCGATCGAGTTCCTGGGTTCATATTTGGGCTCCCTATGGGAGCCCAAATTATAAATTAATGCAATGTGGGGAGATTTCTTTAAAAATCTTCTTCAGATCCACCAGCCAGAATCCTTTCATATTTGATATACAACATCTCTAGGGGTCAGATTCAAGTTTGTTCAAATCGAGTCCCTGGGTCAATATTTGGGTTCCCTATGGGAGCCCAAATTGTAACTTAGTGCAATATTACGGAATTTTTTAAAAATCTTATCCAGAACTATCAATTAGAATCTTCTGATATTTGGTATACAACATCTCTAAGGGGGTCAGATTCAAATTTGTTGAATTTGAGTCCCAGGTTAAGATTTACACTCTATATTGGAGCCCAAATTTTAACTTAGTGCAATATGAGCAAATTTCTTTGAAAATCTTCTTCAGATTCACCAGTCAGAATAATTTCATATTTGGTATATAACATCTCTAGGGGGGATCAGATTCAAGTTTGTTCAATTCAAGTCCTAGACTTAATATTTGGGCTCTCTTTGTGGGGGAGGATAGGTTCAAGTTTGTTCAAATCCATTTCTTAATGTTTTTCCATAAAATTTGCCTTTCAAACTGCAGTGACATAACAACTCTTGGAAGTTTGGCAGTGCTTGTCTACAGCTGATAGAATTGAAAGCAGTCAAGAAGACCTATGATAACAATCATCTGACATGAACACTTGAGTTAGGATTAATTTCCTGACTTCATTCCTTTGTAGTGTTTATGAACCATGACTAACTGGATGTGACCCAAAATACTTCTTTGAACCACTTTGTCAAGTGAGGGATTAAGGCCCCTTGGGGCCTCTTGTTTGAATACCCTTATTACTTACAAAAATAATCCTTGGTGAATTCCACTTCCAATAAAGGAAGTTATGTTTATCTCTCTGCTGGGTGCTGTGGGTATGCGAACACAGCCCATTTTATCAAATTTTTTGTTTGACAGCCTGCAAAGGGTTAAACACTTGCTGGAATATTTTGTCCATGCAGCTTGTAATGTCACACCAAGACCTGCGAATGGAAAATTTTTCTTGGAAATTTACAAGATGTTTTTAGAGAAATCCTTGGAAAACATGGATTTTTAAGGGGTATCGCTCTTTAACCAGCCCAAAACAAAATTGATCCTTGGTGAATTCCACTTCCAATAAAGTAGGATATATTCATCTCTTGGGTACACTTTCTGTGCTGTGCCCAAAAACAGGCCATTTTCTCAAAATTGAGATGTTTGAGAGTCTGTGTTAACAAACTCTTAGCGGAATATTTTGTCCACAGAAAATACAAATTTTTAAGCTTTTAAGGGGTATCACTGTTTGACCAGCTCAAAATTGGTTAACACTTAGTTTTATGAATACCCTTGTTTATTGTTACTTACAAAAATGATCATCAGTGAATTCAACTTCCAATAAAGGAAGTTATGTTTATCTATCGTGTACCTGTTGGGTGCTCTCGGTGCCCAAAAACAGCTCATTTATCAAAATTTTGATCTTTGGCAGCCTGTGGGGTTAACAAATGCATAGCCCAATATCTCTTGTATATCAGTTGTAGTGTCACAGTCAGGTATAATGGTGATGAATGTTATAATAAAAAATCAACAAGACGCATTTGGAGAAAGTTCCAATAAACCCTAATTTTGACAGTTTTTTTACCTATTCTGGTGAAAGAAGAGTTAAATCGAAAATTCCACTTCTGTACATTTTTAGCTCAACTTTGACGAAGTCAAATTTGAGCTATTGTCATGGCCCGTCTGTCCGTCCATCCGTCCGTCTGTCCATCTGTCCGTACGTCAACAATTGGCTATGGCTCGGGCTAGAGGTCGTATTTATGAACCGATCTTTACGAAACTTCTTGGGTACCTTTGTTATGACCCTGGGACGGGAACGAGTGTTTTTGGGTGTGGTCCGAAATTCAAGATGGCTGCCAGTGGCCATTTTGTACCGATGATGCAAAAATCAGTTTTTTGTACAGAACTTCTGTATGAAAGTTCTGATTTGAATAAAGTTTTGTATAAATGTATAGTACAGTGGGATACATCACATATAATACAGGTTTTTTTCTCGTGCGTAAATTATGCAAATTAGACTAACTTTGATTTATTTAGTGTTACTTTCAGAGCTGTAAGTGCCAAGCTGCTATGGCTTGGGCTAGAGGCCGTATTTATGAACCAATCTTTACGAAACTTCTTGGGTACCTTTGTTATGACCGTGGGACGAGAACGAGTGTTTTTGGGTGCAGTCCCAAATTCCAGATGGCTGCCAGCAGCCATTTTGTACCGACGATGCCGAAATCTGTTTTTTGTACAGAACTTCCATATGAAAGCTCTGATTTGAATAATTTTTTGTTTGAATGTTTAGTACCATGGGATACATTACATATATTACAGGTCTTTTTCTTGTGCGTAAATTATGCAAATTAAGCTAACTTTGATTTATTTAGTGTTACTTTCAGCACTGTGAGTGCAAATCCCAATACGGCTCGGGCTAGAGGCCGTATTTATGAACCGATCTTCACGAAACTTCTTGGGTACCTTTGTTATCACTGTGGGACGAGAAGGAATGTTTTTGGGTCCAGTCTGAAATTCAAGATGGCCGCTAGCAGCCATTTTGTTCAAAATTAAGTGCAATCAGATTTTTGCGCAGAACTTACAAATGAAAGATCTGATTTGAATAAATTTTTGTATGAATGTTTAGTACCATGGGATACATTACATATGGTACAGAGTTTTTCTCGTGAATAAATTATGCAAATTAGGGGTCCGGGTGGGACTTGGAAAATTTTGGACCAAAATCCGGAAATTAGTTTTTTGGTTTTTTATGCGTTTTGGTCAATTTTAAGACAAAAAAAAAAAAAAAAAATTTTTTACACTGAAAATTTGGGGTCCGGGTGGGACTTAGAAAATTTTGGACCAAAATCCGGAAATTAGTTTTTTGTGTTTTCATGCATTTTGGTCAATTTTAAGAAGAAGAAAAAAAAATTTTAGCCTGAAAATATTTTGTTTGGGACTGAAAATTTCCACACAAAAATAATAATCTACAATGATTGGTCTTAATCTGTAGTCCATTACAGTCACCTTGTAATTCTTTTATTATTGTTGACTGGGCCAAAACAAATACTAATTCCTGTCATATTCATTATTCAGTTGTCTTGGTCACAGCAAGTACTAATTCCTGTCATATCCAAGTTGAGCTACAGAGTCATTGACTCTTTCATTAGATTTTCTGCCCCTCTTGAGTGAAATTGAGTGAAAATCGGTTCGAAAATGGCTCAGAATCATACAGACAAAAAGTGTGGAAAACAAAAATATAAAAAAAAATAATAATCTGTAGGAAAATCAAGTCTTTTCCAGAGGGAAAAGTCTAAAAATATGAAGTGCTTATTCTGGTTCCCCGGGCAAGTTTGTCACTCAAGTAACTGTGCTATCCATTTAGGTCACACCTACTTCATATTATCATGTATTAAGGTATAAATTAGTTAAAATGGCATTTTTGTGAAAAACAATCACCAACTTCGATGTCTTTAGTTTTGGAAATAGTCATATGATACCTTCATATTTATTTATTGGGGTTTAAAGTCACATATTTCTGCACAATGGCTAATCATGACCATGACTGTTTTACGGGTGGAGGAAGCTGGAGTACCCGGAGAGAATCACCGAGCAACGGCGAGCTCCCCAACATACTAACTCCACACAAGCAGGGTTAGCATTGGTTGAAGACAAGTGCACCATCGACGTGCAGTATGCCTTAGTCCACGACGTCACCATGCCCCCAGATGGGCAGTGGGGGTGAAGTATCTTGCCCAAGGACACAACGTGGTTGCCGCAGGTGTATGGTACCTTCACTGAAGGCTTCAGAGATTTGGAGTGTCACAACGACTGTAGTTGCAGTAAAATAACTTCCACTTTTCTTTCCGCATTTTTTCGATTTCAACACTTGGGAAATGGCGACCATTTTGTACCGACGATGCAGAAATCTGTTTTTTGTACAGAACTTCCATATGAAAGCTCCGATTTGAATAATTTTTTGTATGAATGTTTAGTACCATGGGATACATCACATATAATGTGGTTTTTTTTCTTGTGCGTAAATTATGCAAATTAGACTAACTTTGATGTTTTTTGGTGTTACTTTCAGCACTGTAAGTGCAAATGCCAATACGGCTCGGGCAAGAGGCCGTATTTATGAACCGATCTTTACGAAACTCCTTGGGTACCTTTGTTATCACCGTGGGACGAGAACAAGTGTTTTGGGATCCGGTCTGAAATTCAAGATGGCCGATGACAGCCATTTTGTACAAAATTTGATGCAATCAGATTTTTGCACAGAACTTCCATATGAAAGCGCTGATTTGAATAATTTTGTGTGTGAATGTTTAGTACCATGGGATACATCACATATAATACGGGTTTTTTTCTCGTGCAGAAATTATGCAAATTAGATGAACTTTGATTTTTTCAGTGCTACTTACACACAGTAAGTACACATGTCAATACGGCTCGGGCTAGAGTCTGTATTTATGAACCGATCTTCACGAAACGTCTTGGGTACCTTTGTTATCACCTTGGGACGAGAACGAGTGTTTCTGGTGCGGTCCAAAATTCAAGATGGCTGCCAGTGGCCATTTTGTACCGAAATTAGGTCTAATCAGTTTTTTGTATACGGCTCAGGCTAGAGGCCGTATTTATGAACCGATCTTTACGAAACTTCTTGGGTACCTTTGTTATCACCGTGGGATGAGAACGAGTGTTTTTGGGTGTGGTCCAAAATTCAAGATGGCCACCAGCAGCCATTTTGTACCAAAATTAGTGCAATCAGTCTTTTGTACAGAACTTCTGTATGAAAGTTCTGATTTGAATAAATTTTTGTATGAATGTTTAGTAACATGGAATACATCACATATAGTACAGGTTTTTTTCTCGTGCAGAAATTATACAAATTAGATGAACTTTGATTTATTCAGTGCTACTTATACACTTTGATTTTTTCAGTGCTACTTACACACAGTAAATGCACATGTCAATACAGCTCGGGCTAGAGGCTGTATTTATGAACCGATCTTCACAAAACTTCTTGGGTACCTTTGTTATCACCTTGGGACGAGAACGAGTGTTTCTGGGTGGGGTACAAAATTCAAGATGGCTGCCAGTGGCCATTTTGTACTGAAATTAGGTCCAATCATTTTTTGGCCACAACTTCTATACAGCTTGTATTTATGAACTGATCTTCTTGGGTACCTTTGTTTTCACCTTTGGGACAGGAACGAGTGTGTTTTGGGGTGCATTTCTTATCACTGTGCTATGAGAACAAATATTTTGGGGTTCAGTCAGACCCACTCTGGGACTCAAAGATTTCTTTTCTAGTTTAGCATTTGACTGTCATCCACCTTTAAAATACTTAACTATACATTTGTTACAGGCAACGGTCAGTATTTATGTACAGACCGTTACAATACTTTATATGTACCTTTGTTATCAGGTCATTACCTAGATGTTTGTCATTGCTGTGTCACATACTCTCCATGTACATGTCTTTGTCTTGACAAGTTGAGCTACAGTGTCATTGACACTTTCATTTATGATTATAGGTAGGGGTATTTCTTCCTAGCATTTTCATTTCATCAAATGGCCCAGAGCAAGTGCCATTGGATAAAGCAGTAAATGTTGTGGCTATTTAGGGTATTTTTGTTTACAAGATCTCAACTTGCATACACTTTTTCTCTTTCAGATAACATTTTCAATTGTGAAGAGAACACAGCAAGATCATTGACATGAAAACTTTATTTTGCTTCTTGGCTGTTTTCACATGTAAGTGTAGTGTATAGCAGTGGCAGTAGCACAAATATTTTTCATTTGAAAGAAAAAAGCTCTCCCCAAACATGGATTAAGCCCTATCTGTAACCAGCTTCCCAGTTTTCTCTGAATGATATATGTATATCTGAGCTGTAGTTTGGAAAAAATAGCCCAGCCCTAAACACAGATCTGTCGTCTCACAAAACTGAATGAAGTTCTCCCAGTTCTCAGAATTCAGTGACTCTCTGACTATGATAATTCAATGCAAACTGAAAGGTAGACTGGACATGCAGGGTATTTTTTGTTTTCAAAAAATTGATTAGCAGTTTTTTGGTGTTTGCCAAAAATTGATTAGCAGTCTAGAAGAATTGATTAGCAATTCACATTGACATGAAGTTGTTCACTTTCCTTTTGCTTTAGCGGAACAAGAGGTACTTTAAAAAAGCATGTAAACTTAGCAAACACAACAGTTTCTCCAAATCAAAAGATTAAAAATAAGCACTTTGAAGTATTCTCTATCACTTCATATGCTTGATGTATATAGAAGATACTTCATAGGGCACTATGAAGTCTTCCCAGCCAGCCTACATTTATGGATGGTAGCATAGTGAATGTTTGTAACATTTACACTAGAGTGTAAGGCCAAAAAAAAGGGTTTTGGTTCTCAGGCACTGCTGCGCTGGAAAAATACCGCCAATCTCAGACGTTCATTGCAGCATAACAAAAATACCATATATGTCTGTGTGTACTTCGCCCCTGTGTATAAGTCGCACCCCCAACTCATACTTGGAATTCCTCCCTTTTGCCTAAAGCTCATGTATAGGTTGCACACCCATTTTCAAGTATATGCAGTCAACAAGAATTAGTTGCAAGTTTATTCATTTTGCCAATTTGGGATGCAACGGAAATAGGTTTGTTTTCACGAGTTACCACGTGTTGAATAAGATCAAAGAATAAAGGAACATTATTATTAAAGATTTAAAAAATGCTTGCATTTTATTTGTTTTACGTTGTTTGCGTATCACCCCAATGTCTCCATCTCTGTCGAGAAAATCCAACACTCGTTTGTGCCTGAGACTTCATTGTTTCAGAATCAGAGCACCATTTGCGCCATAACCTCTGCAGTTTTTGTGTTTATGTTGGTTTTTCCAAAACGTGACAGGAAAAACCAATATAAATACAACAAATGCGCAGGTTGCAGTGCAAATAATGTCAATTTGTTTTCATTTGAGAAAACCCCCAAAGCGCTGACGGTATTGTCCAATCAGAATACGTAAATTAAAAAAAGAAAAACGTCACTGAGGATTCCCATGCTAAATTAAACTTGATGACGTGTTACTATTTTAAGCCCCTCTGCAATCTCTTCATATGTTTTTTATTCTCACATTTTGTAAATTATTTGGAACAATAAACTTGCAAAAAATAGTTTATTTTTTAATAGAAATATTATCAGCAACCACGCGAATAGCAGCCATTTCATAAAAATAATTGACTTGCATCCTGCGAATCATTTTTACGATTTTGATTCACAGTCAGTCGTAATTGTCTCGCAAACCGCGATGTGAACCCAAACAAAAAGTACCCTGTATAGGCCATCCAAACCCATGACATCTTGATCACACTGCAACCAATGAACCACCGTATCCTCAAATGGTACAGAACTGTTTTTCATAAGGCCAAGAAAAAAAAGTTGTGTGGTTCGGGTAACCCGACCGACCCTAATTTTGGAGTGCGACCCTAATAATTTTATGGGCCGAAAAAATCGTCGATTGTTTAAAAAATTCAAGACCGAAAAAGTAAGGCACGAATTCCGCATTTTGTTACCGTGAATGGGTTCCCGGTTTATACGTTGAAACTGACGGCGCGTATTCTGTGTTTTAATACGTTTTTATGTTGATTTCTCGGTGCCGGTATTTCGAATTAGTTTCCTGTGCGCCGTGGAATAAAATTGATCAAAATGTCTGCTATTCTTGCACTTATAAAAAAGAAATGCTGTCACTCAGATGAAATAAGAATGCTGAAATCTGTTCAGCATTCAACGACATTCAAAGATATCTTTACCGAAATTCACGGACAATCCAGCACAAATTCAAGCAGCGAGTGTGTACACGTTTGTTGCACGAATAACTCGGACTCGATGGTTTCCCCCCCTCAAGGCCTGTTCGATGTTTCCAGTGAAATGCAACTTGGCTCTGTGCTTGACAGATTCCAAATAAAAACTGTTGTTTTCCGATGTTTGGAAGAACCAGGCAGTGTTTGTAACACACCTGAGAATTTAGAAAGTACACCCAACACAGAGAATGTTTTCGATGTGTTAATGAGTCAATCAAAAAAACGAGGGTACCCCCCTGAAAAGGTTACAAGTCCCGGGGTTAAAACTGGTTTGAATAGAAAAGACGAACTGTATAATGATGTTTTAAAAATGATGCGTGAAGACGGTGTTGATTTTCCAGTCGCGGAACTTCGAACGGAAGGCTCGTATATAGCACAGGTGCTCTGTAATGCGTTGTGGTACGTCACCAATCAACACGTTACCTTCCAAGATTCGTCTCTTCATCATAAACAAATGACACCGATACCAGAAAAATTCTGTGCCTTCAGTGGGTACAATGAAACCAAACGTAAAAAACAAAAAACACAACCAATGAACTCAAGTGAATAGAATAGTCACGGCCAGGCCCTGTACAGTGTTTGCTTGAAGCCAATCATGAAAACTAACTCAAAATGGTTTGTGTTCCATGATCACGTGAAAAGCCTTGCTGACTGTCTTTTGGGTTTCAGTGAATATTTGAAAGAACAGGCTTGCAGTTCTGATTTGAACCGCAAACGAGATGCCCCTGCGAGATCTGTTACCTCTGACATGACAGTTGAACACAGAAGGGCAACTCCATTTACACCAAAAGATAAATATACAGTTCTTGACAGTATAATGTCATCCCGAGACCCTGATGACCCGTTGTTCTTCAATGAAGAAGAACACATCACAAACCCGTTTCAGTCAAACATGCAGCGTTTTAGATTCTTTTCGGAATTGCAATTATCCGTACCCATTGATCTCTACCGATATTCTCCTGGCGGTTCAATTGTTACTTCAACATGCATTGTGAGGGTAGATCCCGACAGGACTGAAGATGACAAACTAACAAAACCCTTGAGGTTATTTCCTGAAATTCAGAAAAAATTCCCTGTGTATCACACCAGAGCCCAACGCAATCACTTTAAGGCACATATTCGAAATGTCGCAAAAATATCACCATCTACCGTTGATCTTATATACAAAGAGCTAACTATTGATGCAACAACAGCTAGCCACATAGACACACAGCAAAGATTGCGTGCGATATTCTTGGGTGAAGAAGGCTTGCTTGTTGATCTTCGTACATTGAACGCGGGGCGGCCGACAGGAAAATTTGATGTTTTTTTCACGGAACTCAGTAAAATTGTTGAGAACGTAACCGCGGCCGATGATAGGAGACACAAACAGGCACATTTGTCAGAGTGGATTTCCTTACCGGATTTAATTCAACAAGCCCAGGACAAATGCCCACCAGATACGCCGATACCATCCAAAACGTTAGTCAGGTTGCAGTTTGCCCCCACAAATCCCTACACGCGAGCAGCATTACGATTCACATCAAAGATAGATGTACAATATAAAATTCAGAGGAGGCAACTATGCGCATCCCACCCCGATGAACATTTCTGTTCAGCACAACTGAAATATATGAAGTCAATGGCCGTAGACTTGCGCGATAAATGTGCTATGTACTCTGTAGACGACAAAGCAAAAATCCCCATTGGAAGTCCGGATGTGGTTGTATCGACCGGAGTGCGAGGCAAAAAGACGCTGGCTCCAACAAGTACAACGCTCGTTGCATCTGATCATGATATGACTAATTGTAGCCTGACGCCTTCTGTATATCTCCGGATAAACATTCCCGAGCATATTGAAAATTCATTCGTTCGAGGAAAAGTTACAACAGTGATCAACGATTCCATTTTTGAACAGTCTAACCCTTTTAGACATGCATGCACACTTTCGCAAATACACACTAAAGATGGACCCAAAATTCTTCTGAAATTTACTGACGGTGGGACTGACCAAAGGAACAACTTGGAAAGTGTGAAGTGTGCGACAATTTGCTTGTTCAGGGAGCTTGATTTAGACATGGTTGTGTTGGCAAGATGCGCTCCAGGGCATAGCTGGACCAATCCAGTTGAGAGGGTCATGTCGGTTCTAAATTTAGGCCTACAAAACTGCGCACTAAGTAGGAATGCTTCTGATGATCCTGCAGTTGAAAAGATTTTGACATCATGTAGTAGTATGGCAGATATTCGCACACGAGCAGATAAAAATCCAATTTTGAGAGAGAAATGGCCAAAACTGGTGGAGCCTGTGAAGGAGATTGTCAGAAGTCGGTTCGTGAGACTTCGTCTTAAAGATGACACAATTGTCACCGCCGACCCAGTTACTGTCGCAGAAATTGACAAAATGAAGGGACTCTTAACTTCAATGTTCCCCAATCTAGACCCAGATCATCTGACAAAAGCGCTCAATGATAAAGATCAAACCTACAAGGACTGGGTACAACGTCACTGTCGAGAACGCAAATATTCGTTTCAAGTTCGAAAGTGTGGAAATAGTGAATGTTGCTCGCCACCAAAAAGTGATCCTGAAGACTTAGCTTGGTTGCCTGATCCGGTGATGGATAACACAGGTTTCCACTTCAAGCCGTATGCGCAGTTGAAGGGAGTCACCACAACAGATGAAGATTGTCCGACACAATCGACAAAGAAAGCAGCTCATTGCAACAAACCTAGCAAAGCGACTGCCAAGACAAATAGCAGTAGCACTGTTTGTAGTATTGGTGATGTATACGGGGAGGATGCTGAAATGTGTACAATGAGTGCACAGACTGCGAGGAGTACAGTTATATGCATTGAGTGCCAAAAACCCAGAGTGATATATTCCCAAACTAGACTTACTGAGAGACAAAAATTTAGTTTGGCGTGCTTACTATCTAACTTTGATTTCACCTGCGGATCGCCGATCTGCCCACCCCAGCATTTATTGAAAAAGAAAATTTTTGTGAAGCTGTCTGTGTCGTGTGAAACCCCAGTGGAGCTATCATACTACAGCGCAAAACTTGGTCGGGTGGATCTTTGCAGCTTTTGTGCCCTACCTGAAGCAAGGGTGCTTCCGGAAATTGTTTCAAAGTTCAAAACAGTCCTTCCAATATGTGACACGTGTGTTGAACAGGGTCTCTCGCCAATCTGCCAGCGCCCCTATAAACCATAAAACAGTATGATTTTCACTTCTGAAAGATATCGTTTGCAACCACCTGACAATTTGTTTATTCCATTTGATATACGTTCCACCACTTGGCAAGTGACCAAGTGCAGTTTTGTTTTGTTTTGGGGTTTTTTTTGCCTGTCATTCAACGATTAAAAATATATTTTTGAGATTCACTTTCATTTATTGCCCTAGTTTGGATGTTTGGGAGTTTATGTTGTTTCAGTCCCTAGTCCAAAGAATATTAATGACGATTTTAGGGGCGGGACTAGGCGAGAAAGATTACATTAATGACGATGTTAGGGGGGGGGGGGGGGGGACTAGGTGAGAAACATTATATTTCAAATCTAGTGCTATTTTATAGGCAGTGGATTTTAAATATAATATTTCTCACACACTCATCTAAAGTTATAAAGTACTGTTTAATAGTAATTCTGGGATTAACATGTATACATTTATATCAGAAGTGCAGTATAAAACTTTCAACTTGATAGAGAGAACTCTCTTTCAAGTTGAAAGTTCTATTCTGCACTTCTGATATAATGGCTTTTAATATTAAATATTAAAATACATTTTTATCAGAAGTGCAGAATAAAACTTTCGACTTGATAGAGAGAACTCTCTATCAAGTTGAAAGTTCTATTCTGCACTTCTGATATAAATGTCTTTTAATAATAAATCCAAGGCTGAAGTATTAATCCTTTCAACTGGGTAGAGGGGTGGCAATTGAAAGGGGTTTCTTCCAAGTTCCACGATGGACCGTCACTTGCCAGATTGTAGCATCTTTTTGTATGGTCGCCAACGTCTTCACATCTCTGTCTTCCACTTGATCAATAGGCCCACTGGTCATCCTTTATTAAATCGTCACACAGCACCTGCATCCCTGAGTTCTCGGCGGTCTCGTCGGCCAGCCCAGGTTAGCCTAGAAGTGTTGTCCGTCAGCGGTCTCGCCGACTGATGTCTGTTGTCAAGGTGTTGTCTCAGGCTGGTGGAGGAGTCATCTACAATGTTGCTGAGTCTGACAGAGCCCTTTATTAATTTATTAATTGCATGCTCACGAGTTTTATACAACTTCCACTTTCCTGCTATAATATGCTGGTGACAAGTCCGTCACAGTTTTATGTGTATTTTGTACTTGCACATACATGTACAAGTCTGTTTCAGGTTTGTCACCAACATATTTTGACAAGAGAGGGGGCCGTAAACTCATAAATATGCAATGAATCCAATAGTCTGTGATATGGTCTGAAAAATGCGTACCGTTAATACTGCACACAAATTAACAACACAGGATACATATTCACCAAACGGAACAGCGAAATATACGGGGCGAAAACCATAGGGGCGTAAATGAGCACAACGTTACTGGTGCTTGGCCTATTATGGGATGCCATTCAATATGTCAGAATGAGAACAAAACAATTCTAAAGCGGTGTCAAATGAAAGTGAAACAATTGATTGCAAATATTAACCGTCTTGTGTCCAAAATGAAAGTGCATTGAAAAGTCTGTCTGCGTGATATCAGCTGTCACGCAACTTAAATTTAGACATCCAGGGAAATATTAAATGTGCAAATATTTACGTTTTTACATGTTCCCGTATAAAGGGCAAATAACAAAGATCTCGCCCTCCGTGTGTTGTGAAACATTCGCTGTCCCCCAAATCAAATATAAGAACGTATGAAGACCCGAACCTACCAATTCTACCATATCCATTTGAAAAACTGCCATAGAATTCCCCCTTTCAACGAAAGCAAAAAATACTTGGGGGAAAAAATAAATAAAAAAAAAAAAAAAAAATCCGACCTACCGACCCTCTTTTTTTCTAGCATGTTACCCGAACCACACCATTAATTTTTTTTGGCCTAATCTATAGCAAGTCAGCCGTAGTGATCAACTGATTATATTATAGGCCCATGAACCAATTATTCAGAGTCATAATCGTCCGATTCCGATTATTAATTGAGTACCCATGGTTAGGGCTGCCACGACTATTAGATTGAGTCAACTTATCATCGGAAGGTGCTATAGTCAACTATTATTTTTCATAGTCGACTATTTTGTAGCCGTGTACAACATACCAGTGAATTATGATATTGGTCCGCGAGGGGCACGTAACATTTCACGGTACCTGTTATCCTTTTTATTCTTTGTTCATATCATGAAAATAGGCAGTAACTTTGACTTTACCCTTGCATATTATCTCATGAAATGGATGTTGTCATACCTAAACTCCATACTGGATCAAGCTACTGTGAACAAATTGTTGATAATCCATGTTAATTGTTGCCATTTTAAATCCAGTAATTTTATTATCGAAGTGGAATTTATTGACACTAAAAATTCCAAACACAAAATTGATTACATAAATTGCAGCCAGCTCTGGACATGATTCCAACAGACCAGCATTTCGTTAATTTGATGAAAAATCCATCGAAACAGTGGGTAGTAAATTTATTGGAGCTGTCAGTTGGTAGTATAATAGTGCTGTGCTGAATTCTTGCTATCAGCAGGCACTTTGCAAAATTGCCTTCCATGATTTGTGACTTGTGTTCGAAAAAAAATGACAATCGGTGAGAACCGATATTTTTCTGGTAGTGCCGATTCAATTCCGATACCCTATAATCTGCTGATTATGTCAGCTGATTCAGTTAACTGTTTGATCACTAGTCAGTTGTTCTCAATCACTGGGGTATATATGGCACAAACATGAGTTGATGGCACCTCTTCCAAACGACTAAGTATTGTTTTTAACATTTAATGCTTGATTACAGGTGTGAGTTATATGGCACAGAGTGAGAAGTGCGACCCAAAACAGATAGAAATGACTGTCAGGAAATGTATGAACACCACCAGTATTATGCAACATTTTAATGGGACAAAGGGCATGAACACGAATACCATGTGCAAGTGAGTGTTTGCTCATATTTAGTACCTTAGAAGTGTACTGGTTCAGTGCTAGAAGACACTATCATGGCTCTTTTGAGATGTGCTGAAATCCGCGTTAGTAGCTTTACCTTAAGTCCTTTAGTGTGATGTTTACTCAGCAGGGGATCAAAAAAATTTTATGTAAGATTATTTCATTACAATTTATGGGAGAATGCCAATTGGCATTCTCCCATAAATTGTAACAAATCCATTTTTTATGAACAAAATGTTCCTGCACAAAGATTCCCCTTGCCAGTAGTAATAAATAGAATCTTTGAAAAAAATACTGATGTAACAAATCACCTTTGAAATATAATTTAGCACTCAACTAGTTAAGGGTTACTTTTAAGCTGAAGGATCATCCCTTACCAAACATGACGAAAAGATGATGTCTAACTATACAAAGCACATGTAACTATCTGTAGGGCCCTGCCAGTCAGAATTTTGTATAACCAGATTGAAACCTAAATCCATTCGGGATTCAATGTCTCCATCGAAATCGAATCTGAAACAGTGCGAAACAATTTTCGTGATGTCACATGTTATTTTACCAAATTACCTAATAAGTCAGTTAATACCATGTGTACCGGTATTCTTGCAGCTTAAGCATGCTGCAGGTAGCATGATTACGTAAGGGCCTGTATCTATACATTACATTATAGTTATCTTGCATCCAAATAACCAAGCATGTATCTATACATTACATGACTGTAAAAGCCAGTGCACTGTGCTCACCACCAGATGTCGATAACTTGGAACAAATCAATCAGATCTGGGGGACAAATCATCCCGGCTATGATTTTGGGACGAAACGTCCCAGGCAAATCGTCAGGGGTCAAACTGGCTTGGGGATGATACATCCAGTAATTGCACATGACACAAGAGTTGTTTCAGTCTGATGTACAATGTAATAACAAATTACAACTTTGGAATTGGTAGACCTCTCGCTCATGTTTGGAAAGTTACTTACTCTCTCTGGGTGACTGCGTTGACAACCAACTACAAACTTCACAAATTGCACTTTGTTACATGTACCTCCTTCAATCTGCAAAAATTGCCATTTGAGGCTGCCGATTTTGAGGTGCCTTCGATTGAATTAATGGGCCGCAGAAATCGGGGTTAGACGGACGTTTACCGTCCACAGAATTTTGAACTCAGGTGGGTGACTGCGGCCCGTGCCGATCGCCTGCCTCAAAATGACAAGCCTGTGCCGGCCTGGAAGGATATCACACACGTGTGTTGTTCTGTGTTTATTAAATGCTTTTAGGTCCATAAAAAACAATTATTAGAGGACACATTGCAATTCACTTGACAACTATCAACAAAAAGAGTACTTTTAATCCCTAACCAAATTTGAGAGAGGAACACATGTTACTATTTCGTCCCCTGAGTTTCAATATGTTCTACTGGCACATAGAACACATTGGAACTCAAGGGCTGATTTTTAGCAATCGCTAGTGATTCAAATGTAATTGTCTTACACGATTTGTCGAAAATTTTGGTGAAATTTTACTTCTATTTAAAAATAGTCTGTCAACGATTTCATTTTCCACATGGTTTAGTGTTACTGTAGATGGGGATTTCATAGAACAGGCGCATAAAAACTATTTCTTCACACAGCTGATGTCTTCCATCAACACTGTATATTTCACTGAATTCCAACCCAAAATTTTAACACAATCTAGGTAGTTTTTTTCAGAGGGAGGCTATCCTTTTGTCATTTTGCAACATAATCTCAAGCCTAATGTAGGATGTGTACTGGGAATGGGGTTGAGTAGGGGTTTGAAAAACAGACATTTCTTTTCAATGCCTTTTTAGTGACAGTAATTGCAGTATGCACACCTGTAGGCAGGGACACTTCCTTTTTAGTCCCCCACGGTTTTACCGTTTTAGGCGACTTTTGGATTGCTGTCTGTCTGTCTGTCTGTCTGTCTGTCTGTCTGTCTGTCTGTCTGTCTGTCTGTCTGTCTGTCCTCGTTTATGTTACCACCTTTATCTCATATGTGCTTCAATGCTGTACTTTCATTTTTATACCATTGGTGACACATAATAGGAGGATGATGCCTGAAAAATTTCTTGAAAAAATTCTAAGATGGCTGACTGACGGCCATTTTTGTCATTTTTTGCTTCATTTGATGTCACCACCTGTATCTTAGACATGTTTTGATATATTTGCTTCAGGTTTCTAACATTGTTCATAGATGCTATGAGGATGATGCATGTCAAAATTGTTTGAAAAAAAAATTCAAGATGGCCAAATGACGTCCATTTTTGTTCATTTTTATGTGTACCAATACTATGTACGGTACTCCTAATGCCGGCATCTCGGGTGGCCATCCGTCGTTCCTCCATCCTTTGTCCGTCTGTTGGTCCGTCCATCCATCTGTCCGTCTGGCGTCCGTATCCATTTCTTTGGCATTCGATAACTTGAAAACTATTGCTTGGATTTCAAGTTACTTTATATTTGTGTTCAGGTTACTGATGTGCCGAGCTGTATAGTTTTTGGTGTAAATCTGATAATTTGATCCTGAGATATTAACCCTTTATCCTTCAAATTGAAAATTCCTCCAATCCCTTTGGCATTCGATAACTTGAAAAATATTGCTTGGATTGTCTAGTTACTTTATATTTGTGTTGAGGTTACTGATTTGCCGAGCTGTATAGTTTTTGGTGTAAATCTGATGATTTGATTTCGAGATATTAACCCTTTATCCTTCAAATTGAAAATTCCTCCAATCCTTTTGGCATTCGATAACTTGGAAAATATTGCTTGGATTGTCAAGTTACTTTATATTTGTGTTCAGGTTACTGATGTGCCGAGCTGTATAGTTTTTGGTGTAAATCTGTTATTTTGATCCTGTGATATTAACCCTTTATCCTTCAAATTGAAAATTCCTCCAATCCCTTTGGCATTCGATAACTTGAAAAATATTGCTTGGATTGTCAAGTTACTTTATACTTGTGTTCAGGTTACTGATGTTCCGAGCTGTATAGTTTTTGGTGTAAATCTGATAATTTAATCATGTGATATTAACCCTTTATCCTTCAAATTGAAAATTCCCCCAATCCCTTTGGCATTCGATAACTTGAAAAATATTGCTTGGATTGTCAAGTTCCTTTATATTTGTGTTCAGGTTACTGATGTACCGAGCTGTATAGTTTTTGGTGTAAATCTGTTATTTTGATCCTGAGATATTAACCCTTTATCCTTAAAATTGACAATTCCTCCAGTCCCTTTGGCATTCGATAACTTGAAAAATATTGCTTGGATTGTCAAGTTACTTTATATTGTGTTCAGGTTACTGATGTGCCGAGCTGTATAGTTTTTGGTGTAAATCTGTTATTTTGATCCTGAGATATTAACCCTTTATCCTTCAAATTGAAAATTCCTCCAATCCCTTGGCATTCGATAACTTGAAAAATATTACTTGGATTGTCAAGTTACTTTATATTTGTGTTCAGGTTACTGATGTGCCGAGTTTTTGGTGTAAATCTGATAATTTAATCGTGAGATATTAACCCTTTATCCTTCAAATTGAAAATTCCTCCAATCCCTTTGTCATTCGATAACTTGAAAAATATTGCTTGGATTGTCAAGTTACTTTATTTTTGTGTTCAGGTTACTGATTTGCCGAGCTGTATAGTTTTTGGTGTAAATCTGATGATTTGATTCCGAGATATTAACCCTTTATCCTTCAAATTGAAAATTCCTCCAATCCCTTTGGCATTCGATAACTTGAAAAATATTGCTTGGATTGTCAAGTTACTTTATATTTGTGTTCAGGTTACTGATGTGCCGAGCTGTATAGTTGTTGGTGTAAATCTGATAATTTGATCCTGAGATATTAACCCTTTATCCTTCAAATTGAAAATTCCTCCAATCCCTTTGGCATGAGATAACTCAAAAAATATCAATCCGATTGTCATGTTACTTTATATATTTATTCAGGTTACTGATGTGCTGTGCTGTATAGTTTTTTTATGTAAATCTGATAATTTGATCCAGAATGTTAATCCTTTATCCATCAAATTAGACACTCCTCCAATCCATTTCTATATGTACCCATACCATGTATGGTGTACATAATGTCGGCATCCATGATGGTTCCTCTGTCATACAGCTTTCCACTAGTTGCGCGTATGGGTACACATCTGACGATTTCATCGGCCTATTTTTTGCATTCTCAAGTTACGTTATCACCCGTACCTTAGAGATGTTTTGAGATATTAGTTTTAAGGTATCAACATTTGTCAGACATCAAGCCAAAATCTTTAGAAAAAAAAAATTCAAGATGGCCGAATGGCAGCCATTTTTGTTGTAATTTTTTTGCTATATTTGATGTTACCACCTGTATCTTAGTTTATGTTACCACCTGTATCTCATAGATGCTTCGACGCTGTACTTTCATTTTTATGCAATTGGTGACACATAATAGGAGGACAATGCACGTCAAAACTTTTTGAAAAAAAATTCAAGATGGCCGACTGGCTGCCATTTTTGTCATCATTTTTTGGATCATTTGATGTTACCACCTTATCTTAGACATGTTTCAGTATATTCGTTTCAGATTTCTAACATTGTTCATGGATGCTATGAGGATGATGCACATCAAAATTTTTTGAAAAAAAGAAATTCAAGATGGCCGGGCCAATAGTGCCATGTTTGTTCATTTTTTGCATTCTCAAGTTACGTTGTCACCCATATCTTGGAGATGTTAGTTATAAATTTTTAACATTTGTCAGACACCATAGGAGAATGATGCATGCCAAAATCGTTTGAAAAAAAATTCAAGATGGCCGAATGGCAGCCTTTTTTGTTATTTTTTTGTCATATTTGACGTTACCACCTGTATCTTAGACATATTTTGAGCTATTACTTTCAGATTTCTAACATTGGTCAGAGATGCTAAGAGGGTGATGCACGTCAAAATTTTTTGAAAAAAATTCAAGATAGCCGAAATCATTTGAAAAAAAATTCAAGATGGCTGAATTACAGACTTTTTTGTTGTCATTTTTTGGCCATATTTGACGTTATCACCTGTATCTTAAAACATATTTCGAGCTATTTCAGATTTCTAACATTGGTCAAAGATGCTAGGAGGAGGATGCACGTCACTAGGAGGATTTCTAACATTGGTCAGAGATGCTAGGAGGATGATGCACGTCAAAATTTTTTGAAAAAAAATTTAGAATGGCCGAAGGACAACCATTTTCATTGATTTTTTTGTGTTCTTATTTTACGGTTACCACCTGTATCAAATAGATAGATGCTTCGAGGCTGTACTTTCATATTTATACCATTGGTGACACATAATAGGAGGAGGATGCACGTCAATAATTTTTGAATAAAAATGCAATATGGAATGATTACATTGTTGTTCCTGTTGTTAAATGGTAGATGCCTGAGAACAGATACATGATGAGAGAGAGAGGACTTCAATTCCCACTTGCTGTTGAAATCTTTTATCCATTTCATAACGTGCAACTTATTTTTTAAATGCCCAACAGGCCGAAAAAATATTTTGCATGTTTTATAGAACAGACCATCCACCGTGGGGGACTAGAGTCTGATCGCCTGCGATCAGCGTTGCACCTGTTGCCTCTGTCTTTCTGATCCCTCAACACTAATACCCTTATGCCCCATACCTCAAAAAGGGGGATTTGGGGGTATCTAGTGGAGACCTCTGTCCATCCGTCTGTCTGTACAAATATTTTGGATTGTAATTTCAAAGCCATCCATCAGATTTGGATCTTCTTTGGTGTGCTGATAGACCCACATGGGGGAACGGATATGCACAATAAACAGGTTCAGTCCGATAATTTTTTCCAGAGTTATGGGCCTTTTTCACTCTGTCAATTTTGAAAATTTTTCTGTCCCACACTACCTTTAAGACTACTTCGAACATGCCTACAGGTCAGGGGAAGTGGCCCACACTTTGCGTAGACCTTGTTCCTTAATTGTTAACAACGTAATTGTTAACAACTTGAGTCAGGTGAGTATATTAGGCTCACTCGAGTCTCAGTTAATTATTTTTAAATTAGTTCTAATAATAAATATTTCTGTTTTTAGTGATGTGGTACAGCCCATGATCTCCTGCATGGAACCAGACTTGACAGAATGTATTGAATATCTAAATCTGCCTTGGAATATGAAGGAAATTAAAGAGAAAGTAGGAAAAATATGCTCTGGATTAGTAGGTGAGTAACATCTTCATCTACATATTTACGTACTCCCAAGCATTCACATGCCTACCATTACCCAGATACAGTCATGCACACATGTTCATCTGTACCACAAACACACAGGCACTCACTGATGGTTCCAGTTTATGGGAGAGTGCCATTAGGCACTCTTCCATAAATTGTGACATGGCAAGTCCATACAGACAAACAAATATTACTTTGATGATTAAATGAAGCACACACGCAGAATATAAAGCCCAAATATGGGCTTCCAGCCCATAACCAGTTAATTTGTGTTGTCTTGGAAAGCGTTGATAATCCATTTTGTTTTTGTGCCGAACCGGGACCAAAAAAGGACAGAAAAAAACATACAAAGATTTCAGTGGGAAAGTGACAAAATGTGTATTAAACTCCACAAAGATACAAACATGTAGCTTTGCAACATAGCAGACTAATATTGACTTTTAATCTGCTAACCCGTTTCTAAACAAACTGGACATATCCATCCTCTCAATATACAGTACGGCCGCATGGACTGCTTCACTTTCCACGGGGTGGGCACTATTTCCACGGATGCAATAATATTAGATTGTAAACACTAATTATGGGAATAATCATCAAAAATTTAATTAATGAAGCACTGGGTACAACCCGGTGCTTCAGTAATTAAAATTTTGCTTATGGTAATTTTAATTACCTGGTAAATGCATGCGTGGACATCACTGCCAATGCATGGATTATGACTTGTCCAAGGCGACTGTACTGTACAAATTGAGCAGTTAAAAAAAAAGTTTTCTCAACTTTTGACAAAACCATATTATGTGACCTCTCAATGAAACAAACTCACTGAGCTTGTTCCAGTGGGCATCACATGATATAGTTTTGCTGAAATTTATGGGAAAATTTATTAAAAAAATAGGAAAATTACAAATTTTGATATCTTGTGCATTGTGTAAATGGTTAAAGTAGGTTGCAACCATTCACAAGATGTGTAGAGAGTAATTATGTTGTCACACTAGGTTTCTTAAAATTGAAAAATAGTCATTGAAAATGGATGTCATACAGTAGAACCTGTCTTGAGAGACCGCCCTTTGTTCCACACAAAAGTGGTCTCTCAAGACAGATGGTCTCTCATAACAGGTTTCAGGTTTTTTCAAGTCAGTGAGTCATCACATGTACGATCCCTGTAAAACACCGCCAATCGACTCCCCACTAACTGCTCTATGAGGTGGGGCATCAAAACCCCTCCACGTGACTTCAATAAGACGTACTATCGGTTATAATTAGCACGAAGTGTTTCCCACTGTGGTGACAAGGTTATGCTTCCGACCCAAAATAGGACCTCCAAACATCATTTCTCAGCAAAACGGCTGTTGATAATTAGGGAAAAAAGCGCATCACTCCCAAACTACACAAATAAAAATAAAAAAAAATTCATTTCGAAATATCATACAAAATGACTTTTGAGGGCTGTTTCAATCTCACATGCATATTTGTGCAGACCTTCTCGTTACTTTTTGTCGATGTCGGTGTTTCTTTGATCCCGTAATTTTTAGCTTAACTTGACAAAGTCAAGATAAGCTATTGCCATCACGCGTGCGGAAGTCTGTTAGTCTGTGAGTCTGTTCACATTTTCCTTTAGCACGGGCTACACCCTGTAGTTCTCGTCTGATCATCAAGAAATTTCATATGCAGGTTTGGGGTCATGTCTAGATGAGAACGCCCCCTTTTTGTCACGATCAGTCAACCGGTATGGCTGCCGGAGCTCAAAACCCGAAAACCATTAGCACAGTCTACAGTTTTATTTCTGAAGGGATTTCATTGTAACTTGGTAGGATGCCTCTGTATAATACCTAGATGAGAACATCCCCTTTTGGGCATGATCTGTCAACTGTGATGGCTACCCAAGCCCGAAACACAAAAACTTTTAGCACAGTCTGCAGGTCATGTTTAATATGGAGGGATTTCATTGTATCTTGGTAGGATGACTCCTTTTGATGTCTAGATGAGAATTTTCCCATTTGGGCGTGCCAACCATGACGACTGCTCAAGCCCAAAACCTGAAAATCTTTAGCACAGTCTACAGGTCATATTTATTGAGGAATTTCATTGTAACTTGATGGGTTGACTTCGTATAATGTCTAGATGAGAAAGTCCCCTTTTGGACGTGATTGGGCAACTATGACGGCTACAGGGGCCCGAAGCCCAAAAACTTTTAGCACAGTCTACAGGTCATATTTATGAAGGGATTTCATTGTAACTTGGTAGGATGACCTTAAATAATGTCTAGATGAGAACGTCCCATTTTGATCACTATCATTCAGCCTTGATGGGTGCCAGGGCCCAAAAACCTTTAGCATAGGCAAAAGGTCATATTTATGGAAGGATTTCATTGTAACCTGTTAGGTTGACTCCATATAATGCCTAGATGATGACATCCCCTTTTGGTCGTGATTGGTCAAATGTGATGGCTACAGGTGCCCGAAGCCCGAAAACCTTGAGCACAGTCTACAGGTCATATTTATGAAGGGATTTCATTGTAACTTGGTAGGATGACTCCAAATAATGTCCAGATGAGAATGTCCCATTTTGATCGCGATCATTCATCCTTGATGGATACCCGAGCCCAAAAACCTTTAGCATAGGCAAAAGGCAATATTTATAGAAGGATTTCATTGTAACCTGTTAGGTAGACTCCATAAAATACCTAGATGATGACATCCCCTTTTGGTCATGATTAGTCAACTGTGATGGCTACAGGTGCTCGAATCCCGAAAACCTTGAGCACAGTCTACAGGTCATATTTATGAAGGGATTTCATTGTAACTTTGTAGGATCACTCCAGATGATGTCCAGATGAGATTGTCCCCTTTGGTTGTGATCATTCAACCATGATGGCTGCCCGATTCCAAAGCCCAAAAACCTTTAGCACAGTCTACAGGTCAAATTTATGAAGGGATTTCATTGTAACTTGGTAGGTTGACTTCATATAATGTCTAAATGAGAACGTTCCCTTTTGGACACGATTGGGCAACTGTGATGGCTACAGGGGCCCGAAGCCCGAAAACCTTTAGAACAGTCTACAGGTCATAATTATGAAGGGATTTCATTGTAGCTTGGTAAGATGACTCCAAATAATGTCTAGATGAGAACGTCCACTTTTGGTCGTGATCATTCAGCCTTGATGGCTGCCCGAGCCCGAAAACCTTTAGCATAGTCTATAGGTCGTATTTATGGAAGGATTTCATTGTAACTTGTTAGATTGACTCCATATAATGCCTAGATGCTGACATCCCCTTTTGGTTGTGATTGGTCAGCTGTGATGGCTACGGGTGCCCGAAGCCCAAAAATCTTGAGCACAGTCTACAGGTCATATTTTATGAAGGGATTTCATTGTAACTTCGAAGGATCACTCCAGATGATGCCCAGATGAGAATGTCCCCTTTTGGTTTCGATCATTCAACCATGATGGCTGCCCAAGCCCAAAAACCTTTAGCACAGTCTACAGGTCATATTTATGAAGGGATTTCATTGTAACTTGGTAGGTTGACTTCATATAATGTCTAGATGAGAACGTCCCCTTTTGGACACAATTGGGCAACTGTGACAGCTACAGGGGCCCGAAGCCGAAAACCTTTAGAACAGTCTACAGGTCATAATTAAGAAGGGATTTCATTGTAGCTTGGTAGGATGACTCCAAATAATTAGTGATGAGCCAATGTGGGTGTTATCGGTATTGCCGATATCCAATATTTCAATTCAATATCGGACCGATATCGATATTAGTTTTTGTGGCGACACAAGCTTGTGTATAAATATAATGACATTCAGACACGACTAACGAGACATGTGGTTGTTCGGCAGTCAGCGTGACTCGACACTCGTCCCGGGTAGATCTTAACGTAACGTACATCTGTGATGTATCAAATTCAATATCATTTCCGAACCGACCCGTCAGTGAGCCCAGGCATGTGAAAAAAATGGGGGTGGGCTTATCCACGAATGAGACTGAACGTAAAATGAAAACTTGACATAAAGTTTTATGTGTTTGTTTTATTCATTTTTTCCTTCGGAATCATCAATCATTCGAAAATACATTTCAGTAGAAAAACATCAACAAAATCAGCACGAAATATCAACAAAACATCAATGTTAACAAATGAGGTCAAAAACTCACGTGGTCAATTTGTTTTAACGTGAAACATGTTCGTTCTGTCATTACATTTCCATTTTGAATTGTGTTTATTAAAAAGTATTTGAACTGTGTCTTGTATTACTCACGCAAGAGAAGGTGCCCTCAGTATTCAAAACTCCCATCCATTGTGAAAAAAACGAACGAAATAATCCATTCACGTGTGAGCATTTACATGTACATGCATTGGTGGACCACTTCTCAGTGAATTCTGTGCGTTCACTTTCTCCAAGTCCAAGATTAACAGGGTGCAGTTCGCAGCCAACACTGTTGGCACCGGATAACTATCTGCAGTATCCATTTCCCAGTTATTGACGTATCGACACTGAACCTGGCTGTTAATACCAGAGAAGAAAAAAATTGGCGGGGGGTGGGGGGTCAGACAGGCAGGCCTATCTGTACAGGCCAATACGTTGCAAGATAGTCACAAAGAATTTCCTCACATTTTTTCATTATGATTCTTTCAAAAAGCATCAGTGATGGAAAATCCGGAGCAAATTTCCTTGTGGTATCATGCAACGTATTTGTATTTTCACTGGTAGTGAAT
Organism: Pictodentalium vernedei; assembly: GCA_031216915.1. NCBI lineage: Eukaryota > Metazoa > Mollusca > Scaphopoda > Dentaliida > Dentaliidae > Pictodentalium > Pictodentalium vernedei. Next base: position 193,523,753 of record CM062291.1, on the reverse strand, counting down.
TGACCAATTGTTGGGTACGTTTTGACCAACTCTTGGGGACATTTTGACCAATTGGCAATTGTTGGGGACGTTTTGACCAACTCTTGGCAGTCTTGGGGACGTTTTGGTTCGGGGACGTTTTGACCAGCACCCGTAGTGGTAATGCCATAGTGGTACTGCATTTACCAAAAAAATCATGAATCATTGTCACTTGTCCGTGATCTGCTGCCTGCAAAGTGTAGAAGTGGGGTGAGGGGGTTACTGAATTCTGCAATGCATTGATAAAAACACGTGGGCACGTTTCATAAATAAAAAATCTATATTTAAACTGACCGTCCTGATGTACATGATGTGTCCCCATTGTTGTAAACAATATGGCTTTGGCTTTCCCTTGTTTTGTTTTCAAAACAGCCTTTCATGTAGCATGGATCAAACTGGATATTACAACTCAGGTTATTAATTCATATTTATTTTGGAGTAGCTATTTTTGCAGAGATCACATCAGGTAATTTCTCAACTCATTTTCTAAAGTAATAACATGAACAGTTTGGGTCACTGAACACACTGTCATTAATAATTTAAGAACTGGGAATTTCCCATTTGTCTTCACCATAAAATTGATAAACACGAGGGCTGACAATAATAAATAACACGAAAGTATGTAGTTTGGTAATTTTATTTTTTTAGCTGAAAATGTGAAAAGATTAAATTGACAAAAAAAACAACTCCAAAACACATTCACATAATTTTATTTTGATTGAACAATTGAAACTTTCGTGCACATTTTCGTGATGACCTGTGTGTTGAAGAATGCTTCACTGGTACCAGTAGTCAAAACTTTAATTCAGAGAAATATAGGGTGGGCTTATTTTGGGTGATACCCCCAAAATACGTTTTCTAACAAGCCCTAATCTGAGTAACTAGTACTATTTAGTTGAGATTATCAGCGATTTGCCTGAGAACTTGATTTGAAAAAAAAAAGACATATCGGCTGCCAATATCGGCAGAATTGGTATTTTTTGCCGATACCGATACCCGGCCGATAAGCCATTTATCGGCCAATACCAATAACCCGTACCGATAATCGGCTCATCACTAGTATGGGCATTATATTGACACTACATAGTTTCTGTTTGAAACTGCAGATGTCTTACTATAAAAAAATCGAAAACCGACCTACAAACCGAGTTTTTTTTAAAAAAAACGAACCGAAGCAAGAAAAATAAAACCGCACAACACTAGTTATGACATCGCAATTTGATTTTGTTCAAATCAAGTTGCCTCGCCCCTTGGTAGGGCCATGCCCAAAAAGAGTGCTTAAATCTTAAAAAATCTTCATCTCATGAACCAGCAGTAGCAGAGACTTGATATTTGGTGTGCAGCTTCCTTTTGAGGTGTAAACTCAGATTTGTTCAAGAGAAGTTTGTGGGGCTATTATATATTTGTTGTCGTTATGGGAGGGGCAAGAATTTCTGCCCTCCCAAAATTTCTATTTTCCAAACCGAGAGGCAGATTTGGACCAAATTTGATATGAGGGCTTATTGGGTCATAAGTACTTAATTTATGCCCAAATTTTTTTTCCTGTCATCCCATGGGAACCGCAGGAACTAAAAATAGAAGAAAAAAGATTGAAACGCCCATATCTCCAAAACTACATGGCACTGAGAATTTTTATTTGGTGTGAAGCTTCCTTAGGACCAACAGAATGGAATGGTAAAAAAAAATTGCTATCGGTTTTATCATGGGGTACTTTTCTGGGACTTTGAAAAAGTGCTGAGTCAGCATTTTTTAACACTGTGGGTAATGGGAAAAACATTTAAGACTACTTTTCTCCCAAACCACTGCTCCAAAAGCTTTTAAATTTCACATATAACATCTTTGGAAGATTGTTTCACATGTTTATTGAAATCAATTCCCTGGGTCGATATTTGGGCTCTCTATGGGAGCCCAAATGTTTAAATTAGTGCAGTATGAGGAATATTCTTTAAAAATCTTCTTCAGATCTACCAATAAGAATCTTTTGATATTTGGTATGTGGGGGGGGGGGGGGGGGGGGTGGGGATTCAAGTTTGTTCAAGCCAAGTCCCTGGGTTCATATTTAGGCTGAAAATTTGGGGTCCCGTTCCAGATCGAAAAAAAAATTTGGGTTTTTTTTATGCATTTCGGTCAATTTTAAGACAAAAAAAAATTATTTTTTTTTACACTGAAAATTTGGGGGCCGGGTGGGACTTCGAAAATTTTGGACCAAAATCCAGAAATGAGTTTTTTGGTTTTTTATGCCATTGTCATTGACACTTTCATTCTGAAAGCCCTGATAGTGACTTCTAGCACTCAACCAGTTAATGACTTCAGCAATTCTGAAAATTTATGATGATCACACTGTATAAAAAATATAAATATATAAGGCAAAACATGATTTGTGGTGGAAAATGTCTCCTTGCTCCCTCATTGTGAGGAGAGTATCATGAATGATTTTGAAAAGCTTATAAAAGAAGTAGCTCAACCTGCTGATTTAAAAATAGGCTTCCATATCAAAATGACATTAGAGCTGGGCGATATACAATTTGTGAGAAAAGTACAGTTATGAACTTAAGGCTTGCTGTCATGACTAGGGAGTTTTACGATAGATGAGAGATAACTCTATTGTCTAAGTTACGCATGTCGACCTTCAGGGTCATGATATAGGGTTAAAACTTATGAGGTGAAGTTCAGAGCACATAATTTCAGCATACATGATCTGATATCGATATCGATAACGAAACCGAAGTATTTCGTCGAAAATATTGATATCAAATACTGAATTTCAATATTGCCCAGCTTTAAATGACATAAGCCACTATAAGGACCCCCTAGAATCGTTAATGCCACAAAATCTAATTATTTCACGAAATAATTATAATGCTGATGCAATCCCTTTTCATTACAGAATTCTTGAATCCAGACTCTACAAACACATGTAGCGTAAAAGAACTGAAATCCATGACATGCATACAAGATAGCGGATTTATGCAATTAGGAAATATGTCTGATTCTCCACTTAATCTTCCAAGCATAACCTTTTATTGCGAGTAAGTATTTATGAAGAAAAGTGATGACAGTTAGATGACAATATGGAGGATCCAATCACATTTGCTGTCACTGTGGGGCCTGTTGTTAGTGGTCGCATTTGTGTGACAATAATATGGCACCAAATAATTAAATTAACAGCTATTGCAGGAAAGCTATTGCTTGACATATCATTATCCCCATTGATCTCTAGTTGTTGTCTTATATAAACTGCATTAGGAGCGAAGTTCGAGCCTTGAACTTCAAGCTGAAAGGTCCATGATCCAGTTCTGATTAGCGGTAACTGCTTTGTGTCCTTGGCCAAGGAACTTATTCCCTATTAACTAGGAGTGAAGCATGATGGTGCTGTCTACTGAGGCATACTGCATGTTGATGGTGCACCTGACTTCAGCCGATGCTAACCCTGCTCATGTGGAGTTTGACAGATGCTCACCACTGCTGAGTGGTTCTCTCCAGGTACTCCAACTACCACCCCATAAAACTCTTCGACATGAGGTGACCCTAGCTGTCAAAAGTGTCACACCCCATCAAAGAAAAAAATAAATGTGAATTGCATTCACTCACTTGTTTTTCCTTCCTTCCACATTTAACCACTCTCGTGGGGACCTGTTTTTAGCTCACCTGACTGAAAGTCAAGGGGAGCTCAAACAATCACTTTCTGTCCTTTGTCCATCTGGTGTGAACTTTACATTATCGACTTCTCATAAACCACTGAGCCAAATTGAACAACAGTATTTGACATGCATATTCCTTATCATATGCTAAGTTGTAGTTTGTTCAAATAAAGTTGCCATGTCGCTGTTAGCGCCCCAAATCTTTTTTTTCAAAATTAAAAAATCTTCTCCAGAACAACCAATCAAAATCTTTTGATTCTTGGTTACACAGCATCCTTTGAGGGGGCAGATTCATGCTTGTTCAATACAAGTTCCATGGGTTCATATTCAGGCTCCCTTTAATATAGTTTTGAATGCTGGTTTAATTTTCATGTTGAAAGCTACAGGCATAAGGAGACGGTTATTATTATGGTTTGAGGATAATCTTAAAAGAAAGAAGCAGTTGTGGTCAATGGATGACAATCCAACCAATTGGTTATTCCTGCAGATTTCCAGAAGGTTCTTTTTTAGGCCCGCTTTTGTTCAATATATACATTTATCATATGACTCGTCCCTTTTGTTCACTTCAAAACATTTGATGTTTTGTTTTCATATTAATCAATGATAAATAATGCCTTCCGTCAATTTCATTGGTCAATTTCAAAACTAGACAATTTGATTGGCTGAACAAAATACAACTGGGCCACATTTTCATAATTAGAGGAGGGAGCTTTCATTGGTCAATTTCACAACTGGACAATTTGATTGTCTAAACAAAATACAACTGGGTCACATTTGCATATTTTCAGTAGAGAGAAATTACGTTATCTCTCCTATTTAGGGTAGGTTGTATTAATCTTTTACCTACAAGAAAAACGCCATTCATTTTTTTTTATATTTTCACTTTTTGCTTCCAAAACATAGGTTATGACCCCTCATTGGAACTAGCGTGTCACGCTCGTTCCAATGAGGGGTCATAACGTATGTTTTGGAAGCCAAAAATGAAACTTTTTATTTATACAAGGATGTTTTTTCCAAGTGACGTCTGCAACTCAAGTTAGGTGATGGGTTAAAAAGTCATATTAAGTGGCTAATTTGTGCGTGTGTGTGTCATATGATAAATAGAATATGAAATGAGTGTTTTTCTCATATAATATTTATGAAACTCGTCCGAAACGGAAAATTCTTGGACTCGTTTCATAAATATTATATGAGAAAAACACCCATTCCATATCCTCTATAAATGATATAGTTAAAAAAATTTGAAATTTGACTCTACACAGATGACATGTCACTCTTTCTCCTTGATTATTGAAGACCCATGTCTGGTAGCTCAGGTTATGAATAATGATCTTATAAGAATTGGATCAATGGTCGAAAGATTGGTTAGTAAATTTTAGTCCTGAAAAAACAATAGCTCTCTTTATCACTTGTAAAACTCTACCAAATCCCAAACCAGCCTTTATATCTACCTGACAATCAAATTAATAAGATCACGCATCCCAAACATATGGATATTAATTTTCATAATGGTCTTTCATGGGATCTTCATATAAAATCAATTATTAATAAGGTAAGTCCGATAAGAATTGTTTTTATATTTAAAAATATAGATTCTCATGTCATCTCTAACAATATTGTATAGAAATTTTATTCTTTCACGGTTTAATTACACAGATGTCATATGGCATAACTGTTCATCGGAAAAAGCACAAATCATTGGGAATATATACATTTATCATATGACTCGTCCCTTTTGTTCACTTTAAAAATTTGATGTTTTGTTTTCATATTAATCAATGATAAATAATGCCTTCCGTCAATTTCATTGGTCAATTTCAAAACTAGACAATTTGATTGGCTGAACAAAATACAACTGGGCCACATTTTCATAATTAGAGGAGGGAGCTTTCATTGGTCAATTTCACAACTGGACAATTTGATTGGCTAAACAAAATACAACTGGGTCACATTTGCATATTTTCAGTAGGGAGAAATTACGTTATCTCTCCTATTTAGGGTAGGTTGTATTAATCTTTTACCTACAAGAAAAACGCCATTCATTTTTTTTTATATTTTCACTTTTTGCTTCCAAAACATAGGTTATGACCCCTCATTGGAACTAGGGTGTCACGCTCGTTCCAATGAGGGGTCATAACGTATGTTTTGGAAGCAAAAAATGAAACTTTTTATTTATACGAGGATGTTTTTTCCAAGTGACGTCTGCAACTCAAGTTAGGTGATGGGTTAAAAAGTCATATTAAGTGGCTAATTTGTGCGTGTGTGTGTCATATGATAAATAGAATATGAAATGAGTGTTTTTCTCATATAATATTTATGAAACTTGTCCGAAACGGAAAATTCTTGGACTCGTTTCATAAATATTATATGAGAAAAACACCCATTCCATATCCTCTATAAATGATATAGTTAAAAAAATTTGACTCTACACAGATGACATGTCACTCTTTCTCCTTGATTATTGAAGACCCATGTCTGGTAGCTCAGGTTATGAATAATGATCTTATAAGAATTGGATCAATGGTCGAAAGATTGGTTAGTAAATTTTAATCCTGAAAAAACAATAGCTCTCTTTATCACTTGTAAAACTCTACCAAATCCCAAACCAGCCTTTATATCTACCTGACAATCAAATTAATAAGATCACGCATCCCAAACATATGGATATTAATTTTCTTAATGGTCTTTCATGGGATCTTCATATAAAATCAATTATTAATAAGGTAAGTCCGATAAGAATTGTTTTTATATTTAAAAATATAGATTCTCATGTCATCTCTAACAATATTGTATAGAAATTTTATTCTTTCACGGTTTAATTACACAGATGTTATATGGCATAACTGTTCATCGGAAAAAGCACAAATCATTGGGAATCTGCAACTTGATACACTCTGTATGATTTGCAGTGCCCTCGTGGAACTAGCAACTGCCTATATTATTAGCTCACCTGGAATAAAAGGCCATGTGAGCTTTTCTCATCACTTGGCGTCTGTCGTCGTCCTTCATCCGTTGTCTGTCGTCTGGCATCTGTGAACTTTTCACATTTTCATCTTCTCTGTAACCGCTGAGCCGGTGTGAACCAAACTTGGCAGGAGTGGTCTATGGGAGGTCCTCTACAAATGATCCTCATTTTGTTCCCGTCGGATGAAAAACATGGCTTCCAGAGGCATTCTTTGATTCTGGTTGGTGGATTTTCAAAAATCTTCTCCGATTGAAACTGCTAGGCCAAATGTTTTGAAACTTCACATAAATGATGACTGGGCCCCCCTATACCAATGATTCTCATTTAACATTGATTGGGTTACAAACATGACCGCAATTGCGGCTTATAGTTACTGTAGAAACCCTATGGGAAATCACATTTTCCTCTTCTTCTCTGGAAAAACTGAGGTGACGTGAAAACAAACCTGGCAGGGATAGTCTATGGGAGGTCCTCTACAAGTGATCCTCATTTTGTTCCCGTGGGTTAAAAAACATGGCCACCAGGGGCATTCTTTGATTCTGATTGGTAGATTTTCAAATATCTTCTCCTCTGAAACTGCCTGGCGAAATGTTCTGATACTTCACATAAGCGATGACTGGGACCCCTCTATCAACGATCCTCATTTAATGTTGATCGGGTTGCAAACATGGCCACAATTGTGGCTTATAGTTACTATAGAAACCCTATGAGAAATCACATTTTCCTCTTCTTCTCCCAAACTACTGAGCCGTCGTGAACCAAACCTGGCAGGGATGGTCTATGGGACGTCCTCTACAAACGATCTTCATTTTGTTCCCAAGGGTTGTAAAACATGGCCGCCAGAGGCATTCTTTGATTCTGATAGGTGGATTTTCAAAAATCTTCTCTGAAACTGCCGGGCCAAATGTTTTGATACTTTTCATAAGTAATGATTGGGATCCCCTCTACCAACAATCCTCATTTAATGTTGATCGGGTTGTAAACATGACTGTAATTGCGGCTTATAATTAATAATTCTCTGAAACTACTGAGCCAATGAGAATCACACTTCGCAGGAATGGTCTATGAGGGGATGGAAATATGTGGCCACCAGAGGCTATATTCTAATGCTTAACCCAATGCCCCTCCTGTCTGCACAACGGATCGGTACTGTCAGAAAAATACTTCTTGTTTGAGAATCTGGTAAGGGTTGGTTCCAGTTTTCTCCACTGAGGACTGGGGAAAAAAAAACCCAAAATATTGTGTATACAGTACAAGTCAAAATAAGCTGTAGCATAACTGCAATAAACTAAGTAAACAGCTGCTCCTGCCCTGACAAGATCAGAATATGACATTTTCTAGAAAGCTATCAGTGAGAGCTTTCCATAAAATGATGTTAGCTTCTGGTCTTATCAGTGTAGAAAGAGAAAAAAGAAAAAGATACATAATTTTTAGCTCAAATTTGGCAAAGCCAAATTTCAGCTTATGCCATAGCCAGTCATCCGTCTGTCAACAATTCAATACGGTTCGGGCTAGAGGCCGTATTTATGAACTGATCTTTACGAAACTTCTTGGGTAGCTTTGGTATTACCGTGGGACGAGAACGAGTGTTTTTGGGTCCAGTCCGAAATTCAAGATGGCCGATGGCAGCCATTTTGTACAAAATTAGGTGCAATCAGATTTTTGCACAGAACTTCCATATGAAAGCACTGATTTGAATAATTTTTTGTGTGAATGTTTAGTACCATGGGATACATCACATATAATACAGGGTTTTTTCTCGTGCAGAAATTATGCAAATTAGATGAACTTTGATTTTTAGCTCAACTTTGGCGAAGCCAAATTTGAGCTTATGCCATGGCCAGTTGTCCGTCTGGCCGTCAACAATTCAATACGGCTTGGGCTAGAGGCTGTATTTATGAACCGATCTTTACGAAACTTCTTGGGTACCTTTGTTATGACCGTGGGACGAGAACGAGTGTTTTGGGGTCCGATCCGAAATTCAAGTTGGCCGCTGGTGGCCATTTTGTACAGACTTATGTGAAATCAGATTTTTGCGCAGAACTTCCATATGAAAGCGCTGATTTGAATAATTTTTTGTATGAATGTTTAGTACCATGGGATACATCACATATAATACGGGTTTTTTCTCGTACCTAAATTATGCAAATTAGACTAACTTTGATGTATTTAGTGTTACTTTCAGCACTGTAAGTGCAAATGCCAATACGGCTCGGGCTAGAGGCCGTATTTATGAACTGATCTTTACGAAACTTCTTGGGTACCTTTGGTATCACCGTGGGACGAGAATGAGTGTTTTTGGGTCCGGTCTGAAATTCAAGATGGCAACCATTTTGTACAAAATTAGGTGCAATCAGATTTTTGCACAGAACTTCCATATGAAAGCACTGATTTGAAAAAATTTTTGTGTGAATGCTTAGTACCATTGGATACATCACATATAATACGGGTTTTTTTCTTGTGCAGAAATTATGCAAATTAGATGAACTTTGATTTTTTCAGTGCTACTTACACACAGTAAGAACACATGTCAATACGGCTCGGGCTACAGGCTGTATTTATCAACCGATCTTCACAAAACTTCTTGGGTACCTCTGTTATCACCTTGGGACGAGAACGAGTGTTTCTGAGTGCGGTCCAAAATTCAAGATGGCTGCCAGTGGCCATTTTGTACCGAAATTAGGTCTAATCAGTTTTTTGTACACAACTTCTATACGGCTCAGGCTAGAGGCCGTATTTATGAACCGACCTTTACGAAACTTCTTGGGTACCTTTGTTATCACTGTGGGATGAGAACGAGTGTTTTGGGGTGTGGTCCGAAATTCAAGATGGCCACCAGCAGCCATTTTGTACCAACATTAGTGTGCAATCAGTCTTTTGTACAGAACTTCTGTATGAAAGTTCTGATTTGAATAACTTTTTGTATGAATGTTTAGTAAAATGGAATACATCACATACAGAAATTATGCAAATTAGATGAATTTTGATTTATTTAGTGCTACTTATACACTGTAAGTGCACATGTCAATACGGCTCGGGCTAGAGGTTGTATTTATCAACCGATCTTCACGAAACTTCTTGGGTACCTTTGTTATCACCTTGGGACGAGAACAAGTGTTTCTGAGTGCAGACCAAAATTCAAGATGGCTGCCAGTGGCCATTTTGTACCGAAATTAGGTACAATCAAGTTTTTAGTACAGAACTTCTATATGAATGTTCTGATTTGAATAAATTTTTGAATGAATGTTTAGTAATATGGAACACATTACATGTAATACAGGTTTTTTTCTCGTGCAGAAGTTATGCAAATTAGATTTATTTATTTATTTATTGGTGTTTAAGGTGACACATTTATGCACAATGGCTAATCATGACTGTGACAGTATTACGGGTTCTGGAAGCCTGAGTATCCGGAGAGAACCACCGAGCAATGGCGAGCAACTGTCAGCTCCCCAACATACTAACTCCACACAAGCAGGATTAGCATTGTTGAAGACAAGTGCACCATCAACGTGCAATACGCCTTAGAACACAACGCCACATGCCCCCACGCAGGCAATGGAGATGAAGTGTCTTGCCCAAGGACACAACACTGTTGCCGCAGGTGGGATTCGAACCGAGGACCTCTCAGCTTGCAGCCTGCGCCTCTACCTACTGATCCACTGCACTCCCCATGCAAATTAGATGAACTTTGATTTATTCAGTGCTACTTATACACAGTAAGTGCACATGTCAATATGGCTCAGGCTAGAGGCTGTATTTATGAACCGATCTTCACGAAACTCCTTGGGTGCCTTTGTTATCGCCTTGGAGCGAGAATCAGTGTTTTTGAGTGCGGTCCAAAATTCAAGATGGCTGTCGGTGGCCATTTTATACCGAAATTAAGTGCAATCATGTTTTATGTGTACCCATACTATGTATGGTACACATAATGCCGGCATCCGGGGTGACCATCGGTCGTTCGTCCATCCTTTGTCCGTCTGTCTGTCTGTCTGTCCATCCGTCCGGCGTCCGTATCCATTTCTTTGGCATTCGATAACTTGAAAAATATTGCTTGGATTGTCAAGTTACTTTATATTTGTGTTCAGGTTACTGATGTGCCGAGCTGTATAGTATTTGGTGTAAATCAGATAATTTGATCCTGAGATATTAACCCTTTATCCTTCAAATTGAAAATTCCTCCAATCCCTTTGGCATTCGATAACTTGAAAAATATTGCTTGGATTGTCTAGTTACTTTATTTTTGTGTTCAGGTTACTGATTTGCCAAGCTGTGTAGTTTTTGGTGTAAATCTGATGATTTAATCCCGAGATATTAACCCTTTATCCTACCAATTGAAAATTCCTCCAATCCCTTTGGCATTCGATAACTTGAAAAATGTTGCTTGGATTGTCAAGTTACTTTATATTTGTGTTCAGGTTACTGATGTGCTGAGCTGTATAGTTTTTGGTGTAAATCTGTTATTTTGATCCTGAGATATTAACCCTTTATCCTTCAAACTGAAAGTTTCTCCAATCCCTTTGGCATTCGATAACTTGAAAAATATTGCTTGGAATGGCAAGTTACTTTATATTTGTGTTCAGGTTACTGATGTGCCGAGCTGTATAGTTGTTAGTGTAAATCTGATAATTTGATCCTGAGATATTAACCCTTTATCCTTCAAATTGAAAATTCCCCCAATCCCTTTGGCATTCGATAACTTGAAAAATATTGCTTGGATTGTCAAGTTACTTTATATTTGTGTTCAAGTTACTGATGTGCCGAGCTGTATAGTTTTTGGTATAAATCGGATAATTTGATCCTGAGATATTAACCCTTTATCCTTCAAATTGAAAATTCCTCCAATCCCTTTGGCATTCGATAACTTGAAAAATATTGCTTGGATTGTCTAGTTACTTTATATTTGTGTTCAGGTCACTGATGTGCCGAGCTGTATAGTTTTTGGTGTAAATCTGATGATTTGATCCCGAGATATTAACCCTTTATCCTTCAAATTGAAAATTCCTCCAATCCCTTTGGCATTCGATAACTTGAAAAATATTACTTGGATTGTCAAGTTACTTTATATTTGTGTTCAGGTTACGGATGTGCCGAGCGAGCTGTATAGTTTTTGGTGTAAATCTGTTATTTTGATCCTGAGGTATTAACCCTTTATCCTTGAAATTGAAAATTCCTCCAATCCCTTTGGCATTCGATAACTTGAAAAATATTGCTTGGATTGTCAAGTTACTTTATATTTGTGTTCTGGTTACTGATGTGCAGAGCTGTATAGTTTTTGGTGTAAATCTGATAATTTAATCCTGAGATATTAACCCTTTATCCTTGAAATTGAAAATTCCTCCAATCCCTTTGGTATTCGATAACTTGAAAAATATTGCTTGGATTGTCAAGTTACTTTATATTTGTGTTCAGGTTACTGATGTACCGAGCTGTATAGTTTTTGGTGTAAATCTGTTATTTTAATCCTGAGATATTAACCCTTTATCCTTCAAATTGTAAATTCCTCCAATCTCTTTGGCATTTGATAACTTGAAAAATATTGCTTGGATTGTCAAGTTACTTTATAATTGTGTTCAGGTTACTGATGTGCTGAGCTGTATAGTTTTTGGTGTTAATCTGATAATTTGATCCGGAGATATTAACCCTTTATCCTTCAAATTGAAAATTCCTCCAATCCATTTGGCATGAGATAACTCAAAAAATATCAATCCGATTGTCATGTTACTTTATATATTTATTCAGTTTACTGATGTGCTGTGCTGTATAGTTTTTTATGTAAATCTGATAATTTGATCCGGAGATATTAACCCTTTATCCATCAAATTAGACACTCCACCAATCAAATTCTATATGTACCCATACCTTGTATGGTGTACATAATGTCGGCATCCGTAGTGGCCCTCTGTCATACAGCTTTCTACTAGTTGCGCATATGGGTACACATCTGACGATTTTATCTGCCTATTTTTTGTACAGAACTTCTGTATGAAAGTTCTGATTTGAATAATTTTTTGTATGAATGTTTAGTAACATGGAATATACATCACATATAAAACAGGTTTTTTCCTCATGCATAAATTATGCAAATTAGATGAACTTTGATTTACTCAGTGCTACTTATACACAGTACACATGTCAATACGACTCAAGCTAGAGGCTGTATTTATGAACCAATCTTCACGAAACTTCTTGGGTACCATTGTTATCACCTTGGGACGAGAACCAATGTTTTTGGGTGCAGTCCAAAATTTCAAGATGGCTGCCGGCAGCCAATTGGACAAACTTTTATTTATTCAGTGCTACTTATACACTGTAAGTGCACATTTCAATATGGCTCTGGCTAGAGGCATCTTTCTGTCACCCACCTTTACAATACTTTACCTGTACATTTGTTACAGGCTATGGTCAGTATTTATGTACAGACCTTTACAATACTTTATATGTACCTTTGTGATCAGGTCATTACCTAGTACTATACATGAACATGTCTTACACAAGTTGAGTGACAGTGTCATTGACACTTTCATTGATGTTTTTTGCTTCACTTCAAAGTTTGAAAATTTTTATTAGCTCAACTTCACAATGTCAGGCTGCATCTCTTGCCCCATCTGTTTCAAATTTCATAGGTGACTTTGGGGTAATGTCCAGATGGTAGCTATCAGATTTTTATGAATTCCATTGAAAAATGTGACCGCCCCCAGACATCTTGGATTTAGAATATCCTACAGGCTTCATCTCTCACCTGACTGTTTTCAAATTTCATATGTAGCATTATATTGGTGTCATGTTCTTGTCTGATCGTCACAAAATTTCATATGCAGGTTTGAGGTCATGTCTAGATGAGAACGTCCCCTTTTGGTCACGATCGGTCAACCGTGATGGCTGCCTGGGCCACAAAACCTTTAGCATAGTCTACAGGTCGTATTTATGAAGGGATTTTATGGTAACTTGGTAGGATGACTCTGTATAATATCTAGAGGAGAATGTCCCCTTTTGGTCATGATCTCTCAACCGTGCTGGCTGCCCAAGCCTGAAACCCCAAAACATTTAGCACAGTCTAAAGGTCATATTTAATACAGAGTGATTTAATTGTAACTTGGTAGGATGGCTCCGTATGATGTCTTGATGAGAACTTCCCCATTTGGTCATGATCTGTCAACCATGATGACTTACCGAGCCCAAAACCTGAAGACCTTTAGCACAGTCTACAGGTCGTATTTATGGAGGGATTTCATTGTAACTAGGTAGGATGACTCCATATAATGTCTAGATGAGAATGTCCCCTTTTGGTCATGATCGGTCAACTGTGATGGCTACAGGGGCCTGAAGCCCGAAAACATTTATCACAGTCTACAGGTCGTATTTATGAAGGGATTTCATTGTAGCTTGGTAGGATGACTCCAGATAATGTCTAGATGAGAATGTCCCCTTTTGGTCACGAAGCCCAAAAACTTTTTGCACAGTCTACAGGCCATATTTATGAAGGGATTTCATTGTAACTCGATAGGATGACTCGTTCTGGAATAATTTTCCTGTAACTTGGTAACTTTGGTTGACATACATTAACTGTGAGAGCCACATTAACCCACCCCTCAAGTCTTTAGTACAGTCTACACCTCAGATTATTTTTATTGAAAACATAGCATACAGGGAACAGGAATTAACATATTCCCAATTATCACAATTCTTGTCGTATTTCATAATCCTTTCATAAACATTGAACATTACCCATTTCATTAAACACAGCATGTGATCAAGTCAAGCTGCAGTGTCATTGCCACATTCATAAATGTTGCCATTGGATTTGGTATATAATTTGTAAACAATTCCATTAGCACACTGCCCAGGCACGGCATCCCTCCCCCGATCATTTCCTGATTTCATTTGTAGTTTTGGTGTGATGTCTTTTCTGTAGAAACTTTAACGATTGACTTTACGTTACTGGAACTTTATATTTAATTCAGTCCCTTCTTGGTCAAGTTGAACTGCAGTGTCATTTACACATTCATTAAAAATGCTAAGTTTTTTTAAGGGTTAAAAAGCATTTTCAGGAGTTCAAAATGCTTTGATCATGTTCAATAGATTTCCTACAAATAACACTAAAAATTATGAGAAACTGTTCCCACATGTTTGGTCACAGTTTACTGTCATTTGACAGGACTGTTATTCCGTTGTGAGATATGTTTGGCTTTCAGGAGAAGAAAGCAACATGGGACTCATTATTGTGTCGCCGCCCCACGAAGTGGGGAGCGACATATAGGGATTACTTTTGTCGTCTTGCGTCGTCCGTGTCACACTTTCTCTTATCCGCCATTCCTCTTTAACCTATGAATGGATTTTGATGAAACTTTCAGTGATTCTTTATCACATAATGGCATTGTGCACCTCCTCTTTTATTTTTTGATCCGCTGTATTTTTTTCAGAGTTATGCCCCTTTTCCACTTAGAATTCTGTCTGAAACGCCAGGCGACACACGTCTTCCATGGAAGACTCACATCTAAGTTCAGCGACTTACTATGCTCATAGGCAACATACACCTTCTCATTGTTAGGCCCATTCAGTTTCATTAGATGACTTCTGGAAATTAGTTTGTGATTTCAAAATAATCTAATTTATTATTTTTTTTTATCTTTGTTTACAGCGGACGTATAGATACAATGCTCAAATGTATAGAGTCTGAGATTTCAGACTGTGAAGCACTTTTTGGAATATCCATGGATTTGACATGGCTTCGTGACAGTGTGACTAAAGTATGCAAGTTTTTGACAAGTATGTATTTGAACAGTCTTTTCTACTTATTTACATTATTTGAGGAGCCCATTTTTAAACCTTACGATTTTTTGTAAGATTTTAAGTTGCATCTGCCCAATGAATTTCACTTTCAGCCATTTATTTATTAGCTCACCTGACTGAAAGTCAGGGTGAGCTATTCTGATCACTTTTTGTCCGGCATCTGTCGTCCGTCGTGAAGGTGGTGTTTGATCCTTTTTCTCCCAAACCACTGGCCGCATATTAATGAAATTTCATGTGAGTAGGGGTTATATAAGGGCATTTTGATTTTTTGTCAAATTAGGTTTCGGCTCACATTGAGCAGAGGGATTGGGCAAAAATGCTCCAATTCTTAAAAAATCTTCTTCTCAAGAACCAGCAATAGCAGAAACTTGATATTTGGTATGCAGCTTCCTTTTGAGGTGTAGACTCAAGTTTGTTCAAGAGAAGTTGGAGGGGCTATATTTGACGATGTTAAAGGAGGGGCAAAAATTTTGGCCCCTGCCCCAAATTTCTATTTTCCAAACCACGAAGCCGATTTGAACCAAATTTTACGTGAGTGCTTATTGGGTCATAAGTACCTAATTTATGCAGAATTTTTTTCCCTGTAGCCCCGTGGGAACTACAGGAGCTAAAAATAGAAAAAAATGAAAACGCCCATATCTCCAAAACTACACGGCACTGAGAATTCTTATTTGTTGTGAAGCTTCTTTAGGAGCAACAGAATGTAATGGTCAAAAAAAAATGCCATCGGTTTTATCAAGGGGTACCTTTTTTGGACTTTGAAAAAGTGCTGAGTCAGCATTTTTTAACACTGTGGGTAATGGGAAAAACATAAGATGACTTTTCTCCGAAACCACTGCTCCAAAAGCTTTAAAATTTCACATATAACATCTTTGGAAGATTGTTTCACATGTTTATTGAAATCAATTGCCTGGGTCGATATTTGGGCTCTCTATGGGAGCCCAAATGTTTAAATTAGTGCAGTATGAGGAGTATTTTTGAAAAATCTTCAGATCTACCAATAAGAATCTTTTGATATTTGGTATGCAACATCCTTAGGGGGGGGGTGAGATTCAAGTTTGTTGAAGCCAAATCCCTGGGTTCATATTTAGGCTGAAAATTTGGGGTCCCATTGCGGACTTCAAAATTTTGGGCCAAAATCCGAAAAAATTGTCTTGGGTTATTTCTGCGTTTCGGTTAATTTTAAGACAAAAAAAAAAAAAAAAAAAATTTCCCTTAAAATTTGGGGTGCGGGTGGGACTTACAAAATTTTGGACCAGAATCCGAACAAATTTTTTTTTGTTTTTTCTGCGTTTCGGTCAATTTTAAGACCAAAAAAAAAAAAAATTTGTTTTTTATGCGTTTCTGTCAATTTTAAGACAAAAAAAATTTTTTTTTTTCCCCTGAAAATTTGTGGTCCGGGTGGGCATTAGAAAATTTTGGACCAAAATCCTGAAATTTTTTTTTTGTTTTTTATGCGTTTCTGTCAATTTTAAGACAAAAAAAATTTTTTTTTTCCCCCTGAAAATTTGGGGTCCGGGTGGGCCTTAGAAAATTTTGGACCAAAATCCTGAAATTTTTTTTTTGTTTTTTTATGCATTTCTCTCGATTTTAAGACAAAAAAAAAAAAAAAATTTTCCCTGAAAATTTGGGGTCTGGGTGGGACTTAGGCCGGGGAAAAATAATTAATTTGTTCAGGTAACATGCTGAAAAAAAATAGGGTCGGTCGGTCGGGATTTTTTTTTTTTTTTTCACAATTATTTTTTACAATGAATGCCTTTCAAGTGTCTCAGAAATCAACCTGTATATCCCTATATATCCCTCATGTCCTATTTGTTTGGTTATTTTATACGATTTGCATCAGTAAATAAAACTATAAACCATTTTTCTATGCGTTTTCATTTCTTAAATTGAAACCCGTAACGAGACTCCAGAATTCGAAGATCGCAGCTACGTACGATTGTTCCATTGTTTCTTTGTCAGGTCAAGAACGTGATCACACTTTGCGGTCATGTTTTAGGTGCGGAAGATGGAGAGAATTTAGGTGTGAAAATAAAATTCCACGCCCTTTCATAGCCGAACAAACATGTCGGTCAAGCTATATTGCAGTTCTTGGGGAAAATGGGCTATATTGCGAGTCAGGGGGAGAGGGAGGTCACTTGCGTACTGTAAAAAACTGCATGGTTTGACAAACGACCCTGCCAGCATGCTAGTTGATTCTATATCGGGCCGATGTCGGTGCAACAGAAATCCTGTCATACCGACATCGGTCCAATATGGAATTAAGTAGAATTCTATGTGAGGATATAGTTTATGTTCACATTGGACTCTTTTCGCCGACTTGTGAGTCGTTTCATCGGGTAACGCCATTTATACGCCCGGTTTTGTGTCGATTGGAAAGGATGAATGTTTAGAAACTCCAGACAATTATCCCTCCCAATTGACGCAAAACACAAAACAGACTACATATACTAAGGCATATGTTGCCCCGATGTGGGCCTTTTATTTCATAAAAACGCAATCCTGATATGTGTGCCTTCCGACAATGCAACATGCTTTCAGCACGACATCGATTGCCTGGACTGAATTAGGTGATTTAAAGTCGGACGCTAAAAACAACATCGCCGCTAGAAAATCCTTCGTGGGTGGGGGGGGGGGGGGGGGGGGGATAGTCAATAAAGTGTCATATCTGACATAAATTGATACGTTCATCTGATAGGTGTGTAGAAATGGGGTGGTAAAATTCAGTGTCGTTGCAAGCGTCTAGAAAATTGGGGGGGGGGGGGGAAGAAGGTTGGGACTTCGATATTGAAAACATTCGGTATTTATAGGAAAATGGCCCCCTAAATTTTTATGTCGGGGGATAAAACAGGGGGGGGGGGGGCCTAAGTTAGGGCACACAACTACTAAAACGCATGGTTCTATTAATGCGTTGGGAATGGATTGAAAATTGTTTGACATCAAATGTAAGTAGTGAATGTTAGACGTCGTCTGACAATCAGTCCAAACAGTGGAGGACAAACTGGGGGGGGGGGGGGGGGGGGGGGGGGGGGGGTCTTCAACAGTCACCATAAAATTAAATTGGGTTGGGTCGTAAAGTTTCTGCAGCGGATATCACATTCTTAAGTCACAGCAATCGCAAGGTTTGCAAGTTTTTTTCAGATGGAGAAGGAGCTAGAGTAAAGGGGTGCCCGCCTCGACTAGTGGAAATGGGCGAGAGTAGGATACTTCTTGGCAAATGTTTTTTTTTTCTGTCAAACAACCAGTAGCAGTTGCCTGTGGATCAAGTCTGAACATCATTGACAAGAATTTGACATTTTTTTTATATCTGACAAGTGAACAAAAACAACCGTCACGCGTGATCAAACGTAAGTTTCAAATCAAAGTTTTCATGGATGCGAACTGCAAAACCATAGAACTCAGAACAGAATTCGGCATTATCGTGACCATATAGCTTGTCTTTTAATTTATATATTAAAATGCTGTTCAAGGCTTGAATGGACGTTGGCACACAGCGGTGTGTCCTTGTTCCAGACATTGGGGGCAAATAGGCAATACGGTTTTGTACTTCTTCTTGAGGTCGTCCAGTACCTCGGCGTTCGTAGCCCCGCAAATACAACACAAGTTGATGCGTCCGATTTTGGAACTTCGATGGCATTTTCACAAGTCATATTCAGTTTGACGCCTATTTTTTTCCGAAGCTGGTGATCTGGTGGACACACTGGCGAACCACAAGTATATTCATACTCTGACAAAAGGTATGCAAGCTGGATCTTCTGCTTCTCAGAAAGTGCTGACTGTGAGTATATAACTCGTGGCTTGCTGCACTCGACACATTCAACAATGCATCTCGCTGTCTGAACAGTCATTGTTATGTCACTGTTGTCACCATATACTTCTGTAACTTCGTGCAATGGTTTTGCTGCAGCTCGCAATGCTTTTGTGCCTTCCTTGGGCCTACCTGCTTTTACTTTTACAGTTGTTTTTCTGAAAGATGGGCGATCTTCATCGGTGGTCACTATTCCCTTCATTTCGGTGTACTTTTTGAAATGCATGTCAGTCTCATCCAGAACTGGATCAGGAAGCCAATCAAGATCACCGTATGCCGGTTCCCCACAGCAATCGCGATCATCACATTTCTTAATTGCAAACGTGTACTTTCTTTCACGACAGTGTTTTTTAACCCAATTCACATACCGCTCATTCTTGGAAGTTCCGTCTTTGGTCAGCTTGGATAGATCTAAGTCAGGGAAATGGGCAGTGAGTTGTGATTTGAGCTCATCTATCTCAGAACTTGAGACAGGGTCCAAGGAGACAACTGGGTCATTTTTCAATTTCAGTCGCGAAAACCTATCTGTGACTATCTTCTTTACAGGTTTAACTAATTCGGGCCACTCCCTTGATAATTCCTGATTTTTTGAAGCATGCTCTCGGATATCTGCCATGCTGTTGCACGTTTTAATCAGTCTTTCAATCTCGGGATTCGTTGACTGAGACCGACTCAGGGCGCAATTCTGTAGGGCCAAATTCAATATTGACATTACCCTTTCAACTGGGTTCATCCAGCTGTGGCCAGGCGCACATCTACCGAGGACAAGCATGTCCAAATCCAAAGATTTAAATAAACAAATTGAAGCACATTTCACGCTTTCAATGTTGTTGCGTTGGTCCGTGCCACCGTCAGAGTATTTAAGTAACACCTTGGGTCCATTCTCTGGAAAAAGTTTATAAAGGACAGCCGCATGGCGGAAAGGGTTAGACTGTTCCATCACAGAGTCATTGACAACAGTAGTAACAACACCCCTTACAAATGAATCATCAGGCGAGTCGGGTATTTTGATCCGTAAATACACAGAAGGGGTTAAGCTGCATTTGGTCATATCATGGTTGCAGGCCACAAGTGTTGTGTCAGATGGGGCAAGTGTCTTTTTGCCTCGCACGCCGGTGGAAACAACAACGTCTGGAGATCCTATTGGAATTTTGGCTTTGTCGTCACAGGAGAACAGACAACACTTTTCACTGAGTTCAGTGGCCATCTCCTTCATATAATGGAACTGGGCGGCACAATAATGGTCGTCCTGGTGAGCAACGCGAAGTTGTCTCTTCTGAATTTTGAATTGAACTTGAAATTTTGAGGTGAATCTGAGCGCTGCCCTTGTGTACGGGTTTGTGGGTGTGAATTGGAGTCTGACCAGAGTTTTTGAGGGTATTGGTGTGTCAGGGGGGCATTTTTCAATTGCTTGATCAATTAGGTCAGAAAGAGAAATCCAGGTAGAAAGATGGGCCTCATTGTGGCGCCTCTCATCTGCGGCCGTAACACTTTCAACAATTTTGCCAAATTCTTCAAAGAACACATCATAGGAACCAGTTGGTCGATGACTGCAGGTTGGATAATGGCGACGTTTCGCAATTTATCTTTAAAATGCTTGCGCTGCGTCATCGTATGGTATTCAGGAAACTTCTGCAACAAAGGAAGTATCCGAATGGGCTGTGTCATTATCTCTTCATCCGACCTACCAGGGTTAACTTTTACTAAACATGTAGATGTAATTATAGATCCACCGGGGGAATAACGGTACATGTCAATTGGGACAGATAGCTGTAACTCGTCGAAAAATCGGTAGCGTTGCATGTTTGACTCAAATGGAGTGCCTATATGGATGTCCTCGTCAACAAATAATGGCTGCATCACATCAATTTCAGACATTACCCGATCAAGTATTTCATATTTCCTATGTACTGCAACCCCTCTTGAACTTCTTGCGCTACGGTGTTCAACGCTAACATCATTAGACACAGTCCGGATAGGGGCGTCTCGCTCTCGATTTCTCCGTGTAATAACAGCCTGTTTTTTCAGATGCTCGCACATAGAAATAAACGAGTTTGCCAGATCTTTGATTTGATCATGGAACGTTACCCAACTGGTATTACTCTTCATTTGCGGTTTCTGGCAAATCTGATAGAGCATTTGTCCATGACTATACAGCTGTTCCGAGCTGAGCGGTTCGCATTTTTGTTTTTTTCGTTTATTCTCGTTGTAGCCCGAGAACTTAGAAAATATGTCGGGTATTGCAGATACCTCCTTCTGGTGACGTGCCGTTTCATCGAATGTCAAATGGTGGTTGGTGACATACCATAGCGCATTTCTCAAGGCTTGGGTGATATAAACCCCATCGGAATCTGCATCAACGCTGGGAAAATCGACACCTATCGCCCGCATCAAGTCTACAATGTCATTGAATAGGTCATCTTTACGGTTTGTCCCCGACTTTGATCCGGAACTGCTCTTTTTTTTCTCTGGGAGTTTTCTCCTTTTGGAGGCACTCATCAGCAAAGCTAAAGCATTTCATTTTTTTTGGATGGGGTTGTTTCCGTTTGTTCTGAAGTGGACTCTGCGAGTCTTGAAGAAGTGCATTTAAACAACACCGTTTTTATTTCAAACTTATTTATGACCTCTCCAATCTGCATATTGGGTGAATCCACCTGGAAAATGTCGTCTGTCTTTGGATTTGCATCCTTTGAACATTTCACTTCAACGTCATGAAATTCTTCGGTTTGTATGGCTTTAAAAATGTCTATAAATGAGGATGAGTTGAAAACTGTTCTTAAAAATTGCTGTTTCTCTCTGTGTTCGCACTTTTCTGTGTGAATTGTGACAACGCTTGCAGCCGACATTTTGATATTAAAACGTGTTCTGAAACTTGTTGCTATGAGCTTCATCGGTCGACGTGCACGCACCCTTTAACATGAGAAACGTTCCAGGGACAGTCGTACCATGCAAAGGTGGTGCTATTATTTCGTTAGGCGATAGCGATTTCATTATTTTTTCTTTTTCTTAAAATTTTTTTTCTGTGCAAGGTAAAAAATATTTAGGGTCGGCGGCAAAAATAGGGTCGGTCGGGTTACCTGAACAAATTAATTATTTTTCCCCGGCCTTAGAAAATTTTGGACCAAAATCAAAAAAAATTTTTTTGGGTTTTTTCTGCATTTTGGTCAATTTTAAGACAAAAAAAAAAAAAAAAATTTTCCCCCTGAAAATTTGGGGTGCGGGTGGGACTCCGAAAAAATTTTTTTTTGTTTTTTCTGCGTTTCGGTCAATTTTAAGAGAAAAAAAAAAAAAAAAAAAAATTTTCCCCCTGAAAATTTGGGGTCCGGGTGGGACTTAGAAAAGAAAATTTTGGACCAAAATCCAAAATTTTTTTGTTTTTTCTGCGTTTCGGTCAATTTTAAGACAAAAAAAAAAAAATAAATAAATTTTTCCCTGAAAATTTGGGGTCTGGGTGGGACTTGGAAAATTTTGGACCAAAATCAAAAAAAAAATTTGTTTGTTTTTTCTGCATTTTGGTAAATTTTAAGACAAAAAAAAAAAAAAAAAATTTTCCCCCTGAAAATTTGGGGTCCGGGTGGCACTCCGAAAATTGTTTTTTTTTGTGTTTTCTGCGTTTCGGTCAATTTTAAGACAAAAAAAAAAAAACAAAAAAAAAAATTTTTCCCCCTGAAAATTTGGGGTCCGGGTGGGACTTAGAAAAGAAAATTTTGGACCAAATCCCAAATTTTTTTGTTGTTGTTTTTTCTGCGTTTCGGTCAATTTTAAGACAAAAAAAAATTAAAAAAAAAAAAATTTTCCCCCTGAAAATTTGGGGTCCGGGTGGGACTTAGAAAAGAAAATTTTGGACCAAAATCCAAAATTTTTTTGTTTTTTGTTTTTTCTGCGTTTCGGTCAATTTTAAGACAAAAAAAAAAAAAAAAAAAATTTTCCCTGAAAATTTGGGGTCCGGGTGGGACTTGGAAAATTTTGGACCAAAATCAAAAAAAATTTTTTTTTGTTTTTTCTGCGTTTCGGTCAATTTTAAGACAAAAAAAAAAAAAAAAAATTTCCCCCTGAAAATTTGGGGTCCGGGTGGCACTCCGAAAATTTTTTTTTTTTGTTTTTTCTGCGTTTCGGTCAATTTTAAGACAAAAAAAAAAAAAAAAAAAAAAAAAATTTTCCCCCTGAAAATTTGGGGTCCGGGTGGGACTTAGAAAATTTTGGACCAAATCCAAAATTTTTTTTTTGTTGTTTTTTCTGCGTTTCGGTCAATTTTAAGACAAAAAAAAAAAAACAATTTTTCCCCCTGAAAATTTGAGATCCGGGTGGGACTTAGAAAATTTTGGACCAAAATCCAAAATTTTTTATTGTTTTTTATGCGTTTCTGTCAATTTTAAGACAAAAAAAATTTTTTTTTTCCCCTGAAAATTTGGGGTCCGGGTGGGCCTTAGAAAATTTTGGACCAAAATCCTGAAATTTTTTTTTTTGTTTTTTTATGCATTTCTCTCGATTTTAAGACAAAAAAATAAAAAAATTTTGGATGAAAATCAGAAATTTTTTGGGTTTTTTTTTTCTGCGTTACGGTCAATTTTAAGACAAAAAAAACAAAACAATTTTTCCCCCTGAAAATTTGAGGTCCGGGTGGGACTTAGAAAATTTTGGACCAAAATCCAAAATTTTTTATTGTTTTTTATTGCGTTTCTGTCAATTTTAAGACAAAAAAAATTTTTTTTTTCCCCTGAAAATTTGGGGTCCGGGTGGGCCTTAGAAAATTTTGGACCACAATCCTGAAATTTTTTTTTTTGTTTTTTTATGCATTTCTCTCGATTTTAAGACAAAAAATAAAAAAATTTTGGATGAAAATCAGAAATTTTTTGGGGTTTTTTTTTTCTGCGTTACGGTCAATTTTAAGACAAAAAAAAAAAAAAAATTTTCCCCCTGAAAATTTGGGGTCGGGTGGGACTTGGAAAATTTGGACCAAATCCCCAATTTTTTTTTTGTTGTTTTTTCTGCGTTTCGGTCAATTTTAAGAGAAAAAAAAAATAAAAAAATTTTCCCCCTGAAAATTTGGGGTGCGGGTGGGACTTAGAAAATTTTGGACCAAAATCCGAAAAAATTTTTTTTTGTTTTTTATGCGTTTCTGTCAATTTTAAGCCAAAAAAATTTTTTTTTTTCCCCTGAAAATTTGGGGTCCGGGGTGGGCCTTAGAAAATTTTGGACCAAAATCCTGAAATTTTTTTGTTTTTTGTTTTTTTATGCATTTCTCTCGATTTTAAGACAAAAAAATAAAAAAATTTTGGATGAAAATCAGAAATATTTTGGTTTTTTTTTTCTGCGTTACGGTCAATTTTAAGACAAAAAAAAAAAAAAAATTTTTCCCCTGAAAATTTGGGGTCCGGGTGGGACTTAGAAAATTTTGGACCAAAATCCCCAATTTTTTTTTTGTTGTTTTTTCTGCATTTCGGTCAATTTTAAGAGAAAAAAAAAAATAAAAAAATAAAAAAATTTTCCCCCTGAAAATTTGGGGTGCGGTGGGACTTAGAAAATTTTGGACCAAAATCCGAAAAAAAATTTTTTTTGTTTTTTCTGCGTTTTGAAAAGTCAATTTTAAGACAAAAAAAAAAAAAAAAAAAAAATTTTCCCCCTGAAAATTTGAGGTCCAGGTGGGACTTAGAAAATTTTGGATGAAAATCAGAAATTTTTTTTGGGGGGGGGTTTTCTGCGTTACGGTCAATTTTAAGACAAAAAAAAAAAAAAAAATTTTTTTCCCCCTGAAAATTTGGGGTCCGGGTGGGACTTAGAAAATTTTGGACCAAAATCCTGAAAAATTTTTTTTTTTGTTTTTTATGCGTTTCTGTCAATGTTAAGACAAAAAAAATTTGTTTTTTTTCGCTGAAAATTTGGGGCCGGGCGGGCCTTAGAAAATTTTGGACCAAAATCCTGAAAATTTTTTTTTTTGTTTTTTATGCGTTTCTGTCAATTTAAGACAAAAAAATTTTTTTTTTTCCCCTGAAAATTTGGGTTCCGGGTGGGCCTTAGAAAATTTTGGACCAAAATCCTGAAAATTTTTTTTTTTGTTTTTTATGCGTTTCTGTCAATTTTAAGACAAAAAAATTTTTTTTTTTCCCCTGAAAATTTGGGGTCCGGGTGGGCCTTAGAAAATTTGGACCAAAATCCTGAAATTTTTTTTTTTTGTTTTTTTATGCATTTCTCTCGATTTTAAGACAAAAAAATAAAAAAAAATTTTCCCTGAAAATTTGGGGTCCGAGTGGGCCTTAGAAAATTTTGGACCAAAATCCTGAAATTTTTGTTGTTGTTTTTTTATGCTTTCTCTCGATTTTAAGACAAAAAAATAAAAAAAAATTTTCCCTGAAAATTTGGGGTCGGGTGGGACTTTTTTTTGTTGTTTTTTCTGCGTTTTGGTCAATTTTAAGACAAAAAAAAAAAAAATTTTCCCCCTGAAAATTTGGGGTCTGGGTGGGACTTAGAAAATTTTGGACCAAAATCAGAAATTTTTGTTTTTGTTTTTTTCTGCGTTTCGGTCAATTTTAAGACCCCCCCCCCAAAAAAAAATTTTTCTCCTGAAAATATGGGGTGGCGAGTGGGACTTAGAAAATTTTGGACCAAAATCCGAAAAAAATTTTTTTTTGTTTTTTCTGCGTTTCGGTCAATTTTAAAACAAAAAAAAAAAAAATTACTTTTCCCCTGAAAATTTGGGGTGCGGGTGGGACTTAGAAAATTTTGGACGAAAATCCGAAATTTTGTTTTTTTGTTTTTTTCTGCGTTTCGGTCAAATTTGAGACAAAAAAAAAAAAAATAAATAAAAATTTTTTCCCCTGAAAATTTGGGGTGCGGGGTGGGACTTCGAAAAAATTTTGGACGAAAATCCGAAATTTTGTTTTTTCTGCGTTTTGGTCAATTTTAAGACAAAAAAAAAAATCCTGTTGTATTGTGTGGTCACAATCGCTTCATCTAGTTGGTATATGCTTTTCTTAGGAGGGGCATATGCAGCTTATTCAAGTCAAGTCCCTGGTTTGATATTTAGACTACCATGTCAGGTGAGCGCCCCTCAGGCCCCCTGGGGCCTCTTGTTTATTTATTTATTTATTTATTATATCCCTGCAACAAAGTTTGGGGGGGGTATATAGGAATCACCCTGTCCGTCCGTCTGTCCATCCTTATAAGCGCAACTCCTCCTAAACCGTTTGAAGAAATTTCATGAAACTTTACACAATGGAAGAACTCCATATGAAGATGTGTTTGAAGCAATTTAATTCCGTTCTGGCATTTTCAAGGGGAGATAATCTAACTTATACATTTTAATGTACCAAAAAGGCTACAACTGAGGCATGGGGGTATCACTTTGTGAGCTTGCTCACAGTACCTCTAGTTATTTATTGGTGTTAAGATAGCATATTGCTGCATAATGGGTAATTGGGACTTGGCTTTTAATTAAGTCTTATTCTTCTTCAACCATCACCAGCCCAAAGGCATACACATGGTTGAAGAAGAAGAAATAGACCGAATAAGACCAGACTTCAGCATGTACACAAAAAAATGGAGAGACGAGCAGGTGTTTGTACAGTTGCAAGTAAATTTAGAGGTTAGTAGGCCTCACAAAGTAGATGTGTTCCTCAGGCTATTTTTTTTATAAAATTAATGCAGGCAGGCAGTTTTTAGCTCACCTGACTGAAAGTCAGGGTGAGCTTTTCTTATCACTCTTGTCCGTCGTCCAGTGTGAAGGTGGTGTTTGAGCCTCTTTCTCCTTAACCACTGGCCACATTTTAATTAAATTTCATGTAAGTAGTGGTTATATAGGGGCGTTTTGATTTTTTATGCAAATTATGTTTCGGCTCATATTGAGCAGAGGTGTGGGGAAAAAATGGCTACATTTTTTGAAAATCTTCTTCTAATGAACCACCAGTAGCATAGACTTGATATGTGGTATACAGAGTCCTTTTGAGGTTTAGAATCAAGTTTGTTCAAGAGAAGTTCGTCGGGCATTATTTGCCTTCGTTATGGGAGGGGCAAGAATTTTTGCCACGGGCATTATTTGCCTTCGTTATGCCTCTCCCAAAATTTCTATTTTCCAAACCGAGAGGCAGATTTGAACCAAATTTGATATGAGGGCTTATTGGGTCATTAGTACTTAATTTATGCCCAAATTTTTTTTTCCCGTCGCCCCATGGGAACCGCAGCAGCTAAAAATAGAAAAAAATTAAAACGCCTATATCTCCAAAACTTCTCGGTACTGAGAATTCTTATTTGGTGTGAAGCTTCCTTAGGACCAACAGAATGGAATGGTAAAAAAAAATTGCTATCGGTTTATCATGGGGTACTTTTGGGGGACTTTTTAAAAGTGCTGAGTCAGCATTTTTTAACACTGTGGGTAATGGGAAAAACATGTAAGACTACTTTTCTCCCAAACCACTGCTCCAAAAGCTTTCAAATTTCACATATAACATCTTTGGAAGATTGTTTCACAGGTTTATTGAAATCAGTTCCCTGGGTCCATATTTGGGCTCTCTATGGGAGCCCAAATGTTTAAAATTAGTGCAGTATGAGGAATATTCTTTATAAATCTTCTTCAGATCTACCAATAAGATCTTTTGATATTTGATATGCAGCATCCTTAGTGGGTGAGATTCAAGTTTGTTCAAGCCAAGTCCCTGGGTTCATATTTAGGCTGAAAATATTTGGGGCCCTGTTCCAGACTTAGAAATTTTGGACCAAAATCCGGAAATGTTTTTGGGTTTTTTTATGCTTTTCGGTCAATTTTAAGACAAAAAACTTCTTCTTTTTTTTTTACACTGAAAATTTGGGACCAAAATCCAGAAATTAGTTTTTTGGTGTTCTATGTGTTTTGGTCAATTTTAAGCCAATTTTTTTTTTTTTACACTGAAAAATTGGGGTCCGGGTGGGACTTAGAAAATTTTTGGACCAAAATCCGGAATTTTTTGTTTGTTTTTAGCTCACCGAAGGGAGCTTATCTTATTACCGGCCGGCCGTTGTCGGCCGTCGTCGTGAACATTTTTCAAACGACTTCTCCTCTGAAACCACTGGTCCAATTTTCACGAAACTTCATGTGGATGTTCATTACTATATGGCAATGCATGTTTGTTGAAATGAAAAGAAATGGCCACATCCCTTGGGGGCTCTGTATGGGGCATAACTCTGATAGCACCGAATGAATTATAGAAAAATTATTAAAAAATCTTCTTCTCCAGAACCAGTGGCAGAATCTTTTGATACTTGGTATGCAGCATCTTGGTATGGGTCTGATTCAAGTTTGTTCAAATCGGCCCCCTGGATTCATATTTGGGCTCACTATAGAAAGCCCAAATTCGAACTTAGTGCATTTCAGGCAAATTTCTTAAAAAATCTTCTCCAGATCCAGCAGACAGAATCTTTTGATACTTGGTATGCAGCATCTTGGTATGGGTCTGATTCAAGTTTGTTCAAATCGGCCCCCTGGATTCATATTTGGGCTCACTATAGTATAAGCCCAAATTCGAACTTAGCGCATTTCAGGCAAATTTCTTAAAAAATCTTCTCCAGATCCAGCAGGCAGAATCTTTTGATATTTGGTATGCAACATTGTGGGGTGGATCTGATTCAAGTTTGTTCAAATCGGCACCCTGGATTCATATTTGGTCTCACTATAACAGCTCGAATTCGAACTTAGAGCTTTTCAGGCAAATTTCTTCAAAAATCGTCTCCAGATCCAGCAGCAGAATCTTTTGATATTTGGTATGCAACATTGTGGGGTGGATCTGATTCAAGTTTGTTCAAATCGGCCCCCAGGATTCATATTTGGTCTCACTATAAAAGCTCGAATTCGAACTTCGTGCATTTCAGGCATATTTCTTAAAAATCTTCTTCTCCAGATCCAGCAGGCAGAATCTTTTGATATTTGGTATGCAACATTGTGGAGTGGATCTGATTCAAGTTTGTTTTAAATCGCACCCCCCTGGGTTCATATTGGGGTGCAGTATAGAAACCCAAATCTGAACTTAGTGCATTTCAGGCAAATTTCTTTGAAAATCTTCTTCTTCAGATCCAGCAGTCGGAATGTTTTGATATTTGGTGTGCAGCATCCTTGGGGGGGGGGGGGGGGGGGGGGGGAGGAGGGGGGGGGGTTGAGATTCAAGTTTGTTTAAAGCCAAGTCCTTGGGTTCATATATGGGCTCCCTGTGGGAGCCCAAATTATAACTTAGCTCAATATGAGGAATATTCTTTAAAAAAAATGTTTTTTTTAGATCCACTGGTCAGAATCTTTGATATTTGGTATAAGCTTTTCTTAGGAGGAGCAGATGCAACTTGTTGAAATCAATTCTCTGGGTTGATATTTAGGCTACCATGTCAGGTGAGCGACCTCAGGACCCCTGAGGCCACTTGGGTTTTTTTGTCTGTTGAAGAACAAGGTCATTCTCCTTACCAAAACAAGGAAAGCTACTGTTCATGTCCTAACTTTTGTAGAAATCAGGTGATGCAAAGGAAATTTAGCATGGTGATCAAGCTAAGGACGCTTGTGTGTCATGATATAACCTCATTTACATTTTCTTGTCTGCTCCATAACTTTTGAGATACTTAAATGGTTTTCATCAAAACATGGATACAATTGTTCCTTAAGGGAGGTGATGTGTCACACACACAAAACCTTTTTGTTCGGTCATAGGTAATGGTAATTCTCTCATTTGAATCACGAAACTCTACTTTTTGTGTCTACTCCATAACTTTTGCGTTATGTCACTTGGTGCAAATGAAATTGTGCTTAATGATTAAGCTAAGGCTGGTGATGTGTCAATTCAGCGTATCAATTTATCGGCGAGTTGGAACGGTGGGGGCATAGTCACTTTTGAGTGACAATCTCTTGTTATTATTTGCTACGTGACATTTTACTGCACAGTATTCAACCCAATTCAGTTGCAAACAGTAACAGAGATCAGCTGATGGTTATTTCAACCCTGTACTAGCCAAATCACTCAAACTTAAAAAAAAAATAAGCCCACTTACCCACGATGATTTAACCAACTAATTGTTCGATTCACAGATGAAATTTAATAATAATAATACTACAAATGAGAATGAATATTCTCACATTTTTCATTAATGTTAATTTTTAGAACATTTTAGATTTCAGTTTACGTCAAGGAATTTGGAATTGGGTGCGACTCATCAAAAAAAAAAAATACTTCCGGGGCATATCAGTCAACAAGGTTTTTCTGAAAAGTTACCCAATTCAAGGTTCAATAATATTCTCGGAGTCATTCACCTTCTATGCATCTAATTATTTACTTTATTATTTTCATACATCTAATTTTTAGCTCAACTTTGACGTAAGTCAAATTTGAGGTTATGCCATGGCCCATCTGTCCATCAACAATTCAATACAGCTCGGGCTAGAGACCGTATTTATGAGCCTATTTTTATGAAACTTCTTGAGTACCTTTGTTATCGCCATGGAACGAGAACGAGTGTTTTGGGGTTTAGTCCGAAATTCAAGATGGCCACCAGCAACCATTTTGTACTTCAGTTTTTGTACAGAACATCTGTATGAAATTTCTGATTTGAATAAATTTTTGTATGAATGTTTAGTAACATGGAATACATCACATATAATACAGGTTTTTTTCTCGTGCAGAAATAATGCAAATTAGATGAACTTTGATTTATTCAGTGCTACTTACACACGGTAAGTACACATGTCAATACGGCTCGGGCTAGGGGCTGTATTTATGAACCGATCTTCACGAAACTTCTTGGGTACCTTTGTTATCACCTTGGGACGAGAACATCTGCCAGTGGCCATTTTGTACCGAAATTAGGTCCAATCAGTCTTTTGTACACACCTTCTATATGGCTCAGGCTAGAGGACGTATTTACGAACCAATCTTCACGAAACTTCCTGGGTACCTTTGTTATCACCATGGGACGACAACAAGTGTTTTTTGGTGCGGTCCAAAATTCAAGATGGTTGCCAGAAGCCATTTAGTGCCAAAATTAGTGCAATCAGTTTTTCAGTTTTTTGTACAGAACTTCTGTATGAAAGTTCTGATTTAAATAAATTTTTATTATGAATGTTTAGTAACATGGAATACATCACATATAATACAGGTTTTTTCTCGTGCAGAAATTATGCAAATTAGATGAACTTTGATTTATTCAGTGCTACTTATACACTGTAAGTTCACATGTCAATACGGCTTGGGCTGGAGGCTGTATTTATGAACTGATCTTCACGAAACTTCTTGGGTACCTTTGTTATCACCTTAGGACGACAACGAGTGTTTCTGGGCGCAGTCCAAAATTTAAGATGGCTGCAAGTGGCCATTTTGTACCGAAATTAGGTCCAATCAGTTTTTTGTACTCAACTTCTGTACGGCTCTGGCTAGAGGCCATATTTATGAACTGATCTTTACGAAACTTCTTGGGTACCTTTGTTATCACTGTGGGATGAGAACGAGTGTTTTGGGGTTTAGTCCGAAATTCAAGATGGCCACCAGCAACCATTTTGTACTTCAGTTTTTTTGTACAGAACTTCTGTATGAAATTTCTGATTTGAATAAATTTTTGTATGAATGTTTAGTAACATGGAATACATCACATATAATACAGGGTTTTTTCTCGTGCAGAAATTATGCAAATTAGATGAACTTTGATTTATTCAGTGCTACTTATACACAGTAAGTGCACATGTCAATACGGCTTGGGCTAGAGGCTGTATTTATGAACCAATCTTCACGGAACTTCTTGGGTACCTTTGTTATCACCTTGGGGCAGGCAAGAATGTTTTTGGGTGCTTTTGTTATCACTGTGCTATGAGAACAAATATTTTGGGGTTCAGTCAGACCCACTCTGCGACTCAAAGATTTCTTTTCTAGTTTAGCATCTAACTGTCACCCACCTTTACAATACTTTACCTACACATTTGTTACAGGCTACAGTCAGCATTTATGTACAGACTGTTACAATACTTTATATGTACCTTTGTTATCAGGTCATTACCTAAATGTTTGTCACTGCTGTGTCACAAACTACACATGTACATGTCTCACACAAGTTGAGCTACAGTGTCATTGACACTTTCATTCAGTCATAGAATCACTAGAATGGCTTGGAATAGCATGAACTTATGGAACTGCTGGTAAAGCCGGCACTGGATCACTTGTAACAGTATCGGAAGCAAAGTGATGTGCTGAGGCATGATATCATTTAGGAAGCTACTAAGGGATATTCCTTGTTATCCATCAAGTCAATAGATATCAAAAAAATATCTTTTAGATAATATTTAGCTCAGCTAATCAAAGTCAAGCTGAGTTATTGCAGTCGCCTCTTATCCGTTGGTGTATGTATGTACGTACGTCCACAATTTCCTTTGGTACACTGCACATGTCGCATTTATGATCAGATTGCTTTGAAACTTGGTGTGCTTGTTTAGGGTGACCTCTGGATGGGAGCTCTCGATTTTCTTCCATTTCCGTCAAAAATATTGCGCTGGCACATTCTTAGAACTTGGTTTAGTCAGACCTCAGTATTTCCCTTTGGCACACCCTACAGGGCACATTTATGATCGGATT